>OX336378.1:31002329-31602329 GCA_946902895.1 Fragum fragum | reverse complement strand
TCGAAATACAGTTTATTCTTTGAAACATTTTGGTAGGGGGTCAATAGATGCTGATTTGTACAAAATATCAAAGGTCTAGGCCTTATGGTTTGGGAGAAGAAGATTTTTAAAGTTTTCCTTCTTATTTCCATGTAAATTCAGGGATCGCCCAGAAAAGGGCTAATTTTCAGAATATGGTAATTCTTTGACAGGGTTCCCACGCTCCAGCAGTTCCAAAATTCCCTGACATTTCCCTGACAAGAAAGTGATTTTTCCCTGACATTTTATCAACATATCAACCTATGTTTCCTCTTCCTTAATAATTTCATCAAAGAATTACCGTTGCTATTATGCATATTATAGCTATAGAACTGCTGCTTTTCACCTACTCATTTTCCCCTACTGTTTCTTTTTTCTTTTTTTCTTCTTCTTTTTAAATAAATATCAAAATTGGAAATCAGTACTTCTAGCATTTTAAGCCAAAAACATAAGAAACTGCCTTAGCCTTGAAAACTACACCAATCAAAAATTCCCTGACACAGGGCTCTGCAGAGTGGTAGACAGGTACCACTGTCGACTTTAACCAAAAGCCAACAGGTATACACCGATTTTCGGTACATAGACAGAAAGCCTGGCCTGTTAGGTTTTTTCCTTACTAAATTCCGAAACGAGGCTTACGCATGCGCAGCTAATTGTGTTGAAAAATTTGGACACGCCGAGGGATTTCCATCCAGTACGATAAAAAATCCTACTTTTGTAGTTTTTAAGCATTCAGTTTTAATGTTAAAACATCTTCACATGATCAATCGGATTTGTGTGCGAGAAAAACCTTGGAATTTTATCTTTTTTATGTAAAATATATAAGGTACTCCACGTTTCGTTTCAGCCATATTATTGTTTACAAACAATGGACCAGCCAATCATATTCGATGTTTGGGTAAACGTCATTCAATGCCCATCAGCCAATCTCTATATGCAGTCGTTTGGGATCTACCTGACGGCGGTACCGGTCTAACAGGTAGATCCCAAACGACTGCATATTTCTCACATCAGTACAACCACTACATCCTTTCCTAGCTTCCAGCTGCTATCTCCGTTTGCCCTGGGTCCGTTTGCCCCAGGTCTGTTGACCCTATTTTTCATTTATAACTAGATGAAGTTAAGATGTGATTGGTAAATGTTTTTATATTTCAGAGGAGTCTTTAAGCATTCGATGAATTACATAAAATTCTTGAATTACATCATTTTCAAAATGTAAGTAGTTTGAGGGAGAAAAAAAATATATAAATAAAAAACAAATAAATCGAATCTTAACGGGCACTATACTTCTCTTCTAACAATGTAAAATCCTACTGGATTTTCAAAAATGTGCAACACTGGCGGACGCCTACGGAGACAATCACAAATGGGCATGAATTGAAAATAGAGAGGCAAGTTAGGGAATAAAACTTAGGTCAGTACTCAATAATATATTTAGTTATAACTAAGAGATGGTGTTTCAGTGCCTCTCCCGAAACTGTTACAGAAACATGCATTTTGAACAAAATTCCATTTATTCCTTTTGAGAAAAACAACAACCAAAAAAAACCCCCAAGAACAACAACAACAAAATCCAACCAAGTTTTTGGTAGAAACCCATTTAAAATACTTTTATCTGTATTCTTTAATAAATATTATACAGACAGTTCAACGTTTTTGACAAGCAAATGTCATTTAATCAAACAAAAATTTCACTATAAACCCACCCCTTAAACATAACATAACATGATCATAACATAGATTCCGCCAAAATTTTTATTCAAAAATGTGTTTAAAAAATACTTATTTTAAAAGGGGCAAACAGAAAAATAGGGCAAACAGACACGCCTTTGTGACGGACCCTGGGCAAACAGATAATTTAGGGTGAATGGACCAGATACCTTAAATTATTGATACAATTGATATTCCTATTATTTAGATAGAATTTGTCAAAAATATTAACATAATGTTAGGAATTGATCCATAGAGAGTTGCTTATCACAAAACATACAAAATTAGGGCTTGCAACAAAGCGCAAAGAAGGTGGGAGTGGTAGCCCTCGCCAGCAGATTGAGGGCTACGATATCGCCTGATCGCAGCTAGACTAGTCTTTTAATTTTACCTTGACTTTCAAATAACCAGACAACATTCAGTTTCAAAGTTTTATTATTGACTCTTTCTTCTATCTGAGCACAGGTCAAAACAAGCATGAACTTCATAACTGAAGATTACAAACAATGAATATCAAAACATTCTTAGATATGGTGTTCTGATGGCAATGAAAATTTTTGGGTACGAATCGACTGCACTTTGCAGTGTCAACTGTACCTCTAATACTGGCCTCTAATCTGCATAAATATCATAGAAAAATGTTTATGATAAATCGATTGTAGAAATTTATAGAAAAGTCACATATTAGCCTTAAATTACCAACCTTTTCAGCGCTTTTACCAGACTTTCGAGTACCAGCCATCTTCTACTTTTAGACTGGAAGATACAGATCTATAGACTGGTACCATTATCTAATAATAGGTATCGAGAAATATGTTCCAACAAAACGACTTGGCCACAAGAGATCACTTCCATAGATTATACAGCCTATAAAACGCCTAGTCAGAGAAAGGGATCAGCTCTATTTCAGATTGAAGAAAGAAGGAAACAACAAAATGAAGACTGCTTTCCAGGCTCTAAAACAACAACAACAACATAAAAGAAACATCAAAAATCAAATAAAAGTCTCCTGCAATGATTATATTGAATACATTTTAGGCCTAGATTGAACCACTGAAGACAAAGACAAAGCCGCAAGATTTTACAATAAGAAACTTTTCAGTCTGATAAAGAATGCCAAGCAAGACGCAACAGGAGTAGCCCCCTCGCCGTTTCTTGATAAAATTTCAGGTTCCATCAAATCGGACAACACAGAAAAGGCGGATATTCTAAAACGACAGTTCCAGCCAGTCTTCACTCAAATGACACCAATAATTTCTCTGACTCAGTCCTGCCTTTCATCTATAAGACAAAATGTGTTTTCGTCCTCCTTCAGCAAGTACCCATTTATGCCGAACATTACCATTTGCACTAGTGGAGTACAAAAAACTTATTTCCAACCTGAAACCAGACAAAGCAGCAGGACCAGACAAAACCTCTTATTCTAAAAAACTTATGTTATCAAATTTCCCCTATCTTTCACATTCTCTTTCAGAAATCCCTAGACACAGGCACTCTCCCCCAGGTTTGGACAATAGCAAACGTGACTCCACTCTCCAAGAAAGGATACAAAGAAGATCCTGAAAATTACAGACCCATTTCTTTAACATGTATATTGTGTAAAGTTCTAGAACATATTGTAGCCTCAAATCTAACTAAACATTTTGACATTAATAATATCCTTTATGACTCGCTGCATGGTTTTAGAGAAAGGCGTTCATGCGAAACACAGAGCTCTACTTTAACTGACCGACCATCTTGCCAGAAACCTGACTGAAGAAAACAAATTGATCTAGTTTTGTTAGACTTCAGCAAGGCCTAAGCTTTGACAAAGTTAGCCACTTAAAACTTTTGTATAAATTGCAGGAACATGGTGTAAACAATGCTACCCTTTTATGGATTAAATCTTTTCTTATAGACAGAACACAAAAAGTAGTCTTAGAGGTGGATGCTCACCAGAAGTACCAGTCACGTCTGGAGTACCCCAGGGTTTGGAACTTGGCCCTCTTTTGTTTCTTTTGTATATAATGACCTTCCTAAAACATCACATCCCAAGTCCGTTTGTTTGCAGATGACACTGCCGTTTACTTAATTATAAACAACAAGCAAGACTGTTTGACCCTACAAGAAGATCTAGACAAGTTAATGCAGGTGGAGAAAAAGTGGGAAATGGAGTTTAATCCCAGGAAATGCATTGTCCTAAATATTACTAAAAAGAAGAAAAAGATTTCCTTTGATTACAGGTTACATGGACAAGTACTAGCGACTGTGGACAATGCCAAATACCTAGGAGTAACAATATCTGGAGATCTTTCCTGGAACAAACACAATGACAATAAAGCATCAAATGCTAGTAAAACTTTAGCTTTTCTCCACAGAAACATCAAGACCAAAAATAAGAAGATCGGAGAAACAGCGTACAAAACTTTAGTGAGACCCCAGGTAGAATACGCATCAACGGTATGGAGCCCCTACACAAAAACCTATATCAACAAAGTGGAAAAAGTACAACGTAGAGCAGCAAGATGGGTTCAAAATAATTTCTCTTATTATGACAGTGTTACCTGCATCCAGAGGGAGCTTGGCTTAATTGAAAACTCTTCAATACAGACGAGAATTTTCCAGAGTCACCATGTTTTATAAAATCGTTAATAATTTTGTTGCAGTACCAGTACCAGCTTATCTCGAAAGACCAGTGAGGACCACCCGACATATGCACACAGCATCTTTCAGACAGATCCACACAAATGCTGCCTACTTTAAATATTCTTTTTTTCCCTACACAGTGATACTATGGAACAGCCTACCAGAAACAATTGTACAGCTTCCTGATATTGCAGCATTCGAAAAGAGTCTCGATTCTTTTCAGATAGTGAGCCGTCCCTGAATGACCAAAATATGTTTTATCAGCTCTTTTAATCTAACACTCACAATACTTTTAAAAATTGGCACCCTAACCAATTACTAACAGTTTTTTTTTATTCCAGGACAGACGTGAAAGAGACCAGAGAGAAAGAGAGAGAGAGAGAGGGATGCTGTAGCCGTAAATGTTGGGACATATAATACATCTTTGACCCACGTTCTTGGGACATGATATGGGAAGTTGGGACAAAACTACTGTCCCAACATCAACGGTGCTCATTTGAAGCAAATTAGATCAAAATACATTTTCCCAAAGTTACGGGTTATTGGGACATGTGTCCTCACGAAATCGATTCGCACTCTCTTCACCAGTTTTGCATCTTATTCTACATCCGAACCCCGCCGAGACGATGACGTCATATATTTGTTAAAGCGGATCTACACACAGGAAGTGTGAAAACTGGAGTATGGCTTTCTGCAGGCGTAAGTAAACTCCGATTATTCCGTTGATTAAATTAAACGAATGGACGGTCTAGTATGTTACCAAATATTTTTATTGCAATATTCTTGATTTTGATATAGATTCTAGTTTGGCGGTTCCCGGACAATTTATTCAGTAGAGCTAGAGCAATTTTGGACATATGCATGTGGTCTTTTTTCCCGCCAAATGAACTTTCGATGAAAGTTTCATCATTCATGAATATATACTCTTCACCTCAATTATCATGCATGTAAGGAACCCGGGGTTCAGTATCAATCAAAAGATATTTTTATCAGATGAAATAGTTTTTATATATCTTACAGACATTAGATGTATCTTTCAGTAAATTTTTGTCCAGTTCTATTCTAAACTTCAACATGAAATTTATGTTGAAAGTTGCTTAGTTGATCCAGGGTTTTCGTTTGACCCGAGACCTCGGTTTTTGACGCACAGAAATTCAAAAAGAAGCAATTTTGACGCTCGAAAATTTGTCACTGCGCGTCATTTTTACTCTTCAAAACTAGCAGCCATGCGTCAAGGGTCATCATAAGTGTGCCAAAATTATTGGAAAATGGTTAATTGATTATGAAAATATACACTCCTATCAAGGATAAAACCAAGCTTGATTAGTAATTAACACTCCCAAGTGATAGACATGCATCGATGATCGTAATTGACAGGTAATTGATACCTGTGAAATTAATGATGAAACCCATTTTCAGAGTTTTAATCCTACTGAAATTTACTTATTTGCTATTTCTTTTATAAAAAACCTCACAAAATATAATCGAGAAGTAAAATGAAACCAAAGAAAATGTTGCCCAAGAAATGTTATTGGTTTTCATGCATAAAATCGGCACTTCTTTTTATGAAAAAATTTGATCCTCTTAGTACTCTTGAGATTTTCTAAAACTGATTCAAACAAGTAATATATGTATTTCAATCTGAGACAGAGTTTATTCTAAGGCACCATTGCCAAAAAAAAAAAAAAACTAAAAAAAACTTTTAAGGCACCTTTGCTAAAAACAATAAATAAATAAGCACTTCTAAGGCACCATTGCAAAAAAAAAGTTAAAACCTTTTTTTTTTCCTAAATTACTGGGGGGGGGGGGGGGGTGCATAGCGCATTTTGACTCTTGGGATTTCAAATTTGACTCTTGGAAATTTTGGCCCAAGGGTCAATGACTCTTGACTTTTGGGATCTAATGAAAACCCTGTCGATCCTACAGAAATTTTGGGTTGATGCTGAATTTATCATGCATCTTACAAAAGAGAGTGTCCATGGCAACAAAAAAGAAGCAAAATTATTCTTTTAACTTTTGTCATCCATCTTTGCCTTTAAACATTTAATCTTGTAGGATTATTTTATATAATGTCAAGTTTGGAATTATGTAAACTCATGCTAAATCTATCCCCTGTCCCCCATTTTGTGAAATTTATTATTTGGGTCAACAATTTTGCATCTTGTTGGGTTTAAGTTAAGTGTGCTTTATGGTATGAGCGATTCTCATGGCACTGGATATGGCTGCTGAAAACTAAACATCCTTTGAAAAAATAAGGCCACCACAGTTCACCGAGGCTCCCTAGGGGCCATGCACGATAACATGGGTATGCATGGTAATTGAGTTTTGACAATATATCATGGTGTACATTGATAAAATTGATTATTGTCGGAGTTGGAACCATCGGTGCCTATTTTGGCGAGTAATAACGCCGACGTCACGATCTTAGTATTTTGTTTAGAGTTTATGTTCTATTCATTAGGGCCAGTATCCTTTCTGACATTTGACAAAAGTCATTTGTCCCAACTAAAATTTAGTTAAGTATAGTCAATTTTCAAAAGAACATTTAGCTATCTTCCAAATTGGAAAAAAATTGAGTGTCCCTGAAAACTCCGGAAAGTAATTAGTCATCAGGATCCCGGCGCAGAGTTGGCTTCGCCTTCTGATATCAGAACATCTTTCTTAGATAACAGAAATTATTTTCAGGGTTCCCACGCTTCAGGGAAAAGTCGGGGGAAAACGGAATTACAGTCAGGGAAATGTCAGGGAATTTTGATGAGTGTCAGGGAAATTTGAAAAATAGGGCAAAAGTCAGGGAAAAATTTCAGGGAATTTTGAAGACTGTCAGGGAATTCTGCTCATAAAGAAGGATTACCAAACACAGTCAAATAATGCTATAATATGGACTCAGATTGCATCTTCTAGCACCCTTGATGCTAAAATTTTGTCGGGGGAGGCCACCCAAACCCCCCACCCAACTTCCCAAACTTCTTGTGCTCTCCCCCACTCACGGTCAAAGGCACCAGTACATGCTTTAGGGACACTTAAAAAACTGGTTACACCCCAGGATCAAAAGGGATTTATTTGACAATCTTCACCAAAAGTGTAATGCCCAGAGCTTGGGAGTTTTGTTTGACTGTCTTGTAGATCTTTACCACCAGTAGCGGATCCAGAATCTGTTCAAGTAGGGATTGAATCACTTTAAAATGAGGTTTCTAAATAGGCCAATTTCAACAAAATTTGTTATCTATTGACTAAATGATGAATTAAACCTTTCCTGATCAAATAAGGGATTTTACATTCCGGTGACTTTATACTCAAGAAAACATTGTGGAAAAAGGAGAATTTGCTTGTTACAAGCAATTTCTTCTTTTTCCACAATGTTTTCTCAAGTATAAAGTATTTTCTACCACCTAGGATGGTTTCATTTCAAATGACATCCAGTTTTCCATTGCTCTGCAGACTCCCAGAATTTGGGGAGAAGTCACTTCTCACTAGTCTGAGAATTGGGAGAAGTTTTTCAAAATGGGGAGAAATGGCGAGACTTTCTGGAGAAGAAGATCGCGTCAAAAATTAAGTTTTTGCGAGTATTCCTTAATTATTATCAGAAAATAGAATATCTTTACAACCAAGTGCAATGCAATAAACATAGAAAATTCCAGGTTGCCCATTCACATACTGCAGTACGTAATTCACGTACAATTACGTTGGTTCACATACAAATCTTTCACCAAGACGTGCATGAACATACAGAAAAATAAATGAACGTAGAAACAAAAATGCCATTACGTGTGTGTGCATTTAAAATTATTAGTGTACAAAACGAGAAACTCTATGTGCGTATTTTTCCCGAAAAACCCAAAAGATTGCAAGCAAAGAAGACAAAATCGCATCGGGAGCAAGTGATTATCCTTTCATTCGACGGAAACCATCGCTTCTTTCTGGCCTGTTTTCTACATAGAGATTAGGGGAACCAGCAGTTTGAAAAGTTCGTATAATGCGGATCTTGATGGCCTGACCAGTTTGTTTTGAAATAAGTCCAAAGTTGCGCTATTTTGCAATCAAAACGCAAGATATTTACGTGTTTTGGGCGAGAAACTGACAATGATTCGCACTAAAGGATTTGATTTTGAAATGAGTTTCTCTCGCAAGTTCCGTTGTATGTATAAGTCGGGTGTGACAAAATGGAGCCGTTTATTTAACGTTTTAGTTTTGTTTAAGCTACGTAATATGCTGTCTGCTAAAAGTCACAACAAAACCTACTCTATTTCTCCACAAATGGTGACTTTTTGACAGTGATAAGGCCAGTTGATATTTTTTGTACCAGAATTGTTTCAATACCAGAGTTTGAGCTAACAATGAGCTGACATGCCTGGTATGGTCTGCTCCAAAATTCCTTCCCCGCCCTCATAAGTCACCAGTTAGAGTTGTTTAGCCATCACTCTCATATCCTATTCAGCCCTTCCCAAATCCAATTACTAAGAAAAGTGAGTTGTCAAAAATCGGCTTTGCTATCCTTTGCTCTAAATTTATCTGAAACTGGCAGATGACGTGTGGAACTAATTTACTGATTATAAAAAAGTAGATATAACTAAAACAATTTCATTTGGTAAAGGGTTCAGATTCGTATGCCGTATGGTGTACCCTTAACTCTGAAAGTAAAGGGTACACTGCAGAGTTCTGCCAAGGGCGCGCCATTGCGGGATCGGCGCAGAAAAATTACAGATGGCCCCTAAAAAAAATGTCCGGCGGGCCGACCGGCGCGTTAAAATTACGAACCATGAACCGTAGGTACGAAGATACCTTGGGACGAACCAGCGGATGTTTGGGGTTTTATTTACTTCCGGCGTTTCCCTTGGTAATTCAGAGCGTTAATGTTGATTGAAAAGGTCGCTCTGATTGGTTAACTGTGCACTGTAAATTCCGTTTTCGGTCATATAAGCCAATCAATAGCGTTATAATAAAAATAACAAATTTAAGTTTGACGTAACGAAAAATTCCTTCTGCATCATAACCTCGCTGTTTTGTGTCGCCGCAATGGCAGAAAAAAGAAAACAAAAACAATCTTAAGCTTCTTTAGTCAAAGAGAGCAAGAACTGGCGCCGATGATCGGCCAAACGATCCCGGGACTTCAAAATCAGCCGAATCTCAATCAGAATCCGGGCGCGAAACAGCTAAATCAAGCTACGAAAAACAGTTCCAGAATTTAATGGCTCTCGGACTTTTTGTGGCTATCTCATGATTCAAGAAAAGTTCTCTTTGTATTAAGCACAAGAAAATAACTCACCAACAGCTCAAAACTGTATCTTTAATTCAATATATTGTTTATATTTTGAAATGAGAAGAAAGCCCTCCAGATTTCTTCTCATTGGTTGGAATCACATATATCCGACCTCATAGTATAGTGGCCCCATGTTTTGGAAAAGTGGCCCCATATTATTGGCTTAGATGGGCCAGTGGCCCCCTAAGGTCAAAAGCTTGGCAGAACTCTGACACTGTACCCTCAGATTTTTCTTTGTACCCCCATTTCAAAACCTAAGGGGTACATGTACCCCCAAAATGAAAACCCAGTGGGCATGCTGAATTCTGCTTATCCTTTCAGACCTCAATAAAGATCTTATTCTTTTGAACAAATACTTTTGTATTTTTCTTTTTTTAGTTTTGAGAATTCAAGAGTGATTCTGAATTTTTTTTTAATATTTTATAATAGATTCATATATGATAAAAAAAGTCAGCTAATATAAAAAAAATGCAAATAGTGTTTAGGCGGTCTGAATGAAATGAGTAGTGTTCCTATTTGAAGCAGAAAATGAGAAAAGATTTTATTGTAACAACATGTATTTAATCAAACCATTACCAGAAAAAATAAATTCAGACTGGTGCAAATTGAAAGAAGCTAAATAAGTCATTTCAAAGTGAGCTTAAATAAGAAAGAAGGTGCCAAAGAGGGTAGAAACATGTGGGGAAAGGATAAATTGCTTGCTGCAATCATTTCCTCCTTTTTCCACAGTTTCCCATAAAAACATTTCAAGATGTCAAAATAGGGGATCGTGTGGTAATGAGTTGAAGTCTGTCCACTTTACCTGATAACATATAAATGGATAAAAATCATTATTAATTGGTCAAAAATAGGTCCTCTGTGATTAAGTAAGTTATAGTGTGTAAAGGGTAAGGGTTACTGCTCAGTACACAAAACCAGACTCTGTACATGCAGAGGTTTAAAGTTAACACAGGATAGATTTCAAATATTTAACAAAATTTTGACTTCTGGTAAATGACATGGCGTCCGTATATGTGGGCCATTATTCTCATTATGTGAAAGTAAGCAACAAATCTCGTAGACTGACGATGACTTAATTTACAGAAATAATCAAAACTTAAGAAGGGAAAGGATTTAAATACAGATTTCTGGTGCCGATAGTATACAAAGCATTGCCGAAACCAATCAGTGTAGGTGTGAATGAAGCGAGCATTTTGACTATTAGTTGCCATAACATACCCCTCTTTCTGATTATCTGCTGGCCTCGCGACTATCAATACACGCTTGAATTACGATCAAAGGGCTACCGACCGGCAGTTGTATAATTGCACATTGTCCCTACTTTTATAGCCACTGGGCCAGATTTGGTTATCACCTATCGTATCCAGGCAACATCCCCAAAATTCCAGGCGACTTCGACTTTGCTTTGATAAGCAAATCAGGCGAAGTTTATGAAACCAGGCGACTTTTTCGCCTAAGTCGCCCACTCTGCAGAGCCCTGGTTTTCATTGTCGTCTGCAACCTCTTTCATTTCGGACTAGTCTAAAATTTTCAAAAACGGGAAAGGGTTAAAATGATCCAAGGGGGGTTTGTTTGAGCTCCCGAAAAGTCAACTAAATGTCAGGGAAATATCACTTTCTTGTCAGGGAATTTCAGTGATTTTTTTCCCTTCTTTGCATGGGTCCGTAAAACGGAACTGTTCCCAATGCCAAAGAGTGACATCATTTCCCAAAATCAAGTTGAAAAAATACCAAAACCAGGAGTTTTAAGTAGTTGGCTCTTTATTTTTATTTCCTATAGCCATATACAGCACAATTAGCAAAGTTTTGTGCTTGCTTTTGTCTTTTGGAAGTAAAATACTCAAAGAAAACATCTAGAGTAATGAAGAAATGAATCCAAATTTTGCAGAAAACAATGCATTTTCCCCAATTTGCCTGATTTCGGACCCGTTCCCAAAACTATGAGAAAAAATGCTGAATTTTGGAACTGCTGGAGGGCGGGAACCCTGAATTTTTAAGCATTCAACTTGTAATGATAAGTTCTGAAAATCGCTGGGAATTATAAAATTTTGCATTGTAACAAATCACTACAGGTATCGGATTAAGGAACTGGTTCCTTCAAAATGAAACAATACCAATTACTTGGGACATCATGGTACCGGGAGTAGAACCGATTTCAAAGTACCGGTGCCCATTCCTCTTGCCAGGTACCGGACCCTTCCCAGAAGTAGCGGAAAAAACACTGGTTAAGTTGCTGTGTTAAGTGAAATAACCATTTCGGGGGCATTTGTGTTTCACAAACACATCTTGATCAGGCGTAAATTTGGTTTTTCTACCTACTTTTCTTTTGCAGGAGGTAGATCTAGAAGAAAAAAATCTCCGATGGTAGAGGAGTGGGTGGGAAAGGAGGAAGATCCACCTGGTTTTGAGGTCAAATTATTTGAGAAAAAAGGTAAAATCATATAATTTTTATATTCAGTGCATTTAATTCCGTAGAGATATTTCTTTGGCTGAGTGGATAGATATGCAGAGATCATTTTGGACTTTCAAGCTGGTGGGCCAATGGCCCACCAGCCCAAAAATCCTGAGCCATAGGCTGGGCCAAAAGAATGATTTGAGGAATTTAACACACCCCCCCCCCATTTCCAGGTACCTAAAGATTTGATTTCTGAGATTAATTTTAGGAGTACTTTTCTCAGTTTGAAAATATTCTCTTTGCATTTATTTTCAGTTCTGTAAAATTATTTTGTTCTACTCATCCTGTAAAAGTAGGACTAGGCTAAAAAGGTTGCTTGTCTAAAAAGGCATTTTCTCTCATCCTGTCTGGTTTATGGATCTATGTGAACACACCCATCACACAGCAGTACAGAATCAATTTATTTTCTAAGATTTCAAAGTTTTTGATTTTTGAATAAACAAAAAATTTTATCATCATTGAAATGTTTGTGTCTGCATTAGCCGGATATTACATTCTTACAGGGTCCCTTAAATTCGAAATTTGTGACTTGTCCAATGCAAAAGTCACTCGTCCTGCTTTGGTCGGTACTCGTCCTACGAAGACTGAAAACACTTGTTTGGGTGTAGTCTGAAACCAAGACTCAACTGTTAATCTTTTTCGTTTTGAAGTGTAATTCTGTTTTTGCATAGCTATTTTCTATGCATTTAGATAAGCTAATTTAATGCCTGTCTGTGTTCCTCGCTGCGTTCTAAATCCTCCCACCGTAAAAAGGGAAAATTGTCTTTTCCTTACATCTTTATTTCACTGCAGAAGACCAAAAATGACAAGAAAAATGATCAATTCGCAATCTTTATAAACAAATGATAGATACCAGTATCAGTATCCGGTACCATTTAATCTGACCTTGTTTTTCATTAATATTCAAATATGAATGGTTGATAAAGTGCTTCAGGGTCATTTTAGTCATGGCCCCCTCTAGATTGAACACTGCATACAGTCAAATCTGTTTACAGCAGCCACTGAAGGGAATTGGTGAAATTGGCTATTGTTCACAGATTGGCTGCTGTTCACAGTAATTAGCATTTACATTAGATACTCTTAAGTTGAACTTCAATATTTTATTTAACTTCGATAAACAAATTCCCCCATTTATATATATCAAGTAATCAAGAAATAACTGGATGTTTTATCATTATTATAAGTCAACATCTCAGTGATATGGATATTGAAAGGAACACCAAACTGAATGTTCTAGACAAAAAATCTCTATCCCATTTATAATCCTTTTTATACATTTGTAAATAAAGGGCTTATTCTAAAGTGTTACCTCACACCAGTCATTTGAAATATATAATACATTATAGTATAGTATAAAAAGGAAGGGTTATCAATGTGCAGCTTTTCGTTGACACCTTGTCTGCAAATGTGTGAAAATCTAAATGAACCAATTAAGACTGGCTGTTGACACAGTACTTTTAAAGAATGAACTTGACCATTTAGTGTGGCCTCTGGCTACATTTCACAATTGGCTGCTGTTCACCATATACTTAAAGAAGAAAAATGCATAGGGGGAATTCCCCTGGCCTTTGTTCACAGATTGGCTGCTGTTCAGGTGTGGCTGCTAACTCAGATTTGACTGTATTTTCCCCTTGGGACTGGTCTCTAATTCGAACCCCCCTTGAACAAATCCTGGATCTGTCGTGTCCAGCATTTTCTTCTTTTGTTTTAATCATAATAGTCTCCAATGTCTTTTTATTGAGGACGTCAAAACGAGGTCTTGTTTGGGAAAGGGTTTGATGCCAGACAGGAAGTAACCAGAATTATTACCAGAAAATCTTATACAGTTGTGTCGCGTTAATACGGACGTTATTTATCCGGAATATTCAAGATGCAGAAAAATTCTCTTAAACGGATTTTTTATTGATGAATTTTACTCTTTAATCTGGATACTCTAGTTATGGAATCGGAAGGAAAAAATGGGGAACGAAATGCATAATATTTGTGCAAACATGCTTCGATAATCCTAATCAAGGGTTTGGCAATCCCAATAAAACAGCTACCTGTCATGTACTATCTGCTGTAAACCGTCAATTGTCGCGATTGACTGCTTGACCAGAGTTTGCGAAATTCACAGGACCGCCTGACAATGTCGGGTTAAAACTCGGTCTGGTAAAAATATCATTCAGTCTGGTGAAAATTTCTTATTTTCTACTATAAGTTTAATTATTCAATCCGATTTTCCATTGGTGGGTCCTGTGAACACTTCCTAAGTTTAGTGAAGTCTGCTTGACACGTGTAACTATTTAAGTGTGTCGCTGGTGACGCTTGATTGCAGACAATCTTAACACCTTACAAACAGCTTATGATGTATGTCTAGAAGACAGTATGACAAATAGTATTACGCATGCCGACACCTACATGTATTATGTTTATAATTCATTTAAAGCTGGAGAGTAACAGATGGTCTAATTGCAAAATATGATTTTTTTTGAAATATATGCAAAACTTTTGTGTTGACCACCTCAGAATGGTTAATAATGTGCGATTCAGACAGAGATTGAGCCGAAAATATAAGAGAGATGGCAGTATTTAGGGAGAATCCAAACCTAAATTCAATCACATTACAAATGCAGTTGAATTTATTTTTTCACTGTCACGCATGCGCATGCAGCGCGGACCAAGATTCAAACAAGATTCAAACTTGAATTTCAATATGATGTCATCATGAATGTTGTGACGTCATTCAAGAAAGTCGCTCGTCTTACTGCTGTTGACCTACTTTTGACATATCTTCATGAATTTGGTATCAAATTGTGAAAAAATGGGTCGATGCTTCAATAGTTTGTCTTAATCATTTAATCAGGTCATATCAAGCTTGAAAAGTGTACATTTCATTTGTTTTTGACAAATTTTGGGTCCAAATCTGGGAAAAAGCAGCTTTAAGACAGATTTTAACCTAAAAGAATACTACTCCCCGAGCCTTAATGAGGAGCTGCACAAAATTACTAGAAAATCATTTCCTTTCATAAATTGTCATTTAATTTACAAAGGAATAGGGATAGCAGCGGTCAACTGGTTAACTGGTTTTATGTTCAAATACCGAATAATGATTGTACTAACCGGTTAACCATTAAAACATATTGACAAAGCAGGGTAAGTAAAGTAAAACAGTAAAAATTCAAAACAAGATCTAATTCACAAATCGCCAGTAATTGATAAGATAAAGGGTTACTCAGTAACACCTACTGCCTGACTGGTGGGTGCCTTAATCGCGTACTGGCATAGATTTGCAATCAAGTATCAACGATAATGTCATGCATTCAAACAGCCTGATTTAAAATATTTCACACCTGTATCAATCGGTACTTGTGTCATCTTGATACATTGTCATTGGACGTTGATAATGTTAAACACAGAATTTAATTGGTTAATTGCTGACCACATTAAAATGATACAAATGGTACATGTAATAGGTTGTCATGCTGAACCCATTGAAACATTGTGACAAAAGCGTCGATCCTTTTGTTTTAAGTCAATGGTTAATCAAATAATAAAATCGGTAACCATTGCTGTCCATACAAAGGAACTGTTATTTATCACTTCTTTTGTGGATTTGTGGTTTTCGCGGCGCACCAGATAGCAGCAACAACAACAACAAATGAAAATTGCCACTTGTTTATCTGGAAAAAGGCTTACTTCAGACACCCTGATAGGAAACCAAACTGTCCCGATTAACGTGAAACGACTGTATATAGTTTATACAGAGTTCACGAAATTCACAGGACCGCCTGACAATGTCAGGCAAAAACTCAGTCTGGTAAAAATATCATTCAGTCTGGTGAAAATTTCTTATTTTCTACTATAAGTTTAATTATTCAATCCTGATTTTCCATTGGTGGGTCCTGTGAACACTTTCCAAGTTTCGTGAATTCTGTGTATATATTCAAGTCAAAGTTCTTGAGACTTTAAACAAGATATGTGGTATTTCAGGCCAGATTTTCCGTCCAAATGTTTTAATATAGTATTTGATCAGAAACTTTGTTTTGATGATATCTCGGACAAGTTCAAAGTTGGGTCATCTCGGGTCAAAATCATATTCTACATTACAATGACCCTTTCAAATAAATGTTTTACAGAAAGCTATTTTCTCGGGTGAGCGCTAAAGGGCCAATGGCCCTCTTGTTTTCAAATCCTCTACCTTTATTGAAAAGGTAGTGGAAGATACCTGCTGCATTTGCATCCTAGAAAGTTCTTTAACCCTTTCCTGAAGAAGACCTGGTTTTTATGTCCCTCATAGAATAGCCTTATAGGTTTATTATTTTTGATAGGGAAAACATTGAAACAAAGGAAGATCAATCATCATGTGCACAAACAATTAGCGTATATTACTTTTGCCTCATTATTTTCCTTGTCAACAACCTATGTGTTGTAAACAGCTTTGAAATTTGACCACCTTTAAACCTCGCTGTTTGGGAGAGGTTAAGTAAATGATAAGAAAATTCTTTGGTCTGACAGAATTTGATTTGGTCCTGTCTGTACAAGATTTTCCAGTTATGTAAAAAATTCTTGTCCTTCGCCATGTCTGAGATGTGATTTGTGTACAATATAGCATTGAAAATGATTATTAGCATTTTCTTTCTTCAATGTTTTCCCAAGCCTTTTCTATTGGGGATGTCAAAGCCCGTTCTTGTTTGGGAAAGGGTGAAGTTGGTGTGAGGACAATGTCCCCATATATCTGTCCCCATTTCATTGTCTTTTCCCATGCTTCTTTAGAAACAGGAAGTTCCTCCATTTTAAGTTTACAGAAGTGAAAGTTTTTTAAAAAATATGGAAACTTTGAATGTTGTGAATTTAGTTTTGCAAATTATTTTGCTTATTTTGTTAATTTTAGTAATTCTGCTTTTACTTAAAATCTATAAGAGTTTGGTTGCATTTTTAAGATTATGGGATCGTTTTTATGGCTACTATTGGTTATATGGAGAACCAAAGCTTCCATGATTTGTATGGTAGGTTGTTTTTGGTAAGTTTGTACAGGGGTTAAGGGCATGATCTTGTCACTAACTATCTGATATTTATTGATGATTATGTATTTGTTATCAGTGATCTACCAAGGTTTTTGGATTAAAGAGATGTCCCCATAGTGTAAAAGAAGTGGGGACATTTTATCAAATTGATGGGACACACAAATATTAATGTTCAAAACAAAAATAACCTAGTATTATATATATCTTTAGACTGTATACCAGTATTAACAATGTTCAACCTTTGGTATAATGCAGTGGAAACAAAACACACTATCATTATGAAATTCAGTATAAGAACTAGTTCACTTATTGTTTCTAGTTCTTTCACTTTTCAAAGAAATTTTTGCCACTTGTTTCTTCTTGTCTTTTATCGTTTGCAATCCATACAGTTTTATTTTTATGATTTATTGAATTACTGGTAAATGGTACTGTACCATTTTTAGCTCACCTGAGCACTAAGTGCTCAAGGTGAGCTATTGGGGTTGTGTGATGTCAGTCTTCCGTCGAGGGTTGTCATCATTTACCTTGTATAGACTCTAGAGGTCACATTGGGTCAAATGGGGTCAAAACTAGGTCACAAGGTCAAATCTTTGAAAAATCTTGTACAGACGGGACAAAAAATTCAAGACAGTTGAATTAGGTGAGCGATAAAGGGCCACTACGGCCCTCTTGTTTCTACAAACCCCTTATTCTGATTCTGGTTTATTTCTCGTCTTCAGTTCATCCAAGCTTAAGTTAATGGGTCGATAATCGTAGACATATGTGGGATAGCAGCTGGAGGCTAGGAAAGGATGTAATGGTAGTACTAGTGTGAGAAATACCAGGATTCCATTGTTAGGTGCTCCAGCTGCCGCGATATAACTGAAAGATTGTTGAAAGTGGCGTAAAACCCCATTCAAACAAACAAACAAACCAAGCTAAAGTTAGAGAATTTTCAGTACAACAAGTTCGCTATTCCGTTTCACAAACAACTAAACTTTGGTCTCCTCCATTTGAAAGGATTTACAGCTGATAAATTATTTTGTGAATGGAAGTTGTACATTATAGCCTCGAAAATATTGAGGCAAATGGAGAAAATATGACTAAATGACCACCACCATTCTTTACGCATTGTTGCAAGTCCAAATATTGTATGTTTTGTGGTAAGCGACTCTCTTCACACCAATTCCTTTCATACGTTAATATTATGGACAAATTCTATCAAACTAATAAATCAAACAAAATAATAATATCAATTGTATCAATCATTTAATATCGGTTTCTAATCAGTGCATAAAATACTTCCTAAGTTTGGTGGCCATGACATTTGGTTGGCCATGTGATCTATTATTACGTCACATTGTTTACTGTTGCCATGCTGTCAAAACAGGTTTCGTAAAAAATCATAGTATCCTTTTTAACCTACCATTGATAAAATTTTATCTTCAAAGATACTGAATCGTCAATATCTTTTTTTTCTATCAAATTCAATAAACTCTTGAATTTCTTTCATACATTTTTTTTCTTATTTTCTATCAAAACTGTCCTGTTTTCAAAAAAAAACTACGCCTTCCAAATATGGTGACCTAGATTTTCATTTGCTATCGTTTTGGCGGGAAGCCCAAGATCTCGTAGAATTGAGCAAGGGATTCCGATTGGATCTCGCTGTCAAACAGCAAAACTGGTTGACATTTGATTTAAAATGGTCGAAAAACTTGGAGTTTCCGAAGGTGTGGTAAAGAGAATTAAATGCATAAAATATCTGACTTTTTGTGGATTAACATTTGTTTAGATGGATAGATAAATGGTTAAGGTCCATTTTGATATTAAACTTGTGTTTGTACCATTTACACAACTTCCGATAATCAACCTCAAATTGCTCGGAATGATTCACCCCGGGGACTGCAAGAAAGAGCAAAGTAGGGGGATGTCTTAGCCCTAGCCAGCAGATTATTAGAAAGAGGGCTACGATATCGCAGCTAGAGCCCTGCCATGACGACTGGAACGTTCTCTCCCTCGTATTCTCCTACGTTGCTGATTGTTTGTCCTTGTCTAGATCTACTTCTGGTTTTTTAACTTATACCCAATCAAAAACCGATCCATAATTACACGTTTTTTTATATTTACAAGTAATATAAATAGAACGGTTCGTTACCTTGAGTGACATTGGATAAGTTAAAGTGGTTTTACGTTGACACCGGTAGATTTTTAGACTTGAAAATTTGAACTACAGAAAGAATTGCCAATAGCAGAAAAATGAGACGAGTAAGAATGATTGTAAGGATTTTTGTCAAACGATATCGGCTACCATTTTAACAAGGTTACTGGTGAATTTTAAAGGAGTCTGTCGGACTGCCTGGTCAGAAATTCTACGAGTCAGGGCCGCTTTTTAGGAGTCTTGGACTCCCGGACTCCTGTTAGTGTCGAACGCTGAGTGTAGGAAATGCTTTATTTTTATGTGCATCTTGTAGGTAGAGGTGTTGTTACAACAGTGGAAAGAGGAAAGGGTGAATTCCTCCTAATGTATCTTGGCGAGGTTGTACATGCAGAGGAAGGGGAAAGAAGAGAAGAAGAAGATGGGGGGTCAGGATACAGATTTTTTTATAAAGTTAAAGGACAAAACTTATGGTGAGTATTTTTAAATACACCTTAATAAGATAATACTCAGGGTTCTCCCCAGAAATTTTTGAAGGTGTAGTGGCATATGCGCAGTGTGTTGTCTGTTAACATCTTGGTATGACTATACATAAAGGTCATCAAAAGTGCTTAATAGCTTGATTATTGACATCTTGTTTTTTTTATTTAGAGTTATTCTTGATTAATACTCTTCAACTTTTTAATTATTATAAGTTGATTTATCTACTCTGAGGCTTATTTGATACCAACCAATTGTGACATTACTCAGCTTATTTTACCTCTCTATCCTATTTGTTAGAAAGGGCACTAAATTGTCTGATAAAAAAAGGATGTGAAAAGGAAAGATGATGAAAGAATATACCCAAAAGTCTCAATGGAATGAGTTAAGAAAAGTGTCAACTTCTTGTTTATTAGATAGGATTAGCTTTTCATGCTTGGCCATTTTATCAAGTCTGTCCAAAAATCATATCCTTGAGGACTCTTTAAAAAAGCATGGAGTATTTGAATGAAAAAAAAATGCACCTCATCAGAAAATAATAGAAATAATTATCAGTAATTTCAAAAATGTATTTATAAGGTTCCTGTGTGAAATACCTGGTTTCATTTTCAAATTTTGCATCTTAAAGAGCTCCATTAGATTCTCTGTGTAAAATTTGAAATGCTCATTATTTGCCCATTCAAAAGCCTTTGACTGTCTGACACTATAACTATTCTTCTAACAGTACTTTCAGCTCTTTGATTTCAATAAGTTAATAAAAAATGTATTAGATATCAGCAGTGTCCAATCTTAACCTTAATTCTCAAATTATAGCATAAAACTTGATCAATTCTATAAAAAAAAGTGTCTTTACTCTTCTCTTCTTTAAGTGATTTCAGCACTTTGATTTTCAAGAGGATTTGTTTTCCAGATATCATAGAGTGAATTATCTTTTCCTGATTCTAAATAATTATTAAACCATTACTTTTTATAAAAAAAAAACCTCTAATTGGTCTAAGGCATTCTTTTCTTGAAGTGTTTTCAGCACTTTGATTTTTAAGGGGGTATTATTTCTTTTTGGGCAATAAAACATGAGAGGATGAGATATCATTAGATCATTACTAAAAGTATAATAATAATTTTCATCAAACTTTTAAAGCAAATTTATTGAAAAATGGGTTGAACAAACCAGGGTACGAATGTTTGAGATAATACCCTCCATCTTAGATGAAAAATAAATGGACTTAATTCAGAAGATACATGTGTGTAATTATCAAACTGAGATGAAAACAAGAGCTAAGTTTAACTAGGATGGCTTCTATACAAATCTGTCTTTATTATTTAGGCAAATTCTTGTAAGGAAGATCTCAAAAAGGGTATGTTTTCAGCGATCAATGTATGAAATAGACTGACAAAATTAACCTTTCCTTCAAAAAATTAAATTTTAAACCACTTTGGCTTTGGTTTGATAGTTGTCACATCAAATATCAACATCTTTTACTTTTAATCTCAGCAGAAGTGACAATTTTCCGAAATCGGATCGCCATTTTGAATTCATTGTTTACATATTGGTATCCTTGGTGACTGAAAGCGAGGTACCAGTGGGAAACACCAGAAAATAATCAATAATCACCAATTAGTAAGAGTGTAAGGGTCTTATCAATAGAGATGTTATGTAATACGTGGTATTCAACAGTATAGATGAAGAGCATAATGTATCAAAGCTTCTGCAATCAATTTTAATGGTTTGCTTGATCCTTTCTTCAGTTGGAAATTAAGCTGTATCGGTGACCAAATTTAAGCGTAACGGCAATCTGAAGGCAAATTTGCAAACTCTCCTAATTTATGAAGGCTTATCGGGGCTGATACGCCATAAGGGCCTTGGGAAAACCCTGATACTTAATCACCAGGGTTTTACTCAGGGGTTCCAAAAACCCTCAAATGGTTTTTTTACCCCAAAATAGAAGCTTGTACCCCAATTTTTTGCAAGTAGCCTTCTATGTCTCTTTTAGAAGGGGTACCAGCATGCTGAAAACAACGGTTTTTATCCCCAAATTTTAAGAAGCAGTGGAAACACTGTTTAGTGTCTGCTAATTTCGAAAAGCTTGGTAAACCCTGGTTATGGGGACATGTTCTTATGGGGACAAAGATGGCCGATCCACATGGCTGCATGTGCTGCAAAGGAGATCAATTTTCCATTTTTGTTCTAAAACGGGCACATATGACATTGCTGTATAACTCTTTATGCAGTCTTGAAAGACGCTCTTGTTGCTTTAAACGTTTTCATAATGGTTTCCTTCTCACTTGCAAGTTTAAATCGGTTTGGTTACTTTGTTTGGCTATTCTTGTACAAAAAAAGATTTTTCATCAAGTATGGGTAAGTTCTAAGTATTTAGCAATATGATTACAGCATGCCCACTGGGTTTTCATTTTGGGGGGTACATGTACCCCTTAGGTTTTGAAATGGGGGTACAAATTAAATCTGAGGGTACAGTGTACTCTTTATTTTCAGAATTAAGGGTACACCATACTAAACTGAACCCTTTACCAAATGACAATGTTATAGTTTCATCTGCTTTGTTAATAATCAGTAAATAAGTGCCACATGTTGTCTGCCAGTTTCAGAAAAATTTAGAACGAAGGATAGCAAAGCTGACTTTTGACAATTTGCTTTTTCTTAATTATTGGATTTGGAAGGGCTGAATGGGATATGAAAGTGATGGTTAAATAACTCTAACAGGTTAATTACAAGGGTGGGGAAGGCATTTTGGGGCCGGCCATACCAGGCATGTCAGCTCAACCTTTGGTAGTGAAACAATTATGGCACAGAAAATATCAACTGGCCTCATTACTCTCCAAAAATCACCATTTGCGGAGAAATGGAATAGGTTTTGTTGTGACATTTTGCAGACAGCAAATTACGTAGCTTAAACAAAACTACAATGTTAAATAAACAACTCCATTTTGTCACACCCGACTTACATGTACAATGGAACTAACGAGAGAAACTCATTTCAAAATCAAATTCTACGAATTATACAAATTATTGTCAGTTTCTCGCCAAAAACACATAAATATCTTGTGTTTTGTTTGAAAAATAGCGAAACTGGTCAGGCCATCAAGATCCGCATTATACGTCATTTTACAGCTGCTGGTTCCCCTATTCTCTATATAGGGGAAAAAAGGCTGGAAAGGAGCAATGGTTCCCGTTGAATGGAAGGGAAATCACTTGCGTCCGATGCGATTTTGGTCTACTTTGCTTGCAATTTTTCGGGTTTTTAGTAAAAAATACGCACGTAGAGTTTTTCATTTTGTACGCTAATAATATTTTAATAAACACACACGTAATGGTATTTTTGGTTCTACGTTCTTTTATTTTTCTGTACATTCATGCACGTCTTGGTGAAAGATTTGTACGTGAACCGACGTAATTGTATGTGAATTACGTACTGCTGTACGTGAATGGGCACCCTGTGATTATAGAGTGAAAAAGAATGTTTGTGAATTTTGTTGAAAGCAAGTTCAAGTTTTTTAAGAAGTTGGTTATCTTCTTTGTTTGAAATGCAACATAGATGAAGTAATGTTTAGTTAATTGTGACTGGGCTTTAAAATCATTAATGCAAAATATGCAGAGCTCTTTTGTTGTAGACAAATTTAATCCTCCATGTATAACACATTATTTTAGCTCACCTGAGCACAAAGTGAGCTGTCGAGCCCGGATAGCCCAGTCTGTAACGTTTGAGTCTCTCAGTCGTCGTGAGTTCGAACCCCAGCTGGGCTAGTATCCTTTCTGATGATTGACAAAAAGTAATTTGTTTCTCACCAATGAATGTGAATCATCTAAGTGAGAGAGCAGGTGGAGGCTTGGATTGGATATTATGGTAGTACTTGTGTGAGAAATATCAGGAATCCTTGGTTAGGTGCTCCATTCGCCACGATATCACCATAGCAGTTGAAAGAAGCGTTAAACCCATCAAATCAAATCGAACCGTTTGTCTCCGTCCGTCCACAATTTAACCCTTTCCCAAACAAAACCTGGTTTTTGACGTCCGTATCCGAAATTGCTCGGGAAAACATTGAAGCAAAAGAAGAAAATGCTGATGATCAGCATTTTCCCCTTTTGCCTCAATATGTTCCATGCTGTGATTTGTCAGAAATCAACCAAACTTCACAGATATGATCCTTTAGTCATTCTCTTTCAAAGTACTTTGAATTTGACCCTAGTTCAAAAAAGGAACAAAATGGGGTTAAAAAGGGGTCAAAAGGTCAAATATTATTTTTGCTATGTCTAGTTAAATATACTTTTGCTTGTTTATTTATAGCATTGATGCTACTGCAGAAACTTCATTGTTAGGACGTCTTGTCAACCATGGAAAGCGGTCTGAAAGGAATGCAATAATGCGAACAGTCCAGGATTCTCTATGTCTGTTTTCACTTAGGTAATTTAAGTCTTTTAACCCTTTCCCAAACAACAAAATTTTTGGGTGGTCTAATTTGAAAGTGGCTACAGAAGACAAAATTGTTGTTACTAAAGGTAAATTTGTGAATAATATAGCCCAGAAAACATTGAGACAAAAGGATAAAATGTAGTGTTGCATCCAGGGCGCGTGATTGTATGAATCCCGCTGTTTTTTAATTCCTATCAGGCAATTTTAAAATTCCATGGGTGGCAACTCCCACTGAAATGGAAATAATCTCCCCCTCTGTAAAAGTAAGTGCGCAGCAAAATTGCATTTAACAAATGTAGAATAAAAGTAAAACATGTTGGAAAAAAATCTTTCCGGAAAATTTAGTCTTCGCAAACTGTCTAGCTGGGAAATCACAGTTGACATCAAGAAGTGTGACGGGCGTATCTTGTGATAATTTGGCACATTGTTATGATTGGGCTAAAAAGTCTAGAGTATGTAGCAAAAGTCCAAGAGTTTACACTCATTTTTGATCATATTAGGTCACAATGTAGGTCTTCGAAAACCTTAACAAAGTTTGAACCTGTATTCCTCAAGCGATAAGAACTCCAATGGTCACAGGTTAGACCAAATTTTTCTGAATACTTAGGTACTTTTTGCTCTGTTTTGAAGCTATTTATGTGGGGATGTCATTACTGTCCTGTGATTAATATGTTAAGGTGTAGGGACTTCTGTGCAGCCTTCAACATCACTGACTTGTGAAACGAGTAATAAAGTGTTGTTTTCTGCATTCCAGAGACATAGCTGTTGGAGAGGAAATTCTTTATGATTATGGAATAAAGACATTGCCGTGGGAAAGAGAGTCAAAGGTGAACTGTAGCATATTACTGTTTGAGAATGTGATGTTTGTATGTCATTGACGTCATATTATCAAAATAATTGCTAATTGGTTGTTGTTTTTAAGAAAGTATTACTTTCGCTATAAGCATCATATTCACATTAAATTTATCTTGGGATCTCTAGCGATTTTTTTTAAAGAACATCCAAAATTTGAGATAATTTGGTGATGGGCCAAATCTGGCAATAACATACCCAGACCTTTAATCTTACATGTGTAAAATGTACACTCAATGAAACTTATCCATAATCAATGAAACTTATCAGGATAATTTAATGTTAGATTGTTTAAGCATACAAAAATTTTGATAAATTTTATGTTGATAAGAATCTTAAAGCATTTAAGTTCAGAGATTCTATATATATTTACATTTTTGAGTTGCGGCAAACCGAAGGTTTGAAGCTACTCATTGTCGTTGCACGATTTTAATCTCTCACTTATTCCTCCGATGGCCCGGGGCAAATAACCTCCCTGACATTGTCGTTTCTTAAATAGGCTCATTCTGTGTTACCAGCCCAAATTTTAAATTTTTGGACACTCTTTTAAAAGATCGCATCATTTTTAAAGGTTTCATTACGAAATTATCATAATTTTTTCGAAACTTTTGATTTTACAAGCGAACTACATTCTACGCGCATATAACCAGGATACATACAAATAATTAGATTGTCAGTTTTGATTAAAAGACCATAAATTCGAAAGGACAGCATGTATCTTCACGTCATTTTATATTTCTTAGAAATATATCTTCAAATGCAATACAAATCTCACATCGGTTATCTCTGATGAAACAAATTATCAACGAAATTGAGCATAAATACATACGATACTTGAAACATGCCGTATCAGTGATATGGGCGCACTTGTTTATATCCTGCCCTGATACTAAAGGAGAATGTTGATTCCTGATTTAAATACGAGTTGTTGTTTGATTTCGTGACAATCAATAAAGATTATTTAGTGATGAGTAAAAGCATTCAACCTCGAGATGATGGTTGTATCCGAGATTAATGTCATATCTTCGATAGGCTGATTTGACTTACCTACCAGATGGATGGAAACGCCGAATTAGGTAATGGTTTTCTCAAGACGTCTACCGCAATTTCTGCGCTTCCTGTTAAAGGTTATAATTTGATTGCATGTCAAATATGATTTGTCTTGTACAAAAATTGTGTTTGTACCGCCCTGGCCCGGGCTTACCCCAATTTAGTAAAATAATTTTTCAAACCTATTTTCTGTCATTCTCGCACTGAACCTTCTTGCATTGAATGCGATATAAGGAAATACACGTTTGAAATATTTTCAACTTTGAAGCCCAGGCGAATTAAGGCATATATTTTCTAAAGAAACCTGAAGATCTCTTAGTTACATACCCATATGAAGCAGAGAAAAGATTATTTTCATCACATCATGCGTACTCAAAAATGTTCAACCTAAACCCTATTTAATTTTTTCCTAGATGATATGTACATACTTTTTATAATATGGATTGAGGTTTATTTATTTAAGTATTCATTTAAAATTTCAGCTGAGATTTGAAGTTCAATAATTTGTATAATCAAAGCACTGAAAGTACCTCTGATGAGAAACAAACCAGATCAATACAACTAGAAGTTACTTTCTACCCAATTAACTCTGTCTTCTGAATTTGCTATGGTGATTTAAAAACTGCTTTCCAGAGCTTGTCGTGCAACACTGAAAAGAAATATTCTCTGATGTCTATAAATATTGGGAAAATGTTCATATTTCAAAACGCAAATCACCTCAGATAAATTAATCCATGATTCTTTTAAGTAACCTGTGTGATATGAAGTCAATTGTAAGAAAATATTACCTAAATGCAAGATCCAATCACACTAGGCTTTAGAAATAGAACTCACTAACACAGAATTTATCAAACTAAAATACACACACAGAATTTACTTTTAAGTTGATCAATCTCATTTGATCAGTCAAGGGCCAACAGACTTCAGTTTATGTTTAGTAATGAATTCCAGACAGTCTGTCTGTTGTCGCAACTCTCAGGCCCTTCAGGGCTTTGATTATTTTTAATTCTCTTAATATTTTGTTTACAGAAGCAAGTTATAGGTATATATCGTTATGAAATTTCTGTTTCTGAGCTATAACTGTTGGATAATTTTGCCGAATGTTTGAAATGATGTGAGACTTGAAAAATCTGCTGAAAATGTGTGGATTTCCTCTTACCACCACAGTTTTAGTAAAAAAACTAAAGATCCTCATAGTGTAATTAAGCAACATTATTATACCTATTATTTGACTGCGGAATGACATACCTAAATTTAAATGGCACAGGCGGTCTCATTTCATGACAGGCAAATCGAGTCGGTATCGAAGTATTTTACCATTCATGTTTGTAAGGTGAACCGTTATTTTCACTCACTTGACCTGTTACCAAACGGCAAAATTTTAGAACAGTCCAATTTAAAACATGTTGCAGACGACAATTTCACATGAATGGAAATGTACATTTTGGTCTTTTGGGGTAGAAAACATGTTGGGAAATGCAGAAATTGCTTGTCACAAGCAGTTTCTTAATTTTCCACAATGTTTTCCAAAGTCATTTATCTTGTGGGGAGTCAAAAAGTCTCTGTGTGGTAATTGGTTTAGAGTACTTAATCTTGTGCAAGTTATCTGAAAAAATACCGACATACATTTTGTCGGAGGAACTAATCTTAACAAGTTTGCAAATGATGCCGGTCATTCTGTGGTTAAATGATTTTTACAATACAATCTATTATAATGATCATGATGTCTTTGTTAAGAGCTAGATTGATATCATTTCAAACATGCAAAATCTTATTTCAATGTTTGATTTTTAGCTCCACTGGCCAAAGGCCAGCAAGCTATTGGCATGGCGTGGTGTCATTTGTGTTACATACACCATTCCGTGTCCACATCATGGCCAAAAAAGGTGACTCTTGCAACATAATTTTTGCTGTGATGAGGATGCGGAATTGTATGTGATCTGTCCGTTAACCCCAAACAAGACATGGTTTTTAACGTCCCTTACAGAAAATATTTGGGAAAACATTGATGCAAAAGAAGAAAATGCTGATAATTTCTTCCTCAATATTTTCTTAGCTGTATTATACACAAATTCTATCTTTTTCAAAATCCTTTTTGTCATCTGCAGCAGCTTTCAAATTGGACAACCCTAAAATTTAGCCATTTGGGAAAGGGTTAAATACTTAAAAATATTTTCTCCCAATCCATTAGCCTGATTCATTAGCTCATCTGAGCACGAAGTGCTCGAGGGTGAGCTTTTGTGATCGATCAATGTCCTGTGTCCTGTTTGTTTGTCAAAAAAAAAGTCTCCTCCTAAAGAAGCAGGCAGATTTCAACCAAATCTCATGGAAATGATCCTTTGGCCACCTTTTCCAAAACACTTCAAAGAATTGGAATCGGGGTCAGAACGGGGTCAAAAGCTAGGTCACTAGGTCAAATTTTGTTTTTGCTCTAGGAAGCTAGGTAAGTGCTTAATCATTGTGAAATTATGTCAGAATGTTTGTCTTGTTGATATCTAGGTCATGAAAAAATAGGGTCATGTGGGGTCAAAAACTAGTTCACTAGGTCAAATCTTCTAAAATCCTTCCTTTTGTTCTGAAGGTCCCAATTTTGCCTAAATTATTGTGAAAATTGCTCAGTTCTACCAGAATACTTCAAATCTTTGATATTGAGCCTCATGTTGTAGGTTCTTGGATATTGCAAGTTGATAGTTTGAACCAGTGCATTTTTAGGTCACCTGACCGAATGGTCATGGTGACCTATTGCAATCATCGTTTGTCCGTCGTCGTCCGTCGTGCGTCGTCCGTCGTCCGTTAACTTTTAAACATTTTCATCTTCTTCTCAAGAACTACTGGGCGGATTTCAACCAAACTTGGTAGAAAGCATCATTGGGGGATGCCAATTCAAGTTTGTGAAAATAGGGGTTCTGGTGGTCAAAGGGGCCCCAACAGAGTTGCATCCAGGCCGCGCGATTGCGGGATTCCCCCGTGTTTTTTAATCACTCCCGCAACCTCATTAATTTGATGGGGGAGTAATCACGCAACAATGTTCTGACTCCCGCAGAATCGATTAACCAAAGGGGGCGGTATAAAAAAAAGTGGAAAAAGACTAATGACGATTAACTGTTGACAATATCGTACTGATAAAATTAGCTCCGATCATCGTTATTTATAACTATTACCACATATCGTAATTAAACTGGTCCCCGATTTCAAATCCATGTGTATGAAATAGTCAGGGAACCCAACAGTGGAGCATGCGCAGAAGATTCTTTCCGTTTCCTGTTAAAGACAATCATGTCAAACTTGACAAAAAGTTGATTTAAATCAATCTGAATACCAACATAAGGCACCGCCGACTTTTTTATGGGCCTCAATATCTGCGCTATATCATCATAATCGACAGACTAGAAGAAAGACCACGAAAGCCAATCTTGTCAGCTCTCGGGGCGAAAAATAAACGGACTCTGTTTTATTCAGACGCAAAATTGCAGAAATCGTGGTTGAAAAACTATAAGAGTTCGAAACACGAGGAGAAAGTGAAATCTGGAATGACTTATTTGTCTTGTGATAAACCTCGGGTAAGAATTATCCATTTACTGCCGGATGCACAAATTTCAATACTTGCACACATTTAAACATTTAGTCAGACCACATTTACTAAGGACAGTGTGCATCAAAGTGAGTTTGTCAGAGCTACCTCCAATATACATGATAAACTTCAGTTAAAGAATAATTTGTGCTATGAGAACTGCTTATTATATGACTAAGACAGATAAAGCCTTTTGAAATGTTGGCTCTACAAGAATAGAGTGGATTAGACTTGAAGTATTTAAAAGTAGGTGAAATGTTTCAACATATTCATCAAGAGCTTAGTTTTTTGTCTCATTTTTTCAGTGATATATCTTGAATTGTGGTGAAAACTTATTAGATTTGTTGTTTACTTCATATCTTTATGAAAGGTTTATCAATGAATCAACTTATTACTTAGGGGTTTTGACCCCCCCCCCCCCTTAGCATTTGTCACTCCCCCCATTTCAGTAATTAAGTGGGGGAGCTCCCCCTCTTGGAAGAAATCCTGGATGCAACACTGGCCCCAATAGGGGGCAAAAAGGGGTAATTTTTGTTACTTCTTTAAAAATCTTCTTCTAATAAACCGTTAATGCCAGAGCTTAAATATTCTGTGTGCATGACAACTAGGACAGGTATATTATAAATTGTGAAATTCATGTCCCTGGGGTCATGTATAGGGCCACACCCAGAGGTCAAAGTTCATCATGTTAAAAAATTCACATTTTCATCTTCTTCTGATGAAATACTAAGCCAATTTCAAACTAACTTGGTGAAAAGCATCATTGGGTACTGATTATACAGATTGTGAAAATTAAAAGGCTGGAGGTCAGGGGGGCCTAAAATGGGGACCAAAAGGGGGTCATTTTTGGTAACTTTTAAACATTTTCATCTTCTTCTCAAGAACTACTGAGGGGATTTCAACAAAACTTGGTCGGAAGCATCATGGGGGATGCCAATTCCAGTTTGTGAAGAGGTTGGGGGGGCTTGGGGTAAAAGGGGCCCCAGTCGGGGGGCAGAAAGGGGTAAATTTTTGTACCTCTTAAAAAATCTTTTTCTAATAAACCCTAAATCACTTGTCTTGATGCTCTTTTACTCAGGTGACCGTTAAGGCCCACTGGGCCTCTTGTATGTCGGTGAGATGCCAAAACCTTGTAACCACAGCTTTTTCAAGCTGTAGTTATTAGGTTTTGACCTGGCACTGACATGTTGACTCATTGTTTGTTTAACCCTTTCCTAAACAAGACCTGGTTTTGACGTCTCTGATAAATTTACCTTGGGAAAACATTTATCTAAGAGAAGAAAATGCTGATAATCAGCATTTTTTCCTTTTGCCTCAATGTTTTCTGAACTATATTATTCAATAATTTTAACATTTGTAAAATCCATTTTGTCCATGTTCCAAAATTGATTCCTCTTTGGAATATCTCTTCAAATCTCGAGATGTTAAAACCAGTGGAGCGATACAGGTCCTCTTGGGCCTCTTGTTCCTGTTGACAGTCCTTGTTCTTAAACCTTTGAAACAGTTATTATACCCCTATCCATGAATGGAAGCCTACTGATATACAGAGTGACTTCCATTGATAGTTATCGTTCTTTACTTATTGGATGCGGCTATTTCCGCATAGGTCTACAGATAAGAAGAGGTATTGCCTTTTCAAAATGCGAAATATCTTGAATTGTTCATCAAACTCTATGCTGTGGGTACTCATTGTCTTTTCTGCTCAAGACGATTTCAATTTTAGGCAGATCTTTTAAAAATATGTGGTGTCTAGTGTTTATCATGTTGGCCGCATGATATACAGTAACTTGTGTTAACTTGCAGGGAAATTGAAACCGACTTTATTGGTAGCAGACATTTACTTGTTAATCCCTTTCCAAACAATATTCTGAGATGCGGAGATAAAAAAGCATACTGAGTGAAAATATATTTCCCTTAACCATGAAGTACATGAAAATCAGTTTTATAAAATTCATTATGATGTGTTTAAATGTGAATGGGATTTATTTCAAAGTAAGATGACTTTGTTAATATATTCTCTTATTTATCACTTGAAAAGAGTAATTGAGATAAAAAAAATCAATAAAAAACTTCAAAATGAATGTTTAATATTGCAACGCTTTTTATGTTTGCAATGACACTCGTGAAACTCGAAGTAAAGCAGTCTGATTAAAAGTTCTGTAATAATATGTTAATTCTTTTTTAATAAAAATAGACGGTACAGTATAATCGATAAATTGCAAATAACTCACTAAAAATTACTTTTTGAAAATAGACGTTTCAAATGTTTCATAGTTTAAGTAGAAAATAGTAAAACATCTGTGTAAAAGGAAAAATAATCAAAATTAATAACTTTTCTATATTGACCTATAGAGCAAAATTCAACCGAAACTACTTAGTTTGGAGTCAAGGGAGTTAATTCAGGGGTAACTCTGGATATCGGTAGGCTCCCATTGGGTGTGTACTGGAATTGTCCTACTTTCTGTCCATTGACAGAATTTTGCATTGAACTTTTCTCAGACTGCAAACTTTTCTGGGATCTCCCTTATCGTATGAAGTTTTGCACTTGCAATATTCATCTTGAAGCAAGTATAAATTTTAGCTCACCTGGACGAAGTGGCCATGGTGAGGCTTTGTTTTACCGCCTCATCAGTCTGTCTGTCCGTCATCAACAATTTCTTGAAATGTGATAGAGCCTTCATATTTTACACGATGATTGCTTGGGATAATACCTTTCTGTTGATAGGTCATATGTCAAGGTCTTATTTCAAGGTCAAATTAGTGAAAAATCAAAAACTTTAACATTGGTCATAACTTTGGATTCACATGATTGCTTGGGACAAGACCTTTCTGAAGGCAACATCTTCAAGGTCACATGTTGAAGTCAAGCTCATTTTTCAAGGTCAAAAGTTGTGAAATTAAAACTAACTTTTGCCATTGGTAAGTCATAGAGCCATGGTATTTCACATGTACATTGCTCACAGGGTTCACACTGGCTTTGAAAAAGTTGACGCCATCACTTTTGCCAAATTTAAAAAATTGGGGCCAAAATAATGAAAGTTGGGGCCACATTTCCAAGAGGTGAATGCCAAAGAAAATCCTTTAGATCCTTCAAGAAGTAAAATACAACCAATATTTCTTTCTTTTGAATGCTTTTCATTCACCATTAAGAACAATGTAAAATCCTTGAGAAAGTGGTCTGATGCCCGATAGATTTTTTTTAACCTTTCAATATTTTCTGATCTTGAGATTTGCAATATTCAAATACATGATAGAAAAAGAAACCTTTCCAGAAAAGAGAAAGTGCCACACAAAAAGATTGCATTAAATTTAGAGATTGGAGAAAAGACCTTTATCCTAGTGCTGCGATTTTTTCAATCTTTGGTTGGTTGATTTTTATGCCCCCGTATCGAAAGATTGGGGGCATATTGATAATAATTGTTTTACTTGTGTCCATCCGTCCGTCTGTCAGTCTGGCGTTAAGTTTCTGCGTTAAGTTGCTGTGTTAAGTAAAATGGCCATTTTTGGGGCATTTGTGTTTCACCAACACATCTTGTTTGTTTTTGTTTTTTTTACGATAGGATCTATTAGATCCTATTAGATCTATGTGACACATTGTTGACTTCGAAAAAGATCGCTGAAAGTAATTTCTCATGATAAAAAGATAAACATTCACAAGGATTCATTATTCGAATTGTAAAAGCCTACCCGAAATGTTGTACCCAAAATGGCCGTTACTTCATCATTGGGGTAGGTTATTTACAGCGTTTTACCTTCAACTCGATCTCACATAATGTCGTAAAATTATTGGTCAAATGCTTCGAGTCTGACCTGTCAATCAAATTAAAATAATCAACATAGCACACCTACCATATATGTAAAATGTTACGCTACAGTGCACATGCCTATACCCGTGTATTTTATCGATTTGTAAATTGTGTAACTTTTGTTGCGTCATATAAGATGTGTTTGTACTATTAGGTTTAGTGGCAATTAAAGGTAACTGTTTGTTGTGTCGTGTGCTGAGAATCTGGTAATGGGATACATGTAGACAAATTTACAAGCATTCACATTATACGATAGCCTTTTGATAGCTATTTTTGGCAACAGGCAGGAATTTTTTGGGGACAGACACTTTCCCTAAATGAAAATTTCTTGAGCCAGATATAATTTTTTGTCGCATATGGCGATTGACAGCGCCAACCCTGGCTCATTTCAAGCCTTGTATATGCATAAAAAAGTTTGTCATTGATCAAGATCATCTAGTGAAGTGCACTCATTGATGACATAAAACTTTACTATTTGGTATACCTTTTGATTGGTAAGACTCATAACCCATTCCCAAACAAGACCTGGTTTTGACGTGTCTATTATAAAACTATTGGGAAAACATAGAGACAAAAGAAGAAAATGCTGATAAACAGCATTTTCTCCTTTTGTCTCAATATTTTCTATGCTATACAATAAACAGTTTCTACATTTGATTTAATTCATTTTGTCTGCAGCAGCTTTCAAATTGGACAATCCTAAAATTTTGCCGTTTGGGAAAGGATTAACTGTTTAAACATCTTGATTAATTTTCCTCTACTGGATTCAAAATATAATTTTCAGCTCGACTTTTAAAAGAAAATGAGAGCTTATACTGTCGGCGTCTGCGTCGGCGTTGCATCCAAGGTTAAGTTTTTTCATACATCAATGACTTCCATACTATCCAAGGGATTCAACCCAAACTTGGAATACTTATTCACCATCACAACCTCTACCTTACTAGCAAGGCCCTTGACCTTGGCTCCACTATAGTTGGAGTTATGCCCCTTTTATACTTAGAAAATAGCCAAAATCAAGTTTTTTCAAACATCAATGACTTCCATACTATCAAAGGGATTCAACCCAAACTTGGAATACTTATTCACCATCACAACCTCTACCTTACTAGCAAGGCCCATGACCTTGGCTCTACTATAGTTGGAGTTATGCCCCTTTTTTACTTAGAAAATAGCCCAAATCAAGGTTAAAGTTTTTCAATCATCAATGACTTTCATACTAACAAAGGGATTCAACCCAAATTTGGAATACTTATTCACTATCACACCCTCTACCTTACTAGCAAGGCCCATGACCCTGGCTCCACTATAGTTGGAGTTATGCCCCTTTTATACTTAGAAAATAGCCAAAATCAAGGTATAAGTTTTTTCAAACATAAATAACTACGCCACTGTCAAGGATATTTCATTCCAACTTGGAATAATTATTCACCATCATTTCCTGTACCCGTCTAGCAAGGACCATTAAGCTGGATCCACTTTGTTTTCAGTTATTAAGGTTTGCAAAAACTTTAACCTTGACTTTGGCTATTATCTAAGTATTAAACCAAGATATACATGTATTATCATCTATATATACTGTACTAATAAAAAACTTAACACCGTGTCTAAGCAACTTAGAAAAGTTGAGCACACTGTCTTATGGACAGCTCTTGTTATTATAATTGAAATTTCAAACTATTTTCTACCCATTTCACCCTTATAGGGATCTTCAGGAATGTCAATTGTATGTAATATGAAGATACCTATTATTTAATCTAATCGTTTCCTATATAGTTTTGAGGACATGTTCTGTGACATATCTTGATGTTGTTAGCTCACGTTGTGCTCAAGTTGAGCTATCGTGATCACTCACCGTCCATCTGTCTGTCAGTCCACAATTTCTTTCAACATCTTCTCCTAAACCGTTGAACCAATTTTGACCAAACTTTGCAGGAATGTACCTTGGGTGATTCTGTTCAGACCTTGTTCGTGGATTTATGATTCGTTAACAAATGTGGGTGTGGCAGGGCGGGGCTTTAAGAAGACTTTAAGAAATAATAAGAAAATTATTAAAAAATCAACCATGGAAAATTTTCATCAAAACTTGGCAGGAATATTCTTTGAGTGACTCTTTTCAACACTTTTTCCGAAATTTTCGATTAGTAAAAAAAATATGGGCGTGACAAGATGGGCTTATCAGACTTAGAGAAATTATAAGAAAATTCTTTAAAAATTAACCATTGGGCAAATTTCATCCAAACTTGGCAGGAATGTTCTCTGAGTGACTCTTTCCAACACATGTTTCGAAATTTATGAATTGTCAAAAAATAAAGGCATGGTAGAGCAGGACTCATCTAACTTAAATAAATTGTTAAATAATGCTTTAAAAATCTTTTCTTTAACAATTTGGCCAATTGTATAACTTGGCTGGAAAGTTCCTTTTAATTTGTCATAAAATTTTGGCGTGGCAGGGCATGGTTTATTGGACTTAAAGAAATCATTTGAAAACTATTTAAAAGTCAATCACAAATAGGGTTTGATAATTGTTAACCTATGTGAGCGAGCAGCTAGAGGCTCGGCTAGAATATTGTGGTAGTACTGGATAAAGAAACGACAGAAATCCATGGTTAGATGCTCTAGCTGCCCTCAAATGACCTTAGCAGTTACAGAGGCCTTAAACATCAATCATTAAAAATCAACCATTGGGCCATTTTCAACCAAACTTGGCAGGATTGTTCCTTGAGTGACTCTTTCCAACGCATGTCCTGAAATTTTCTATTTGTTAAAAAATGTAGGCATGCCTAGGTGGGGCTTATCTGACTTGGAGAAATATTGAGATCATTATTTTAGGATCAATCATTTTGCCAATTTTGACAAAACTTGGAGGGAATATTCCTTTGGGATTCTTTTCAGTACTTGTATGTGAATTGTTGATTTGCTTAAAGAAGGTGTGTGGCAGGGCCAAGCATATGGGGCAGGTGAGTGTTTTGTGGTCTTTCAGGCCGCTCTTGTTTTCATTGCCGACAGTTTTTGTATTTTGTAAATCATCACCCTGTCTCTTGAATTTCAGAACAAGATGAAGGTGCAAAATGTGCCTATGGTTCCAGGAATCCAGAGCCTTGTGACATAGTTGGGACAGTACCGTGTGACCTAGTTGCTCCAGAGCCTTGTGGCATGGCTGGTACAGAGCCTCGTGGCATAGTTGGTATAAAGCCTTGTGACATAGTTGGTACAGAGCCTTGTGACATAGTTGGTACAGAGCCTTGTGACATAGTTGGTACAGAGCCTTGTGACATAGTTGCTCCAGAGCCTTGTGGCATGGCTGGTACAGAGCCATGTGATATAGTTGCTACAGAGCCTTGTGACATAGTTTCTACAGAGCCTTCTGACATAGTTGCTACAGAGCCATGTGAGGAAGTTGGTACAGAGCCTTGTGATGTAGTTGCTACAGAGCCTGGTGACATAATAGGTAGAGAGCCCTGTGACATAGTTGGTACAGAGCCTTGTGACATAGTTGGTACAGAGCCTTTTGACATAGTCGCTACAGAGCCTTGTGACATAGTTGCTATAGAGCCTCCTTACAAAGCTGCTACAAAGCCTTGTGACATAGTTAGTACAGAGCCTTCTGATATAGTTGTTACAGAGCCTTCTGACATAGTTGGTAAAGAGCCTTCTGACATAGTTGGTAAAGAGCCTTGTGACATAGTTGGTACAGAGCATTGTGGCATAGTTTGTACAGAGCCATGTTGCATAGTTGATACAGAGCCTGTTGACATAGTTGGTACAGAGCCTTATGACATAGTAGCTACAGAGCCTTGTGACATAGTTGGTACAGAGCCTTGTGATGTAGTTGCTACAGAGCCTTGTGACATAATATGTAGAGAGCCTTGTGACATATCTGGTACAGAGCCTTCTGACATAGTTGGTACAGAGCCTTTTGACATAGTCGCTACAGAGCCTTGTGACATAGTTGCTATAGAGCCTCCTGACATAGTTGCTATAGAGCCTTGTGACATAGTTAGTACAGAGCCTTCTGATATAGTTGTTACAGAGCCTTCTGACATAGTTGGTACAGAGCCTTGTGACATAGTTGGTATAGAGCCTTGTGACATAGTTACTACAGAGCCTTGTGGCATAGTTGGTACAGAGCCATATGGCATAGTTTGTACAGAGCCTGGTGACATAGTTGGTACAGAGCCTTATGACATAGTTGCTACAGAGCCTTGTGACATAGTTGGTACAGAACCTTCTGACATAGTTGGTACAGAGCCATGTGACATAGTTGGTTCAAAGCCTTGTGACATAGTTGCTACTGAGCCTTGTGACATATTCGGTACAAAGCCTTGTGACATAAGTGGTACAGAGCCATGTGACATAGTTGGTACAGAGCCTTGTGACATAGTTGGTACAGAGCCTTGTGACATAGTTGGTACAGAGCCATATGACATAGTTGGTACAGAGCCATGTGACATAGTTGGTACAGACCCTTGTGACATAGTTGGTACAAAGCCTTATGAAGTAGTTTATCCTGAGCCATATGAAGTAGTTGAACATCAACAGGTGGAAGGTAATTGTAAATCTTATACATAAATACGATCAATTACCCTTTCCCAAACAGCAGAATTTTAGGGTGCTCCAATTCAAAGGTAGCTGCAGAAGACAAAATAAGTGTTACTTTGTTTATAGAAGCTGTAAATTATAGCATGGAAAATCTTACTGCAAAAGGGGAAAATGCTGATTATGTCTTATATATCAGGGATGTCAAAACCAGGTCTTGTTTGGGAAAGGGTTAATATATTTGTAATATGAACATTGATGTTAACATGATGTAGAAACCCTATTAAAACAAATCTCTACAAAAAATTTTGTACATGTACTTTAATTTCTGGATGTTTTAGAATGACTTCACTGTTCCTTTACACTCATTGCATCAATATCAATGCCACTGAACGAATCAGGATTTATTGGCCCTCTGTTTTCTCATTTCTGTACTTAAAGCGAAATATTCATGATTTTTTTTAATGAAGGTCGAGGTGGCGAACAAATAGAATTAGTTGGTGTAAGAGATAACAATGGTTTTGGACCAGCCGAATGTGACCAACATCAACAAGGCCTGCTCAACCGAATGGTAAGTTTGAGAAGAATAAATTTCAAACACATCTTGTCTTTGTAAATTCATTGATTACATAAAATTTGGGAACTTAATATCAAAATAAAATGAATCACATTGCTGTCACATTACACTCAGTACAGAAATCTTAAATCCTCTCCTTTTTATGCCCCCACCACTTAATGTAGGGGGAGGCATATAGATTTGCCTTTGTCCATACTTCATCCGTCTGTCCTTGCGTCCGTCCCGAAATTGTCCGGGGCATATCTCTGAAAGTATAATAGCTATCAACTTCACACTTCATAGATTGATAGACCTCATTGAGGAGAAGTGCAGTTCACAAAAACCACAACTCTTGCTTGCTGAATCTTGGAGTTATTGCCCTTTGTTATTTTAAAGACTTACATTTTGTCCGGGGCATATCTCTGAAAGTATAATAGCTATCAACTTTAAACTTCACAGGTGGATAGACCTCATTGAGGAGAAGTTTAGTGCACAAGAACCCCAACTCTTGCTTGCATAATTTTGGAGTTATTGCCCTTTGTTATTATCTAAGCTACCGGTGGGGGCATCTGTGTCCTGTGGACAAAGCTCTGGACAAAGCTCTTGTTTTACTGTATTTCAATTTTAAACATACTTTATGACGGATAAAAATTGATAAATATCATTTTAATTGAAACGAAAAAAATATCGGATGAGTCAGATATCCGGATATCTTGAGGTAAAATGACATCCCCTACTACTTCGACACAAGTTTCAACTGTAACTATCGAGACATTGAATCATCTAACATGCTTTTTGTGACTACTCTTGTTATGCCTTTTTTTTTTATACATTTTCAGCCTGATTTTGTACCTGATTCAGACTCTGGAGCAGAATCTGATATACTTCCTTACCCGGTAGGTCAATCTTGTTCTCTTCTAAACTGAATTTATCAATATCTTGACAAGGGTTTGATTAAAAATACTTGAAAATTATAACCATGGCACATTTAAGGCATCATCTTATGGACATAGTCACATTTCTACATATACTTTTATGTTGCCCTTGTTTTATTAGTGACTGAATTACATTTAAGTTTTTAGGTCACCTGACCGAATGGTCATGGTGACCTATTGCAATCATCGTTTGTCCGTCGTCGTCCGTCGTCCGTCGTCCGTTAACTTTTAAAGATTTTCATCTTCTTCTCAAGAACTACTGGGCGGATTTCAACCAAACTTGGTAGAAAGCATCATTGGGGGATGCCAATTCAAGTTTGTGAAAATAGGGGTTCTGGGGGTCATAGGGGCCCAAATAGGGGCCAAAAAGGGGTAATTTTTGGTACTTCTTTAAAAATCTTCTTCTAATAAACCGTTAATGCCAGAGCTTAAATATTTTGTGTGCATGACAACTAGGACAGGTTTATTATAAATTTACAGAGCGTACAACCAAACCGGAACGACCCACTTTCGTATTCGGGCTCCATGAATTCTAACCACGGAAAGCTTTTTTTTTTCAACTACCAATCGTTATTTTCTTGACGAGATTACAGTCGTGCGGTTTCTTTGTCTGTGTGGCAACATCAGAAATAAGTTCAGACAAAATCGTCTTTACTATCTGCTCAGGTGAAGATTTACTTGTTTCACGATTAAAAAAGGAAAACAAACTCTTTTGGGTTGCCATTTCCGATTGACGAAGCCCAAATGCAGACACGTTTCATGACCTAACAATAATCAACCAATAAAAATCGACTACATCATTTGCTCCGTATTGTTAACTCGACGGAGATAACCGATTCATCAAAATAAGAACAAAAACGTCACTCGTCACAACTCGGCCAATTCCGTAGGTTCACCAAGCTATATTAGAGACCGTTCGGAGATCACCCGAGGATTGCCGAATGCAAATCACCTCTCGATACCATTCGATATACCTCTCGGCCAATCTACGGAATTGCCGAGTGCTGTTCCGGTTGCGATCGGCTGTGACGTAATAGGTATTCCCTGGTTTTAATTGGCTAAATTCGCATGGGTTTCCCGGAAATGTGATCTCGGCATGCTATTTTTATAGACCAAAAATCTATTTTAAACTGTTGGAATTTTCAAGGTTGTTTATTTTCCGTGGTTATTGTTCAGACTCAATACGCTAAATGACCATGACCAAATGCGTTTTTCTCAATCAAAATGCGTACCTGTACGCACCTCTTGCAAAATGTATTCGTATCTTGGCCAAATTGTAGCGTAAATTACGCAGATACGCATTCTATCTGGAGCTCTGTTCTTTAAAAATCTTCTTCTAATAAACTGTTAATGCCAGGGCTTAAATATTCTGTGTGCATGACTACTAGGACAGGTATATTATAAATTGTGAAATTCATGTCCCTGGGGTCATGTATGGGGCCACACCCAGAGGTCAAAGTTCATCATGTTTAAAAAATTCACATTTTCACCTTCTTCTGATGAAGTACTAAGCCAATTTCAAATTAACTTGGTGAAAAGCATCATTGGGTACTGATTATACAGATTTGTGAAAATTAAAAGGCTGGAGGTCAGGGGTGCCTAAAATGGGGACCAAAAGGGGGTCATTTTTGGTAACTTTTAAACATTTTCATCTTCTTCTAAAGAACTACTGAGAGGATTTCAACCAAACCTTTTTCTAATTCTTTCAAACAAAATCACTTGTCTTGGTGCTCTTTTACTCAGGTGACCGTTAAGGCCCACTGGGCCTCTTGTTGTTAAAATATATTATTAAAACATCCGAAATTCAGTTGTTTAAAACAATTCAAGCATATAAATGCTTTTCATTTCCTTATTTTTTAGCTCTATTGTGATCACTTGCCATTTTTGATTCGTGAAAACATGTGGGCGGGGCTTATCCGAATCGAAGAAATTGTTAAATAATTCTTTAAAAATCTTCATCTCCTTAACCATTGGTCCAATTTACAACAAACTTGACAAGGAATACTCTTTTCAAAACTTGTTCGCTGATTTTTGATTCGTCAAAATATGTGGGCGTGGGTCAATTTGCCAATCTGATTGAATCCGATGTTTACTTTCCAGTAACATCGATGTTTACTTTCCAGTAACATCTGACAGGCACCGATCAGGGGTCATCTCTTATGACCTTTCTTCCGACCAATCAAATGTACGCTTTCAAGATTCTGAAAGCGATTGAGACATGCGCACTGCACTGTGACAACTAGTCTTGATCAACAAGACGCTCTATAGAATATGACTGGGCCATCAGTCTGGATCGGTCAGAGGCTTGTACGACTGCCTAAAGAAATATACAACATGTGTTTTGATTGGTTCGTTTATGAATAAAGATAATGGATTTTCCGGGGTCATTGAAGATGATCTCTGATTGATGCCTATCAGATCTTAATTGATAAGTATCATTATTAAGATCAGATTTTAATTAGATTGTCAATTTTCCAATTTCAACTAAACTTGGCAGGGATGTTCCTCTTTCCAACACTTTATCCCAAATTTTTGATTTGTCAAAGAAAATGTGTAGGGCGAGGCTTTTCTAACCTTGAGAAATTATAAGAAAATTCTTTAAAAATCAACCAATGGGCAAATTTTTACCAAGCGTGGCAGTAATGTTTATTCAGTGACTCTTTCCGCACTTGTTTTGAAATTAATGTTTTGTAAAAAAAATGTGGGCGTGGCAGGACGGGGCTTATCCAAATAGAGAAATAATAAGAAAGTTCATAAACAATCAACCATTTGGCCAATTTGAACTAAACTTGGCAGGAATCTTGTTTGGATGACCCATTTCCAAGTAGTTCATGAATTTTTTGTTGGCAAGAACATGGGGTGTGGCTTATCTGACTTGTAGAAATATTGAGATAATTCTTTAAGAATCAACAATTTTGCCCATTTGGACCAAACTTAGAGGGAATATTCTTTGGGGATTCTTTTCAATACTTATTTGTGAATTGTTGATTTGCTTAAAAAGGTGCTTGGCAGGGCAGGGCTTGTCAGTCAGGTGAGCGCTTTGTGGCCATTCTGGCCGCTCTCTTTTCTTTGGGTTAAGGTTTTTACCCAAGTTTATTGGAAACCCATTAGGATCAGAATACCTTAAAAAAATTCTGGTATTAGTGCACTTAATCATAATTATGATAGATCTGGGTCTTGCCATTTACCATTGATTGATTATTAAACACAGCCAATTCCTAGTCCTAGAGTATCATACTAAAATGACATAACTGAAGTCAGTTATTGTGGAAGAGTCAAAGTGCCTAGATTGGAACTAAAAACTGTCACCCATATAATCAAGTTGCATGTATGTACACTACATTGTTATTATTTGGTTTTAGATGCTGAATGATATTGTGATAGCAGTTGCTGACTCGACATCCTCATCAAAGTCTAATAGTAAGTTTATGTCATTATAGGCCCAAAACTTACAGAAAGTAACAGTTATAAGAGAATCAATAAAAAAGTGCAAGTTTGTCTTCTTCCAATCTAGCAAATGTACACCAATTAGAATTTGTACATAATATTAAAATCAAACTTTCTTGCTCACATACATATGGTGTGACATAATTGAAAAAATAAAAAAACTATGGATACAAATTCCTAAAAACAGTGATGTAAACATTCAAGGCAATACAATAGATTTTGACATAATTGAACTCTTGATATATACTTAAAGTGGTGGTAACAAGTACAAACTGTACATGTTTACCACTTGAGTTTTTTGTGTGCAAAAAATTAACCCATTCCCACATGAGAAAATTTTAGACTGATCTAAATTGAAAGAAGATGCAGACGACAATTTCAAGGTGATGAAATTCTTAAATTCTTTGTCTTTTAGGGTAGAAAACATTGTGGACATTGAAGAAATTGCTTGTTAGAAGGAATTTCTTCAATGTCCACATTGTTTTCCAAGGCTTTTTTGTTGTGGGGCATAAAAAGGAGGGCTTGTGTGGGAATGGGTTAAACTTTACTTAATTAATTCACATTTTGCCTGTATGAAGAATAATTTGAATAAAAGAGACCAATAAATTATTGTTGATGCTACGTCTATAAACAATGTAAACCATTCCAGTTTCAGGGAAGCAGAAAGTGATGACAGTTAAAAGTATGGATGATCGAAACAGGAAAATAGACTACTCCAAAAGACATTCTTGTTTGTTTTGTGGGAAGTTAGACTTAAAAATTGCTCGGCATCTATGCAGTGTACACAGAGATGAAAGAGCTATAGCTCAATTACCTGCAAAAGGTAAAAGAGGGAGCAGAACACAGCTTGAAAGGGAGCATATGTTGGATTCAGTTAGAAATGAGGGAGACTTTTTATATAACATTGAACTCTTGAAAAATGGTGATAAGAAAGGAAAAGGCCTAATAGTAGCTAAAAGACCAATGGAAGGCATTCATACCACAGAAGACTACTTGCCTTGCAAGTATTGTCTAAGATTTTATGTGAAAAGTGAGCTTTGGCGTCATGGAAGACATTGTGCCTTTATGCCTAAACCATTACTTGACAGTGCTAATCTACTGAGTAGAGATTCGGAGCTGAAAGAGTCAAAAAGATTCATAAGAGATGGAGTTCACTTGTTGAATGGAGCAGGTGTGTCTTTGAAACAACTGTCCTTTGAAGAAAAAGAAGAATTTCACTTATTTGTTCGTGATGCTATTCAGGATGATGAGCTTGGCAAAAGTCTGAAAAGAGATACTGGAATTATCCTTTTTGGAAAAAACGAGTTTGAAAGACTTGGAAGACGGAGGGCGAACGAAGTTAGATATAGGATGAGAGTTCTTGAAAGAATTAAGCAACTTGTAAAGTCTGTTGTTCCTGAGTTAGACACTGTGTTTGAATTAGCATCATTGCTAAAGCCTGAATTGTTTGATGCCTTTGTTAAAGCAGTTCGTGAACTTGTTGGCATTGAAGATGAAAAAAGTTTAAATGGTGTGCTTATGTTTCGGAAGCCTCAGCTAGCTAGGAAGACTGGACAGATTTTAAGAAAATTTGCGGAAATGTGTGAAGGACGAGCAGTGGCAGAAAGAAAACGAGAGACCCGTCAGGATATATCCGATTTTATGTTTTTGTATTCAAAAGATTGGACAAATAAGATTGGAAGTATGGCCCATCAATCATCACTTGAGAAAAAATTCAATAAAAAGGAGGTTTTGCCTGTTACCGAAGATGTACAGAAAGTACAAAAATATTTGGACATCCAAATTTCTGAACAGAGTCGGGTCTTGTCTTCCAAACCGTCAAAAGAAAACTGGAGAAGCTTTGGAAAGATACTGCTGACTAAGCTAACACTCTTCAATTTTCGAAGGGGCAATGAGTGTGCAGCCATGCAAATTCATAAATTTCAAACCAGGGCCGACTGGAAGAGCAGTAATCATGAAATCTACAATTCATTAAGTAACTTCGAGAAAGAACTGGCTAAACGGTAAGCTCTTTTTGCTTTAAATTATTAGCTCGCCTGAGCTCTTGTGCTCAAGGTGAGCTATTGTTATCACTCACCATCGTCTGTCAGTCTGTCTGTCCGTCCTTAATTTCTATAATACATCTTCTCCTAAACCGTTGGGCCAATTTTGATCAAACTTGCAGTGTTTATTCTAGCATTTGAAACTGATGAATCTGTTTGATTTTCTTGTTAAAACTGTGTTTACCTTAGTTTGCATACATCTTTTTGCACCGAGTACAAACTACATTGAGATGTCTAGGTTTGCCCTTGTCGGTGGACCTTCTTGGATTTTTATGCCCCTGTATCGAAAGATCTGGTACATATTGTTTTACTCTTGTCTGTCTGTCTGTTTGTCCGGCTTGAAGTTGCGTTAAGTTACTGCCATTTCGGGGGCATTTGTGTTTCACAAGCACATCATGTTCTAAATTGAAAAATTTAACCGATAGTTTTCAATATCTGGCGACTATCGACACAACACTACCACACAATGATTCTTTTTGACTCCCTACAAGATAATGGCTTTGGAAAGCATTTTGGAAAATGAGGAAATTGCTTGTGACAAGCAATTTCTTCATTTCCCACAATGTTTTCTACCCAGAAAGATAAAAAAATGCAAAATTCCATACAATTGAAATTGTCGTCTGCCACGTCTTTCAATTCGGACCAGTCTAAAATGTTGTCATCTGGTAATAGGTTAAATGACATCTCTTAAACCAGTTTTAATAAAACTTTACAGGGAATTTTCTTTGCTGATGCTCTTTCATAGCGTTGCAAAGGTCCTGTTCATACTGACAAAGTACTGAAATAGTATAGAGTACTGTTATGTAGACCAACTCTAAAAGTAGTAAAGTGTGCTGTCTGGGGTTGCATCATTATGGAAGGAATTCAAGTGTGTGTTTTGAATTATAACTGAATTACTGTCTTAACCATCTCCCAAACAACAAATTTAGGGTGGTCAAATTTGAAAGCTGCTGCAAGAAAGAAAATGGATGTTGATAAAGATAGGATTTGTGTATAATATAGCATAGAAAATATTGAGGCAAAAGGAATAAATGCTGATGATCAGCATTTTTATGCCCCCGCATTGATAAGATTGGGGGCATATTGTTTTACCGGTGTCCGTCTGTCTTTTCGTCTGTCTGTCCGTCTGTCTGTCTGCAAAACTTAACCTGCCAACTAAACAATTTCCTATAACTTCAACCCTGATTAAGTTACAATGTTAATATTTGGTATATAGATAGGTCTCAACAAGGCGCAACTGGGGAAGGTCATTTTATCAAGGTCAAGGTTAAAATTTTAACACTTTACCCGTTTCTAAAGAATTCCCGTTTCGGGGGCATAGTGTTTCACAAACACATCTTGTCTTCTTTTGCCTCAATGTTTTCCCAAGCCCTTTAAACGAGGGATGTCAAAACAAGGTCTTGTTTGGGAGAGGGTAATGGACAAAATTTGTATTATAAAGGATGGACTTGGTAGAGGTCATGGGAAAGCAAAACAGAAAAGTTCCTGTTCTATTGACACCTGCTACCAAAGCAGGAGTTACTCAGCTTATTAACATGCGGACTAGCTGTGGTGTGGATATGTCAAATCCTTATGTGTTTGCCAAAGTAAGTACTTTTGTAAGTTAGAAATGGCAGCTATGATAATGTTATTATTTCTGTTCAAAAAGTAGTCCAGGGAGACTGCCATCCATAAGTGTCTGGCACCAAACAATTCCTGCCTATCGCCCAAAATTAATAGCTATCAAATGCTATCCTATGTGTGAATGCTTGTAAATTTGTCTATATTCGCCATTATCTGATTTACAGCATGCGACACGACAAACAGTTACCTTTAATTGCCACTTACGCTAATAGTCCAAACACATCCTTATATGACAACACAACACAACTGACAATTCAATAAAACACATGGGTACCACTAACCAGCCTGTGCATTGTGGCGTAACGCTTTACATATCTGGTAGGTGTGTTATGTTGATCATTTTACCACCAATGGGTCGATAATCGTAGACCTACGTGGAATAGCAGCTGGAGGCTAGGAAAGGATGTAATGGTAGTACTGGTGTGAGAAATACCAGGATTCCATTGTTAGGTGCTCCAGCCGCCACGATATAACGGAAAGATTGTTGAAAGCGGCGTAAAACCCCATTCAAACAAACAAACAAATTGATCATTTTAGTTTGATTGACAGGTCAGACTCGCAGCATTTGATCAATAATTTGACAACATTATGTGAATTGGAGTTGAAGGTAAAACATCGTAAATAACAAAACAGAATTATGAAATTACAGCCATTATTTTCAACGTGATCTTTTTGTGGGTCGTTTTCGTTTTTCCTTGAACACATTTGAGATGTAACGTTACTAGAAAGTGGTTTTTATGCCCCCGTATCGAAAGATCGGGGGGCATATTGTTTTACTCTTGTCTGTCCGTCTGATGTAAAGTTGTGTTAAGTTGTTGTGTTAAGCTGCCATTTCAGGGGCATTTGTGTTTCACGAACACATCTTGTTTTTCTGTACTTCTGTTACCCTTCTAACCCTTCTCACGATAAGAAAATATTGAACAGGGAAAAAATCCACCGAAACATTAGACAACTCTCTAGACAATTTTACATTGTTCTTAATTTTGAATGAAAAGCATTGAAAAGAAAGAAATATAGATAATATGGTTGTATACAAGGAGAGGGGTTGGGGGGTTGGACTGGGGTAAATGTGGCCCCAACTTTTATTATTTTGGCCCCAACTTTTTAAGTTTGGCAAAAGTGATGGCGACAACTTTTTCAAAGCCAGCGTGAACCCTGCAAATAATGTTGGCGTGGCAGGGCTGGGCTTATCAGACTTAGACAAAATTATAAGAAAATTCTTTAAAAATAGACCATTGGGCCAATTTTATCAAAATGCAGCAGGAATTTCTTTTAGTGACTCTTTCCAACAATAAGAATGAATTGTATCGAAATTTGTATTTGTTAAAAAATATGGGCTTGTCTGACTTGGAAAAGTTGTTGAATAATTCTTTAAAAATCTTCTTCTCTTTAACCATTGGGCCAATTTACACCAAACTTGGCAGGAATTTCCTTGTTTGACCCTTTCCAAAACTTGTTCTTGGATTTATAATTGGTCAAAAAATGAGAGAGTTTTGATTGGTCAAAATATGAGGGCATGGCAGGACGGGGCTTATCAGACTTAGACAAAATTTTAAAAAAATTTAAAAATCAACCATTGGGCCAATTTCATCCAAACTTGGAAGGAACCTTCTTTGAGTAATTCTTTCCAATGCTTGATCAGAAATTTTTGATTCATCAAAAATTATGGGCGTTAACTGACTTAAAGAAATTGTTAAGTAATTCTTTAAAATCTCCCTAACCATTGGGCCAATTCACACCAGATTTGGCAGGAATGTTCCTTGGGTGACCCTTTTCAAAACTTGTTCATGGATATCTGATTTGTCAAAAAATGTTGGTGTGGTAGGGCAGGGCTTATCAGACTTAGAGAAATTAAAAGAAAATTCTTTAAAAATCGACCATTGGGCCAATTCCATCCAAACTCGGCAGGTATGTTCTTTGAGTGACTTTATTTGTGAATTGTTGATTTGCTTAAAAAAAAGTTGCATGGCAGGGCAGGGTATATCAGTCAGGTGAGTGCTTTGCGGCCTTTCAGGCATCTCTAATTTTTATACCCCAACATACTTAGTTTCTATGGGCTATATAGGAGTCATGTCCATCTGTCAGTTGGTTGATCTGACTACTATTTCTTAGTAACCTTATATGAGCATATTGTTGGCACATCTTGATTGCCCACAATAAGAGTTAACAATGATGAGACTGTATTACCATTATTGTAACAGAAATACATAGGTGAGTAGAACTCATGGAATAGAAGTGCAGTGCAAATGAACCACATCAAATTTTTTTAGAGTCATACCTTTTACTTCAAATTTAGGAAAATAGACATCCACCAATCATATCCTGTTACATAGTCAAGGGCAATACATGAAACAGGTGTTCAGTACAAAATTGATATGCTTTTGTGACATCGATATGAATAGGAGAAACTGCTTCATGTGAGGTATAGCAAAGCGATTACCATTATAAAAAAAATGTTTTTTTCTGTCACAAAACTAATTTAGAGTTAACCCATTAACAAATGGCAAAATTTGAAACTGGTCCAATTTCAAAGATGTTGCAGACGCCATTTTCATGTTAATGAAATTTTACGTTTTTTCAGTCTTCCTTGGTAGAAAATGTTGGAAATGAAGAAATTGCTTGCCACATTTTCCAACATGTTTTTCAAAGTCTTTATGTTGTGGGGAGTCAAAAGGAGTCATTGTGTGGTAGCTGGTTAATAATCAAAGCATAAAAATTGTCCAAACTTTGCACACACATGAATATGTTAAGTTGCACAACTAGTCGAACCAGGTTAGACAGTTAACATCTTTTTAATTGCAGACCTGAGAGAAAAATTTCATGCACCCTGGCAGCAAATCATTTAACTAATAATGATGTTGTCTTTTAGGGAAACAAAACATTCATTCAAGGGAATGAAGCCTTGAGGTATGTGTTGGACAGAATTCCAGACCTGCAACATGCAGAACATCTAAAATTCACCACAATGAGAAAATATTTGGCCACTGTCGTACAGGTAAATGATTTAAATCATAGATCATTTCCAAGAAATACTACCTTGACATTTAACCCTTTCCCAAATAGTGAAATTCGATGGTGCTCTAATTAAAAAGCTTCTGAAGACGACAAAATAGATCTGATGTTGACAAATATTGGATTTGTGTACAATATAGCGAAGAAATTAATGAGGCAATATCTTCTATTGCCTCAATGTTTTCCAAATCCTATTCTAATGGAGACGTCATCAATCAAGGTCAAGATCATTTTCAAGGTCAGGTTTGTTTAAATATTAAAATTTTACATTGGCCATAACTTGCTAAACGGTAGAGACTTCATACTTAACATGTGTATTGCTTGTGTCAAGATACCAATTTCAAGGTCACCAGTCAAGGTCATTTTTAAGGTTAAATATGTGTAAATTAAAAGCTCTAACATTGGTAATAACTTTGACAGGCAAGTGATACAGACTTCTTATTTTACATGTGTATTGCTTGTTAACTCACCTGAGCACGAACTTGAGCTATTGTGGTCACTTTTTGTCCGTCGTCCGTACGTCTGTCCGTACGTCTGTCCACAATTCGGTGTTAACACTCTAGCATCGACAAATATTGACCGATCTTGACCAAACTTGGTCGAAACAAGTATTACTATAAGTTCTTGGATGAGTTTGATTTTGCGTCAGATTGGACTTGGAAGGCTCGGACACATGCTTTCATTGATAGAAGCTGTAAGCAAACATAATTTAAGGGATAGTTTTACAAATTTTCATCTAATTGTAGGTCTTTGGTATGAATGAAAAAGATGTTATGGAGATTGCCAGACACATGGGCCATGAGTTATCAGTCCACCGAAAATTTTATCGACTTCAGGACGATGTTATCGAATTGGCTAAAATTTCCAAACTCCTCCTAGCAGTCGAAAGTGGAAATGCTTGTCAGTTCTCTGGGTTGTCACTTGATGACCTAGATTTGAATGGTAATAATGCTAGCATTTTATTTCTTAACCATGTCAAGTTTCGTTGTACGATTTTCTCTTTAAAATCTTTAGAAATATTCTCCTCCCAAACCATAGGGCAGATTTCAATGAAACTAGACATGGATGATCCTTGTATGACTAATTTCTTAAATCATTTTTTTGATTGGCCCCAAAATATGGGTGTGACAGTTTGGGGCTTATTTTGATTTTAAAATCTTTAAAAATCTCCCAAACCACCGGGGCAATCCCAACAAAACTTGGCATGAATTTTCATTTGGTGACCCTTTACTTAATTTGTTGTAAATATTGGCATGGCAGGGTGTTTTTATGGCCCCGTATCGAAAGATTTGGGGCATATTGTATTACTCGTGTCCGTCTGTCTGTCTGTCCGGAATTAAGTTGCTGTGTTAAGTTGCTGCTATTGCGGGGGCATTTGTGTTACACAAACATCTTGTTTTTATGCCCCGGATAGGGAGGCATATAGTTTTTTGCCTTGTCTGTCCGTCATTCCGTCCAAAAACTTTAACATTGGCCATAACTTCCTTATTACTTAACATATTCACTTCATATTTTAGTACAACATTCCTTGGGACATTACCTTTTTGTAGGCATATACTTTGATGACCTTGACCCCTGGATGAACTTGACCTTTTGACTATCAAAGCAGTGTCGAGGGCATTGTCATCTTACAGTGACAGCTCTTGTTTTTGTTTTTTCCTTTTAAATCTTAAAATCTTCTTCCAACTCATTTTGGCCAATTTCAATGAAACTTGGCATGGATATGCGTTAGGTGGACCCTTACTTGATTTGGTCCTGAAATTTTAAGAAATACTTTTTCTTCTAATTTGTGGACAGACCTACCAGATGGGGAGATGGAAGTTCCTGTTGAAGCTACAAATGATGTTCCAGTTTCAGGAATTGAAGGTAGGCAATAAAATGACAAATTAGATTGTTTTTACCTAACCTGGGCACAACATGCTCGAGGTGAGCTTATGTGATTTCCTTTGTGAAAATTGTTTGGAATGTTTGTTGTGAGGAAATCTCTGATGAAGTAGAAATTGGGTAAAGTTATGTCAATAACTCGGTCAGGGGCTCAAATCTTGTAAAATAGGGTCAGGGTTACTGGCGATACTGGCCCTCTTAGGCCTCTTGTTATCCGATTGTCCTAAAACATGGTCAGAATGATTGGACCATCACAAGGATCCTTCCTTTCGAAAATTGATCAAATCAATCAAATTATATGAATTCATATTCTAGGAGTATTACCAGTCTTCTACAACTGTTTCATTAGCTTTTTTTATACGCCCGTCGAAGACGGGACGTATTATGGGATCACCCGTGGTGTCCGGGCGTCCGGTTGTCCGGGCGGTGTCCACTTCTTTGTCCGGAGCATAACTCTGTCACCGTAAGTCTGATTGACTTTAAACTTGGCAGTTATATTCTTCTCATCAATACGGAGTGCAGTGCTCAATAACCATAACTCTACCTGGCCTATTTTTTGAGTTATTGCCCTTTGTTGTTTTTACATACTTGAATCTTGTCCGGAGTATATCTCTAAAAGTATTATAGCTAGGATCATGATACTTCATGGGTGTATAGATCTCACCAAGGGGGAGTGCAGTGCACAAGAACCATAACTCTACCTGGCCTATTTTTTGGGTTATTGCCCTTTGTTGTTTTTCATACTTGAATCTTGTCCGAAGTATATCTCTAAAAGTATAAGAGCTAGAATCATGAAATTTCATGGATGGATAGAGCTCACCAAATGGGAGTGCAGTGTACAAGAACCATAACTCTACCTGGCCTATTTTTTGAGTTATTGCCCTTTGTTGTTTTTTCATACTTTAACCTTGTCTGAAGGATATCTCTAAAAGTATAATAGCTAAAATCATGAAATTACATGGATGGATAGAGCTCACCAAGGGGGAGTGCAGTGTACAAGAATCATAACTCTACCTAGCAAATTTTTTGAGTTATTGCCCTTTGTTGTTTTTTATACTTGAATCTTGTCCGGAGTATGTCTCTAAAAGTAAAATAGCTAGAAACATGAAACTTCATGGATGGATAGATCTCACCAAGGGGGAGTGCAGTGTACAAGAACCATAACTCTACCTAGCCAATTTTTTGAGTTATTGCCCTTTGTTGTTTTTTTATACTTGAATCTTGTCTGGAGTATATCTCTTAAAGTATTATAGCTAGGATCATGAAACTTCATGGGTGTATAGATCTCACCTAGGGGGGGAGTGCAGTGCACAAGAACCATAACTCTACCTGGCCTATTTTTAGCTCACCTGAGCACAAAGTGCTCAAGCTGAGCTTTTGGTATCACCTTTTGTCCGTCGTGCGTCGGAAGTCGTCAACAATTCTTTAAACATCTTCTCCTCAGTAACCACTGGGCGGAATTCAACCAAACTTGGTATGAATGTTCCTTGGGTGACCCTTCTCAAAAGTTGTTTGCGGATTTTTGATTGACCCCCAAATATGGGCGTGGCAGGGCGTGGCAGTTTTTAACTTAGAAATCTTTAAACATCTTCTCCTCAGTAACCATTGGGCCAATTTCAACCAAATTTGGTATGAATGTTCCTTGGGTCACCCTTTTCAAAAGTTGTTCGCGGATTTTTGATTTATGCCCAAATATGGGCGTGGCAGGGCGTGGCAGTTTTTGACTTAGGAATCTTTAAACATCTACACCTCAGGAACCATTGGGCCAATTTCAACCAAACTTGGTATGAATGTTCCTTGGGTGACCCTTTTCAAAAGTTGTTTGGCAGAATTTCGTTTCACGCCCAAATATGGGCGTGGCAGTTTTTGACTTTGAAATCTTTAAACATCTTCTCCTCATTAACTATTGGGCCAATTACAACCAAATTTGGTATGAATGTTCCTTGGGTGACCCTTTTCAAAAGTTGTTCGCAGAATTTTGATTTATGCCCAAATATGGGCGTGGCAGTTTTTTTAACTTTGAAATCTTTAAACATCTTATCCTCAGTAACCATTGGGCCAATTTCAACCAAATTTGGCATGAATGTTCCTTTGGTGACCCTTTTCAAAAGTTGTTCGTGGAATTTTGATTTACTCCCAAATATGGGTGTGGCAGGGCGTGGCAGTTTTTGACTTAGAAATCTTTAAACATCTTCTCCTCAGTAACCATTGGGCCAATTTCATCCAAACTTGGCATGAATGTTCCTTGGATGACCCTTTTTAAAAGTTGTTCGCAGAATTTTGATTTATGCCCAAATATGGGCGTGGCAGGGCGTGGCAGTTTTTGACTTAGAAATCTTTAAACATCTTCTCCTCAGTAACCATTGGGCCAATTTCATCCAAACTTGGCATGAATGTTCCTTAGATGACCCTTTTTAAAAGTTGTTCGCAGAATTTTGATTTATGCCCAAATATGGGCGTGGCCGGGCGTGGCAGTTTTTGACTTTGAAATCTTTAAACATCTACACCTCAGGAACCATTGGGCCAATTTCAACCAAACTTGGTATGAATGTTCCTTGGGTGACCCTTTTCAAAAGTTGTTTGGCAGAATTTCGTTTCACGCCCAAATATCGGCGTGGCAGTTTTTGACTTTGAAATCTTTAAACATCTTCTCCTCATTAACTATTGGGCCAATTACAACCAAATTTGGTATGAATGTTCCTTGGGTGACCCTTTTCAAAAGTTGTTCGCAGAATTTTGATTTATGCCCAAATATGGGCGTGGCAGTTTTTTTAACTTTGAAATCTTTAAACATCTTATCCTCAGTAACCATTGGGTCAATTTCAACCAAACTTTGCATGATTGTTCCTTTGGTGACCCTTTTCAAAAGTTGTTCCTTGAATTTTGATTTATGCCCAAATATGGGCGTGGCAGGGTCAGGCACTTTTTGACTTTGAAATCTTTGAACATCTTCTCCTCAGTAACTATTGGGCCAATTTCAACCAAATTTGGTATGAATGTTCCTTGAGTGACCCTTTTCAAAAGTTGTTCTAGAATTTTGATTGATGACCAAATAAGGGCGTGGCAGTTTTTTTAACTTTGAAATCTTTAAACATCTTATCCTCAGTAACCATTGGGTCAATTTCAACCAAACTTTGCATGAATGTTCCTTTGGTGACCCTTTTCAAAAGTTATGCTGGAATTTTGATTTATGCCCAAATATGGGCGTGGCAGGGTCAGGCAGTTTTTGACTTTGAAATCTTTAAACATCTACACCTCAGGAACCATTGGGCCAATTTCAACCAAACTTGGTATGAATGTTCCTTGGGTGACCCTTTTCAAAAGTTGTTTGGCAGAATTTCGTTTCACGCCCAAATATCGGCGTGGCAGTTTTTGACTTTGAAATCTTTAAACATCTTCTCCTCATTAACTATTGGGCCAATTACAACCAAATTTGGTATGAATGTTCCTTGGGTGACCCTTTTCAAAAGTTGTTCGCAGAATTTTGATTTATGCCCAAATATGGGTGTGGCAGTTTTTTTAACTTTGAAATCTTTAAACATCTTATCCTCAGTAACCATTGGGTCAATTTCAACCAAACTTTGCATGATTGTTCCTTTGGTGACCCTTTTCAAAAGTTGTTCCTGGAATTTTGATTTATGCCCAAATATGGGCGTGGCAGGGTCAGGCACTTTTTGACTTTGAAATCTTTGAACATCTTCTCCTCAGTAACTATTGGGCCAATTTCAACCAAATTTGGTATGAATGTTCCTTGAGTGACCCTTTTCAAAAGTTGTTCTAGAATTTTGATTGATGACCAAATAAGGGCTTGGAAGGGTAGGGCAGTTTTTACTTTGAAATCTTTAAACATCTTCTCCTCAGTAACCATTGGGCCAATTTCAATTTTGAATCATCTTACATTAGTCAGGTGAGCGATTTTAGGGCCATTCTGGCCCTCTTGTTTTAAGTTATTGCCCTTTGTTGTTTTTCATACTTGAATCTTGTCGGGAGTATATCTCTTAAAGTATAATAGCTAGAATCATGAAATTTCATGGATGGATAGAACTCACGCTATGGGAGTGCAGTGTACAAGAACCATAACTGTACCTAGCCTATTTTTTGAGTTATTGCCCTTTGTTGTTTTTCATACTTTAATCTTGTCCGGAGTATATCTCTAAAAGTATAATAGCTAGAATCATGAAATTTCATGGATGGATAGAGCTCACCAAATGGGAGTGCAGTGTACAAGAACCATAACTCTACCTAGCAAATTTATTTGAGTTATTGCCCTTTGTTGTTTTTCATACTTGAATCTTGTCAGGTGTATGTCTCTAAAAGTATAATAGCTAAAAACATGAAATTTCATGGATGGATAGAGCTCACCAAGTGGGAGTGCAGTGTACAAGAACCATAACTCTACCTGGCCTATTTTTTTGAGTTATTGCCCTTTGTTGTTTTTCATACTTGAATCTTGTCCGGAGTATATCCCTAAAGGTATTATAGCTAGGATCATGAAAATTTATGGGTGTATAGATTTCACCAAGGGGGAGTGCAGTGCACAAGAACCATAACTCTACCTGGCCTAATTTTTTAGTTATTGCCCTTTGTTGTTTTTCATACTTGAATCTTGTTGGGAGTATATCTCTAAAAGTATAATAGCTAGAATAATGAAATTCCATGGATGGATAGATCTCACCAAGGGGGAGTGCAGTGCACAAGAACCATAACTCTACCTGGCCTATTTTTAGTTATTGCCCTTTGTTGTTTTTCATACTTGAATCTTGTCTGGAGTTTATCTCTAAAAGTATAATAGCTAGAATCATGAAATTTCATGGATGGACAGAGCTCACCAAATGGGAGTGCAGTGTACAAGAATCATAACTCTACCTAGCCTATTTTTTGAGTTATTGCCCTTTGTTGTTTTTCATACTTGAATCTTGTCCGGAGTAAATCTCTAAAAGTATAATAGCTAGAATCATGAAATTTCATGGATTGATAGAGCTCACCAAATGGGAGTGCAGTGTACAAGAACCATAACTCTACCTAGCCTTTTTTTTTGAGTTATTCCCTTTTGTTGTTTTTCATACTTGAATCTTGTCCGGAGTATATCTCTAAAAGTAAAATAGCTAGAAACATGAAACTTCATGGATGGATAGATCTCACCAAGGGGGAGTACAGTGTACAAGAACCATAACTCTACCTAGCGTATAATTGAGTTATTGTCCTTTGTTGTTTTCCATACTTTGTTTGAGAAAAAATATTCATTCAAAATAACCTCAGTTCTATTCAAACCTCCAGTTAATATTAAGCAGTGTGACAGGCGTATCTTGTGACAATTTGGCACCTTGTTTGTTTTGTTTAATGACTTCCTCACAGATTGTTGTAATGCTTCTATTCAAATAAGGTACATTTTAAGAAATACTTTTTTCTTCTAATTTGTGGACAGACCTTCCAGATGGAGAGGAGATGGAAGTTCCTGTGGATGCTACAAATGATGTTCCTGTTTCAAAAAATGAAGGTAGGCAATAAAATGACAAAATATTCCTATCATTAGATTGTTTTTATGCCCCTGTATCGAAAAATCAGGGGGCATATTGTTTTACTTGTATCCATCTGTCTGTACGGGGTTAAGTTGCCATTTCGGGGGCATTTGTGTCTCACAAACACATCTTGTTTGTTTTTAGGTCACCTGACTGAAGGTTACAGGTGATCTATTGCGACCGTGTTTCCTTAGCGTCATGCAATGTCTGTGGTGCGTTAACTTTATACATTTTCGACTTCTTCTTAAGAACCATTAGACAGATTTCAACCAAACTTGGCGGGAAGCATCCCAATGGGAAGGGGCTTCAGATTTGTACAAGTCATAGTGTTATCTTTCCAATGAGGCACCAAAAAAGGGATCAAAATGGGTAAATTTGGTACAGTTTAAAAAATCTTTTTGTCATGAACCGGCTGTGGGATTGGGTTCACATTTTGTGTTTAGAACCTTTGGGACAAGGGCTACAAAATTTGTACAAAGAAAAAAATCTGTTAAAGTGGCTGTGCTGGAGGGGGATGAATCATGTTTTATTTTTTTTACATTTTCATTTTTCTCATGAAAATCATTGGACGGATTTCAACCAATTTCGGCATGAAGCATCCCCATAGATTTGTACAAGCCATATGGTTATATCCCCTTGTTGCTCCATAAAGCGGGCATATCAGACTCAGAGAAATCACAAAATAATTCTTCAAAAATCCCAATCAACCATTTGGCCAATTAAGACCAAACTTTGCAGAAATGTTCCATGGGTGACCCTTTACTTCAAGTGTACATTAAATTTTGATAGGTCCATAGATGTTGGCATGGCAGCTGCAGGGCGGGGCTTATCAGACTTCCCCATAAACATCTATATTTGCACTGCCCCCATTGATTGAAATACAGCCAGTGGAGCAATACGGGCCCTTTTGGGCCTCTTGTGAGGTATATCATGTCAAAAACTGTTCAATAGAGCATTTTTTTATAATTGTGTATGAAAACACTATGGGAAAGGAAGAAATTGCTCTTTTCCCATAATATTTTCATACATATATTTGATCAAACCCTATGTGTATGAGTTTTTATGCCCCCGCATCGATAGATCGGGGGCATATTGTTTAACCGGTGTCCGTCTGTCTGTCCGTCTGTCGGTCTGTCTGTCTGCAAAACTTAACCTGCCAATTAAACATTTTCCTATAACTTCAACCCTGATTAAGTTACAATGCTAATATTTGATATGTAGATAGGTTTCAACAAGGCACAACTGAGGAAGGTCATTTCATCAAGTTCAAGGTCAAAATTTTAACCCTTTTCCCTAAAACGTTACTCAAAAACTTAACCTGCCAACTTAACATTTTCCTTTAACTTCATCCCTAATTAAGTTACATGCTAATATTTGGTATGTAGATAGGTCTCAACAATGCACAACTGGGGAAGGTCATTTCATCAAGGTCAAGGTCAAAATTTTAACCCTTTTCCCTAAAACGTTACTCAAAAACTTAACCTGCCAACTAAACATTTTCCTATAACTTCATCCCTTATTAAGTTACAATGCTAATATTTGGTATGTAGATAGGTCTCAACAAGGTGCAACTGGGGAGGGTCATTTCATCAAGGTCAAGGTCAAAATATTAACCCTTTTCCCTAAAACAAAGGAAACAAAAGAATAAATATCACCTGTTTCTAAAAAAATCCTGTTTAGGGGGCATAGTGTTTCACAAACACATCTTGTTTGATACTACAGCTTCAAAATTTTCTGCGGAGAAACCGGCAACTCTTGTTATATTCTAGGACTGCGTAAGAGAAAACTATATACCTTTAATGATGACACTGACAATATTGATCTTGATGACGAAGTCAAGGATCCCAGCTACAACACTAAAGGTATTTACTCCCTTTTTTTTTTTTAGGAAATATTAGCCTATTAGCCTTTTAAAACAGACATGACAAGTTTATGATAACTTGTACATAGCAGTGTGTATCCAGTGGGTAACACCTAGGAGGTGGTCAAACACACAACTAAAACTGTACTAATAGTCATAATCTTACAATTACAGAAAGAGATATATGGAACTTAAAACTAATAATTATAGATGTAAAAAGTTTATTTCAAGACTAACACTTTGATACTTCATTCTATTGTTTATTATTTGAGGACATTAATTGATAAATTTTAGAGATAATTTATGAATTTTGTTTTCAATTATATGTAGTACTAATCAAAATTTGATAAGCATCAATTTTTATACGCTGCCGGAGGCGGAAGTATTTTGGCGTCATCTTCTCTGTCTGTCCGTCTGTAAGTAAGTAGTCGGTACATCCACTTTTCTCATGAGCGCAACTCCTCCTAAGTTTCTGGCCTGATCTTTATGAAACTTGGTAAATTATATCACCTTGATTAGTAGATGTACATGAAGTAAGGATTTTTTTATTCAATGGTTTTTGTCTGAGTTATGCCCCTTTGAAGCATTTTGTATGCATTGGTTCGAATCTTTCAGGTGTGAGACACCTGTAAGATTCAAACTAATTCATGCAAAATTGCAGTGGTTTTAGGTTTGATTATGTATCGTTAACATTTTATAACATTTGTTTACATATGCAAATTTTGTAAACATTTGCCGTAATATCCAAAATGGACTGTACCTTGATTTGGAATTTCTGTCAAGAGCTGTGGGCTGATGAATATTCAAATTCTGCTAAGGTACTTTTATTTTTCTTAACAAAAAGGTCAAAATGACAACACAATCTCTTAACCCATTCCAACTCAAGCCCTCCTTTTTACGCCCCACAAGAAAAAAGCTTTGGAAAACATTGTGGACAATGAAGAAATTGCTTGTGACAAGCAATTTCTTCATTATCCACAATGTTTTCTATCCCAAAAGACGAAAAAAATTGAAATTCCATCAACTTGAAATTGTCGTCTGCAGCTTCTTTCAATTTGGACTAGTCTAAAATTTTCTTGTGTTGGAATGGGTTAAAGGACCACCATAGTCTTTGGCTTATAGTTCTGGATAAAGTCGAATTAAGGTTAAGGTCATAACTCTGTTGATTCTTTCATTTATTTTATCCAACCAGAAGCAGCAGGATCCGATTCTGACTCGAGCTGTGGTGAAATAAAGGCCATTAAACGAAGAAAGATTTGTGAGTATATATTTTGTAATTGAAATTTGCAATTAAGAGGATTCAGTGTATAAACATAATAGATGCTCAAAAGTATGCCATTAAATGACTAATTGTAGGACTAATTGTAGGACTAGTTCAATTAATGGAAATTGGAGCATTTTTGTCATATTTGAACTTCATTTTTAGCTTGACTTTTTGAAGAAAATGAGAGCTTATACTGTCACCCAGTTGTCGGTGTCGGCGTTGCATCCAAGGTTAAAGTTTTTTCAAACATCAATTACTTCCATACTATTAAAGGGATTCAACCCAAACTTGGAATACTTATTCACCATCACACCCTCTACTTTACTAGCCAGGCCCATGACCCTGGCTCCACTATAGTTGGAGTTATGTCCCTTTTATACTTAGAAAATAGCCAAAATCCAGGTTAAAGTTTTTTCAAACATCAATGACTTCCATACTATCAAAGGGATTCAACCCAAACTTGGAATACTTATTCACTATCACACCCTCTACTTTACTAGCCAGGCCCATGACCCTGGCTCCACTATATTTGGACTTATGCCCCTTTTATACTTAGAAAATGGCCAAAATCAAGGTGCAAGTTTTTTCAAACATTAATAACTTCAATACCATCAACAGAATTTCATTCAAACTTGGAATACTTATTCACCATCACTCCCTCTACCCTACTACCAAGGACTATAATCATAGTTTCACTATATTTTGAGTTATTTCAATTATGCCCCTTTCACACTTAGGAAATAGCAAATATGAAGGATAACTTCAATACTATCAAAGGTATTTCATCCAAACTTTGAATACTTATTTACCTTCACCCCTTCTACCTTTCTAGTAATGCCTATTAACCTAGTTTCGCTATATTTTCAGTTATGCCCCTTTTATAATTAGAAAATACCCAGTATCCAGGTTAAGTTATTTCAAACCTTAATAACTTCAACACTATCAAAGATATTTCATTCAAACTTGCAATGATTGCTCACCATCACTCCCTATACGGTATACCCTTGTAGCAAGGACCATAAACCTGGATCCACTTTGTTTTCAGTTATTAAGGTTTGCAAAAACTTTAGCCTGGACATTGGCTATTTTCTAAGTATTAAATTAAGATATACATGTTTTATCATCTATATATACTGTACTAATAAAAAACTTAACACTGTGTCTAAGCAACTTAGAAAAGTCAAGCGCGCTGTCTTATGGACAGCTCTTGTACTAAAATCGGGGAAAGACCAGCATGAAAAATAATAATACTACTGTAGTCAAGCAAATCGGCAACTTAAGTGACACATGACATTAAAAATATCCTCTATAATGTGGGCTGCCATGTGGACACCAAGTTTAAGTATGTCACTTTATGGATATAATGGAATAGATGCTCATGTCAGGCTCAAAATTAGGTTGTGTGTGATTTGCTTTTGAATAAATTGATACAGAATATCATGACATGCCTGTGTTTATTTTGATTGTTTTTCTGTTGTATTCTTTTTTAAGCCCCCTCATCGAAAGATCGGGGTCATATTGTTTTACTTGTGTCTGTCTGTCCGGTGTAAAGTTGCGTTAAGCTGCTATTTTGGGGGCATTAGTGGTTCAAGAACACATTATGATTTTAGCTCACCTGAGCATGAAGTGCTCAAGGTGAGCTATTGTGATGGGGCAGTATCCGGCGTCCGTCTGTCCGTCTTTTGTCTGTGGTCCGTCAACAATTTCTTTAAACATCTTCACCTCCTAAACCACTTGGCCAATCAAGCTGTAACTTGGCAGGGATGTTCCTTGGGTCAAGCTCTTTCAAAGATGTAAAAAGAATTTAATTTCATTAAAAACTCTGGTTGCCATGGTAGCAAAAAGGTTGAAAATTAGGAAAATCTTTAAAATTCTTCTTGTGGGAAACCACAAGGCCTAGAGATTTAATATTTTGAATGTTTCATTACTTGATGGTCCTCTACAAATATTGTAAAAATAATTGCTATCAGAGCCCATTTAGGGCCCCACCTGGACACACCCCATTTTACAAAGAATAAAGAAGTAAATCTTAAAAAATCATCTCAAGCTAAACTAAAAGGCCTATTGGTTTGAAATTTTGCATGTTTTATCAATTGATGGTCCTCTATGAATATTCTAAAAATAATTGCTATCAGAGCCCATTTAAGACCCCATCTAGACACACCCTATTTTACAAAGAATAATGAAGGAAATCTTTAAATGATCATCTCAAGCTAAAAAAAAGGCCTTGTGATTTGAACTTTGCATGTTTCATCACTTGATGATCCTCTACGAATATTATTTAAAAATTGCTATCAGAGCCCATTTAGGGCCCCGCCCTGACACACCCCATTTTACAAAGAATATAGAAGGAAATCTTAAAAAATCATCACAAGCTAAACTAAAAGGCCTAGTGATGTGAAATTTTGCATTTATTATCACTTGATGGTCCTCTACAAATATTGTTTAAAAAATTGCTATCGGAGCCCATTTAGGACCCGCCTGGACACACCCTATTTTACAAAGAATAAAGAAGTAAATCTTAAAAAATCATCACAAGCTAAACTAAAAGGCCTAGTGATTTGAAATTTTGCATTTATTATCAGTTGATAGTCCATAACAAATATTGTTTAAAAAATTGTTATCGGAGCCCATTTAGGGCCCCACCAAGACACACCCTATTTTACAAAGAATATAGAAGGAAATCTTAAAAAATCATCTCAAGCTAAATAAAAGGCTAGAGATTTGAAATTTTGCATGTTTCATCACTTGATAGTCCTGTACAATTATTGTTAAAATGATTGCCATTTTAGCCCATTTAGGGCCCTGCCCGAGCAACTTAGGTGAGCGATTAAGGACCACCATGGTCCTCTTGTATAAAATCCATCTTCTATACAGGCATCAAAATTAATGGTTCTCCAGAGCAAGGGGTAAAAGTGATCAAAATTATTTTTCAGCAACATCAAAAAAGGTATGGACCGAGATGGAAAAGTTGGCCCTTCAGCCATTAGTGTCTGCTGCAACAAGACACAAAAAACCACCCAAGAAAGAAGAAGTTGTGGCTCTTCAAAAGCGTGTTGCCAATTTGAAGCACCTACAGTGGACAAAAATTAAACATCAGGTGTGGGCTATAGCCCAGTCAAAAATAAAAAGAAAGACTATAAATTAGATTTTTGAATTTTGCAGAATGCATATTTGGTAGTGATTTTAATGGACTTTGCTACTTTGTTTGCTCCTTTAACGTTCTAGTTAAATGTGAGGTCGTAAAGTGGTATTTTTGTTGACAATTGTCAAACCAAAAAGCTCCACTTTTCGACTTTTTGGTTTACCGATCTTGGTAGAAAAGTGGAAGTTAGGCGCATTAACTTCCATTTTTCAAGCAAAATTGATAACCCGAAAAGTCGAAAAGTGGATGGCAGAAACAAGATTCCATGATATAGCCGTTATACTAAGACAACTCTCAAAATGATGTTGACGCCGCAAGCAGGCCTTTTTCAGTGTTGTCATTATGCTCCTCGAAGGAAGAGCATATAGCCGCCGCTTTGTCTGTCTGTCCGTCCGTCATTCCGTCCAGAGCGATTGTTCCATAACCCTTGGGCCAAATCAAATGAAAATTACCATGTGTACTCCTTATGATATTGTGCCCATGCACTTTTCCTGCCTTTTTTTTAGGCCTCGTAGCGGGAAAAGGGGACTTAGGGTAAAATACAGTTTCTAATCTCCTACTCTAATGGTCAGAATTTAATGCAATTTCATATTTGAGTAGCAAACCAGATGTCCTTGACCATAAACTATTTGAAATTAGTGTATGTCATGGAAAAAGGGGGCTCAATGTTTGTTAGCTTTACGTTTGCTCCGAAATAGTAAGAAAATTCTTTAAAAAATCAACCATTGTGCCAATTTGAACCAAACTTGAAGGGAATATGCGTTTAGAATTCTTTTTAATACTTGTTTGTGACAAGCATTTATCAGGGAGCATAATCCGTCTATGATGGCTCTTGTTTATTACGATATGGTTGGAAATCGTGTAGGGGCGTGCATATGTAAAGATTTTGACATGACCTCATAGGAAAGGATTGACAAGTTCTTAACATGGCTTACTGTTATTGGCAATAATTATGATTTAGTATACTAGTATTTCAATTTCATTGCCAAGTAGCCTTTATTTTATGCAACTCGTGTCATCATGTCACAAAAACTTTTGGTGTTTAGACCAAATAATCTAGATTACATGAAGTCCCAAATACATGTTCTATGCTTTCTATTACATTGTATAGCTTTTATTTAGTTTCATTGCCAAATAGCATTTTGTACTACTAATATTGTTCACCATTAGATCTTGATTGCTTAACCCTCTCCCAAACAAGATCTGTTTTAGACATCTCTAATAGAAATGCCTTGAGAAAACATTGAGGGAAAAGAAAGTGCTGGTGACCAGCACTTCTTTCACCTCAATATTTTCTTGGCTACAACATAGATATTTTCTTTGAAATGATTTAGTTTTTTAGCTCTCCTGAGCACGAAGTGCTCTGAGGGAGCTATTGAGATCGGTCATCGTCCGTCCGTCCATCCATCTGTCCATCCGTTCACAATTACAAAAAAATCTTCTCCTCCTAAACTAACCATGGAATTTCAACAAAACTTCATAGAAATGGTCCTTAGGTCAAGCTCTTTCAAAATTCTTCAAAGAATTGAAATCCATGAAGAACTCTGGTTGCCATGGCAACAGAGTGAAAAAAATTAAAAAATCTTCTCCTCCCAAACGGTAAGGCCTAGAGCTTTGATATTTGGTATATATCATCATCTTTTGACCCTCTACCAAAATACTTCAAAGAATTAACGTATTCTGAAAATTAGCCCTTTTCTGGGCTATCCCTGATTTTACATAGAAAGAAAGAAGGAAATCTTTAAAAATCTTCTTCTCCCAAACCATAAGGCTTAGAGCTTTGATATTTGGTATACATCATCATCTATTGACCCTCTTCCAAAATACTTCAAAGAATTACCATATTCTGAAAATTAGCTCTTTTCTATGTGATACATAGAAATAAAGGTTATCTTTAAAAATCTTCGTGTCCCAAACCATAAGGCTTAGAGCTTTGATATTTGATATACATCATCATCTATTGACCCTCTTCTTAAATACTTCAAAGAATTACCATATTCTGAAAATTAGCTCTTTTCTATGTGATACATAGAAATAATGGTTATCTTTAAAAATCGTCTTGTCCCAAACCATAAGGCCTAGAGCTTTGATATTTGGTACAAATCATCATCTATTGACCCGTTTCAAAAATACTACAAAGAATTACCATATTCTGAAAATTAACACGCTTCTTGGCAATCCCTGATTTTACATAGAAATAATGAAGGTAATCTTTAAAAATCTTCTTCTCCCAAACCATAAGGCCTAGAGCTTTGATATTTGGTATACATCATCATCTATTAACCCTCTACCAAAATACTTCAGAGAATTACCGTATTCTAAAAATTGGCCTTTTTCTGGGCGATCCCTGATTTAACATAGAATAAAAGAAGGAAATCTTTAAACATCTTCTCCTCCCAAACCATAAGGCCTAGAGCTTTGATAATTGGTACAAATCATCATCTTTTGACCCTCTACCAAAATACTTCGAAGATTTACCGTATTCTGAAAATTAGCCCTTTTCTAGATGATCGCTGATTTAACATAGAAATAAATAAGGAAAACTTTAAAAATCTTCTTCTCCAAAACCATAAGGCCTAGAGTTTTGATATTTGGTATACACCATCATCTATTGACCCCCTACCAAAATACTTCAAAGAATTATCGTATCAATCATGAAAATTAGCCCTTTTCTGGGCGATCCCTGATTTTACATAGAATAAAAGAAGGAAAACTTTAAAATCTTCTTCTCCCAAACCATAAGGCCTAGATCTTTGATATTTGGTACAAATCATCATCTATTGATCCTCTACCAAAATACTCAAAGATTTACCACATTCTGAAAATTAGCCCTTACCTGGGCGATCCCTGATTTTACATAGAATAAAAGAAGGAAATCTTAAAAAATATTCTTCTCCCAAATCATTAGGCCTAGAACTTTGATATTTGGTACAAATCATCATCTATTGACCCTATACAAAAATACTTCAAAAAATTACCGTATTCTGAAAATTAGCCCTTTTCTGGGCTATCCCTAATTTTACATAGAATAAAAGAAGGAAAACTTTAAAAATCTTTTTTTCCCAAACCATTAGGCCTAGAGCTTTGATATTTCGTACAAATCATTATCTATTGACCCTCTACCAAAGTACTTCAAAGGATTATTGTATTCTGAAAATTAGCCATTTTCTGTGCAATCCCTGATTTTACAAAGGAATAAAGAAGGAAATCTTTGAAAATCTTCTTCTCCCAAACCATAAAGCCTGGAGCTTTGATATTTGGTACATATCATCAGCCATCGACCCTCTACCAAATGACTTAAAAAAATTAGCCCTTTTCTGTGCAATCCCTAATTTTAGTTAGAATAAATAATGATATCTTTGAAAACCTTCTCCTAAGCCATTAGGCTAAGTCAATATACTTAGGATTAAAAGAGAAAGTCTTAAACTTCTTCTACAAAATAATTAGACAGAGAGCTTTGCTATTTTGTTTATATCATAAAGCCATGAACCATTATACTCAGGGGAGGGATTTAGGACCATCATGGTCCTCTTGTCTTCTACAACTCCTTTCCAATTGGACCACTCTAAAATTTCGTTGTCATGGAAAGGATAAGTATTTTAGTTTGATTTGAATTGCTCTTCAAGGAATTATGTGCTAATTCCTTGTTTTTAGCTCCACTTGCCATCAGTTTAATGTTTCAATATTTTCTGTTTTTTTCCGTCTTAAGTAACTAGAATTAGTCAACCAAAAATTAAGGTTAAATTAAACCCATTTATAGGTCCCCCACTGGTTACCAGTTTTAGAGACTTGGATTGCGCTGTTCCGTCTGTCTGTCTATCCGTCACACTTTTGTCCAGACCATATCTCCTTAACCATAAGTGCTAGCAAATTCAAACTTTATACACTTATAGATGACAATGAGTAGAAGTGTCATGAACAAGAACCATTACTCTACTTTGCCTACTTTTTGAGTTATTGCCCTTTGTTGTTTTTACCTTTCAATTTTTGTCTGGACCTTATCTCCTTAACCACGCCTCCGTCATAGCGCAGTTGATAGCGCGTCAGACTGTCAATCTAGAGGTCCCTGGTTCGATCCCCGACGGCGGCACTCATCTTTTCCGACTATTTGTCTCCCACCAATGGGTCTATAATTGTAGACCTATGTGGGATAGCAGCTTGAGGCTAGGAAAGGATGTGATGGTGGTACTGGTGTGAGAAATACCAGGAATCCGTTATTAGGTGCTCCAGCTGACGGGATATAACTGAGAGATTGTTGAAAGCGGTGTAAACCCAATTCAAACAAACAAATCTCCTTAACCATTACTGCTAGCAACTTAAAACTTTATACACATCCATATCTCCTTAAACATGAATGCTCGCAATGTCAAACTTTATACACTTATAGATCTCGATGAGGAGAAGTGTCATGTATAAGAACCATTACTCTACCTTGCCTATTTTTTGAGTTATTGCCCTTTGTTGTTTTTACCTTTACATTTTTGTCTAGAACATATCTCCTAAAAAGATTTCTTTAAATCCATTGGGGGACTCCTGTATTGCATCGGAATATGACATGTGCTTGTTCTTTTCTACTTAATTTCTTTTGACACATCCATTTCCAATTTTAGGGATGTTTGGTTGATAATATTTCTATAATATTTCATAAAAGTCCCTAAATTTTATAAAACAAATGTAGATCTAGATCCAGATCAGATGCCACCTACTGTTGCGTCTGATCTGGATCTGCATTGTTTTTAGGTGTCCCTTTTATGGGACACTTGTATGTTCATAGATGCTCTGTAAATAATTCTTCCCTTGGCAAGTCAGTATTTTTATTAACTATATATCCAGCATAGTTGAACTACAATGAAGTAAGCGAAGTTTCCCCAACGACAAAATTTAAGTTTGTCTAATTCGAAAGTGGCTGAAAACTACAAAATGGAAATACATAAGGATACAATTTGTGTATATTGTACATAGAAAATATTAATGCAAAAGAAATTGCTTATCAGCATTTTCTGCTTTTGCTTCAAAGTTTCTCAATTATCATGTGTGAAAACTTACACGATTATATACTGAAAATGATAATGACAATAACACCTATATGACATGTAGTGTAGATAGTTAATTTATCACCATGCAGGGTTGTTTTAATCAAAGCATAAAGATGACAAAGCTAAATGTATTTTTATGCCCTGGTATCGAAAGATTGGGGGCATATTGTTTTACTCGTGTCTGTCTGTCTGTCCGTCTGTCTAGCGTTAAGTTGCTGCATTAAGTTGCTGTGTTAAGTTGATGCCTTTTCGGGGGCATTTGTGTTTAACAAACACATCTTGTTTCATTTAGCTCAGGTGAATGATGAAGGCCCATCATGGCCCTCTTGATTCCAAACATGTGAATTTATTTAAATTCCACTTGTGCATCAAAATTGGTCTATGAAGTAATGGGTTAAACAATACTTTCAACGTTCTTTCCTTGTGTTACACAAATCCTATATTATTAATATCCATTTCGTTCTCTGCAGCAGCTTTTACATAGAACCTGTCTTTCATTCTGCTGTTTGTGTTAATAATACCCAGAATCACAGATAAGAGGGGGTAAAGCCATTCATTCAAACAATTAACTGTTATCCCAATCCGAACCCTATGCTGTGGGTAGTCACTGGAATGGTCATCTTTAGAAAACTATTCCAATAAGTATGCACAGCATATGCAAAGGCCTCTAGTTGTAAATATTACTAAATTTGATCGATTAATATTACATTATGTGACCCGTCACTGAAAAAGGGGCCATCTGGGAACTCAGTAAAAAATATATTTGGAAACAGATTGGATGCAGCATAGGTCAAGCAGGAGGCCGATTTGGGAAATTATTACATAGGAAGGTAGAATAGCCATTCTAGACTTGGAACAAATTTCATTTGCAAAATATTTTGACCATGGTCAGTTTGCGCAGATCATGTAGACTGACAAGGTCGACACTTTACGCACTTCCAAGATGGTTCTCTTTCACGTGATGGGTCACATATATGTACTGACAGACAAAAGAAAAGCTCCAATGAAATTTGTAGTTATTTCCATAAATGCCTGTTACAATATTAGTGAAATGTTTACTGTATTTAAACAATTAAGATGTCCATTTCCGGTGACAGGTCACGTTTTCTACGCGCGCTTAGTGTATGTATTCCACGAAATGAAATAGGTCACATTTTACAAAGTCACATGTGTTAGGGGATATGCATAACATGGTTTCTAAAAATTTTCAAATGAATCATCCGTATAGAAGGATAAATTCTAAATGGGGAGCTCGTAGTACGGCCATTTTTAGCTCACCTGAGCACAACATGCTCAAGGTGAGCTTTTGGTATCACCTTTTGTCCGTTGTGCGTCGGAAGGCGTCAACAATTCTTTAAACATCTTCTCCTCAGTAACCACTGGGTGGATTTCAACAAAACTTGGTAGGAATTTTCCTTGGGTGACCCTTCTCAAAAGTTATGCTGGAATTTTGATTTACCCCCAAATATGGGTGTGGCAGGGCGTGGCACTTTTTGACTTTGAAATCTTTAAACATCCTCTCCTCAGTAATCATTGGGCCAATTTCAATTAAACTTGGTATGAATGTTCCTTGGGTGACCATTTTCAAAAGTTGCTCCTGGAATTTTGATTCACGCCCAAATATGGGCGTGGCAGTTTTTGACTTTGAAATCTTTAAACATCTCCTCCGTAACCATTGGGCCAATTTCAACCAAACTTGGCATGAATGTTCTTTGGGTGACCCTTTTTAAAAGTTGTTTGCGGAATATTGATTTATGCCAAAATATGGGCATTGCAGGCAGGGGCAATTTTTGACTTTGAAATCTTTAAACATCTTCTTCTCAGTAACCATTTGGCGGATTTCAACCAAACTTTGCATGAATGTTCCTTTGGTGACCCTTTTCAAAAGTTGTTCGTGGAATTTTGATTTATGCCCAAATATGGGCGTGGAAGGGTGTGTCAGTTTTTGACTTTGATATATTAAACATCTTCTCCTCAGTAACAATTGTGCGGATTTCAACCAAACTTGGCATGAATGATCCTTTGGTGACCCTTTTTAAAAGCTGTTTGCGGAATTAAGATTTATGGCCAAATATGGGCGTGGCAGGGTGGGGCAGTTTTTTAATTAGAAATCGTTAAACATCTTCTCCTCAGTATTCATTGGGCCAATTTCAACCAAACTGGAAATGAATAGTGTGTCAATTTTGGAATGTGAGAAACTCAAAAATAAGCCGTTGGAGGTCTTGACGTCTTGCATTGCACAATAATGTATCTTGTTCGACGACTTGAGTTACAGGAGCATAAGCCAATCGGCCAAAGTCGGTTAGACCTTGTGTAACGCCTGGTTGTCATACATGCGTTTCTAAATGAAGTGGTCGCAAAATAAGGCGTTTAATTGTAACTGTAGTTGTCGCAAGTAAAGTTTGAACCATGCGCTACCAATTTTTAAATGTTAATTCTGATATCGCTCTGTTTAAATGTGCTTTTTTTCCCTAAACTGTAACAATTTCATAATTTCTTTACCATCATTTTTCAAAACAGATAATCAAATTTACAGATGGAAATAAGTTTTTTATAATTCTAAATCGGATAAACTGAAAAATCAAACATTTAATAGGAATGAGGCGTTTCTTTTGCTTGTCAGTAAATAAAATTCTGTACATGACCACCTGTGCTGTTGTTGAAAAAACAAAGAAAGTTTCTGTTGAAAAAAAACTTGGACTTTGTTCTTTCTATGTCCTGTATTTGTGAAATTAGTTCATATTACTCATGGATGTCAAAAAATCAACATGGCCAATCAGATATTGTCTGTATTATTGCAAAACCTCTTAACTACAGATGTAATCAAGCTGCAGTTGCAAGGTTTTGTAATTACACCGACGATTCATCAAGCAGACTGAAGATGTCACTTGTTTTTACCTTTTTTCAAACGGCAAATAATTGGACCGTTCCAATTTGAGCTGCTGCAAACAACAAATGGGTGCTTTTCCAGAAGGGATTTGAACACAATATAGATCTAGAACAAAATTTTGGGACACATGAAGAAATTGTTGCTTATCAGAATTTGCTTCTTTTTGCCTCAATGTTTTACCACTATAATTCGTGTACAAAATTTGAGCCGCATAAAACAATCAAATCGTAGGACACGTTCAATAATGTTACGACATTTCGACCGTATACAACAAAAACTCATGCGGTCACGTTAAATGGTTAAATTTCAATAATAGTTACTTATCGTATAGGAACGGACTAGGTAAAGATTTGGAAAGGGTGAAATGATTTGATAATATCCAACTCTGAAATCTTTATGGGAGATTCCAGCGTTTGAGATTTTCCATTCAGTTTACTAAAAAATAAAAGAATAAGGGCCAAAGTGGCTGTTTATTTGCCTGTTTTGGGAAAGTTTTTGTCATAATATGGTGTTCCATGGCTTTCAATATAACCCTTGGATTTGATTTCCCAAAGAAAATAATTAGAAGACATTGCGACAAAGTGAAGAAAATGTTGATTCTCATTGTCTTTCAACCGATTTCGGCCACATAGCTACATAATCGTGATTCCAAATGTGAATGCAAATGAGTTGAGCTGGTTATAAGGTATCTTACGACATTTAAGACAACCAACAGACTGATCAGGATCCATATTAAACTGTAAAATTGCTTTATCAACTCTGAGAGCAGTATGGATAGTGATAAACCCGCACAAAGGTACATCATAATTAGCCGGATCTGGAAAAAAGTTCTTTTATGTCTCTCGAGAACAACAAGGATCAGGATCAGCCTTGTCCCTAGTTCTTAAATATCTCAATGAGAATAACAATTGTATGTTGGGACATGTGCCCACACGGTCCTCTCTTTTTGACCCCAGTTTGAATACTATGATCTCTTTTTAGTCCGTCATTGTGGGGACGTGGCCCCTTTTGTCCCAGTTCTTTAGTATCTCAATGAGAAAAACAATTGCATGTTGGGACATGTGCCAACACGGTCCTCTCTTTTTGACCCCAGTTTGAATACTATCTCTTTTTAGTCGGACATTGTGGGGACATGGTTCCTTTTGTCCCCAAGTCTTTAGTATCTCAATGAGTATAACAATTGTATGTTGGGACATGTGCCAAAACGGGCCTCTCTTTTTGTCCCAAGTTTGAATACTATGATCTCTTTTTAGTCGGACATTGTGTTAACATGGTTCCTTTTGTCCGCAGTTCTTTAGTATCTCAATGAAAATAACAATTGTATATTAGGACATGCGCCCACACGTTCGTCTCTTTTTTGTCCCAAGTTTGAATACTATGATCTCTTTTTAGTCAGACAATGTTTGGACATGGTTCCTTTTGTCCCCAGTTCTTTAGTATCTCAATGAGAATAACAATTGTATGTTGGGACATGTGCCCACTCGGTCCTCTCTTTTTGACCCCAGTTTGAATACTATGATCTCATTTTAGTCAGTTATTGTGGGGACATGGCCCCTTTTGTCCCCAGTTCTTTAGTATCTCAATGAGAATAACAATTGTATGTTGGGACATGTGCCCACACGGTCCTCTCTTTTTGTACCCAGTTTGAATACTATGATTTGTTTTTAGCAAGACATTGTGGAAACATAAGTTTTTCCATAATGTCTCTTTTTTTTTTTACCCTAGTTCGAATATAATGTTTTCTTTTTATCTTTACAGACATGTCATCTGTGTCATGTATTAATTATTTATGAAAATCATTATTTACAGTCAAACATTAGTAACGTAATTTTAAGGATTTTATAAGTGCATATGAGTCAAAGGCTTAAGTGATCTTCTCTGTTTAAAATTTGTTTGTATGGTGTTTACCGCTGTTTATCATGCCGTTGGATTAATACTCACGTTATCTAAAATTAACTCAGAACCGCAGTGAGGTCTTTTTGGAGATTGAAAGAGTGTGTATCTACCTGATCAAATAATCCGTAGTTATACCCTGATCTCATTGGGACATGTCCACATACAGTCCTTTCTTTTTGTCCCCAGTTTGATAATTGTTCTCTCTTTTTTACGGAAAAAATGTTGGGACATGTCCCTACTAAATATTTCTTTCTTTTGTCCCTACTCTACCGTCCTCACCTCAATTGTTGCTAAGATAAATGATAACAGAAAATTAAGGTGTGAGACATAAGCAGCGCATATTTGCTTTTCGAAAACGCAGAGAGAGTCAAAGGTTTATGTATTCGTTAATGGTGTCCCAGGATAGCAGGTTCTGGTGTATCGTCCCCACTTTACGGTTTGAAGTATCCAGAGAGAGAGAGAGAGAGAGAGAGAGAGAGAGAGAGAGAGAGAGAGAGAGAGAGAGAGATAGATAGATAGATAGATAGATAGATAGATAGATAGATAGATAGATAGATAGATAGATAGATAGATAGATAGATAGATAGATAGATAGATAGATAGATAGATAGATAGATAGATAGATAGATAGATAGATAGATAGATAGATAGATAGATAGATAGATAGATAGATCGATAGATAGATAGATAGATATAAACTATTGACACGGAAGCTAGCCTGCCTCGATCGAAGAGCAGCATAGATTTAACTCGCGAGCCTGTCCTAATCTAACGATACATATATATATAAGAGTGCAGCGTAGAGTTTAAAACATTGACCTTTAATTCTAACTTTTTTTGTTCTGTTTTTAAAATTGTTGACGACTTTTACTAGATCTTTATACACACAGAAAAGTGCGAAACTAGATCAGAGGGCTCATATAAGACCCGTTTTATGTGGGTTTACATGTTTTCAAAGGACACCAAAAATGCATCTCCAGGACTGAACGGGTTGAGTCCCTATCTGCCAATATGAAAAAGATCTATTTTGTTTGTTGATCTAGGCGACATATATATCTTGCAAATTAGTAAATACACGTTTTCTGCTTCCCCCCCCCCCCACATGTTCTCAACAGGTTGAAAAATAGACTGGTACCACTGTCGACTTTCATAAATGTTAAAGTCAACGGCGGTACCGGTTTAGTTGAAAAAAAAAGAGACATGTAGTTGCTCGACGGCTCATTTTAGCCATATTGCATGGTTCTATTGTTGATGCAAGCCATGTCATTGGCGTTAAATTATCTAAAATAACTTTAGAATCCTCTCAAATTTCTATTCTTTCTTTCCTTTTTCAGAATAACATCATGGTGCGCACATATAAACGGAAAATATCCCATAAAACACTATCAGACTACTTATTAATCAAAGTACTGAAAAGTACTGTAAGCTAGCAAAGCATTGTTTTATTCAGCAACGTTCTTTGTCAAAATGTCATGATTAATAAACGAGGTTAAAGTAATCAAGGGGCTGAACCACTAGTCCCTACCAATCCCTCCCTTTTACGCCCCTTAAGAAAAAAGTTGCGGAAAATAATGTGGAAAATGAAGAAATTGCTTGTTACAAGTAATTTCTTCATTTTCCACATTGTTTTCAACCTAGAGAGATAAATATTTCAGAATTTTTAACAATTTAAAATTGTCGTCTGCAACTTCTTTAAAGAGACCGACCAGAGTTATTTAAGACGATGTGCTCAAGTGATCGAAAAATAGCCTACATAGGAAATTAACTTGCAGACAGTGTGTGTGTGTTTCCGTTTATTTGTCGTCGCTACCGTAGCACATGCCCATATGAGCGACGCCCCCAGAAGACGATTAGTTGCTACGGGGGATAGTGCAAGGATATAGCACGAAAATATTGAGAGCTCCGCCTCGTTCTTTAACGTGCTCGATGGATAGCATCGTCACACGGGGCCTCGGTTTAACGTTTCATCCGAAAGACAATTAGTTTTCAGTTTACATAGTCAGCCCAGGCAGAGTTTGCAATATTCCTTGTATACACAATAACTTCTTTTTATCTAACGGATTTAGTGGTTAAGCCTCCTGTGGCAGTTTGCACTCGTTGACCTTTGAGACGACCTAAAAATTGTGTCTGTTAACAGATGCTATCAAAGCTTTGCTAGTTAAAAAAAAAAGTACACTGTATCACTACAACAGCACACCTGATGGCTTAAAGGAAACAAGTCAAATGTTTGGGGTAGCGCTCTCGACCCTTCAAGACTATGAAAAGAATGATGAAACTTCAGAAAAATTTCTCATTTAAGAATTAGAATGTTATTGAATTCATGCAAATCCGTTGCTTTCTTTCATTTATGTCTTCTCTTCAGTTATAGTGTAGAAACTACGATAGCAGCACCGAGGACTCTAAAAAATGCCGAACTTAAGCAATGGGTTGAATAAATAAAAGACCATTTTCCCCCTTTTTTTATAATCAACCAACTAAGCAAGACAAACTATGTCCTACTAAGACGTAAGATACGAGCAAGATAATCTTTATGTTTGATTAATTTACAAAATAGTACGTGTTGCCTCCCATGAACCTATATCAAATAAGACAAAACAACTATGTATGGAAAAACGTCCAACCGATAAAGCACGGACGCAGATACATGTAAGACGGACAAAACGCCATGAAAATAGCTTGCTGGCCTTCGACCAATAAAGCTAAAAATAGACCAATCGGATTTAAGCATTCCCGCATCTGCAGATTTTCAAAATTTTGTTAGCGTCACTTTTAGCTTTGCACTTGCTTTGTTCGGAGTGTTTTTCAATCAATATTTACTTTCCTAGTTTTGAATCTAAGTGATCTTTGTTTTCCCACCCACCCACAACCAACTTGCATTTTTTTTCTCTAGTTATGCATTGTCTCAATGTATCATTTTGTTTTGGTTCTTTTAGATTAGTTCTTAAATTGACCATGTTTTGTTATAATTTTGATGTATTTTCTTGATACTTTTGCGGCTTGCATACATTTTAAATGTAAAAGCAAGTTTATTGCATCTTTATTTGATTGTCATTATATGTGCTTGAGTTTCTATGAGACAAGGTCTCAGGAAAATACATGGTCAATTTTATCCCAGAGACTGTTGTTGTGTTCTTCCTTCATCCCTAGAGGTTAATCCTTGATTTGTTAAAATGAAGTCGTTTCAGGATTCCATCTGCCGGCATCCTTGCGGATGGATGGCGGATGGAAGCCTGCATAAATAAAAGAAGATTTAAACATTTATACGGCGACGACAATAACGACTATACAAACAAGGATTCAGATAATGCCAATGCTGTAGCGATACCACGGGTTTGCTCCAAAAAAGGTTGACTGATTTACTTCACTTTTAGAGAGATCGATCGACAGATTGATTGATTGAATGGGGATTAACGCCACTTTCAACGATATTTCAGTGATATCGCGGCGGCTGGAGCACCTAACAATGGATTCCTGGTATTTCTCACACCAGTACTACCACTACATCCTTTCCTAGCCTCCAGCTGCTATCCCACTAAGGATTGCGATTATTCACCCCTTGGTGAGAGACAAATGTCGGAAAGAATATGTGCCGCTGCCGGGGATCGAACCTTTGACACCCCAGGATGATCTAATATGAACAGTCAGATAGCGTTACTTAAGCTTACAAAAATGCTACATAAAAATCATATACAGAATCAGCTATTTCAAATGGTTTAGTTGAATGAAAGTAAGAAAATGAAATAGCAATTATCGGGGAAGAAAACATCATGAGAACAAGAGGACCATGATGGCCCTAAATTGCTCCCCTATGTATGATGGTTCATGGCTTTATGATAAAAACAAAATAGCAAAGCCCTCTAATTATTTTGGAGAAGATGTTTAAGGATTTCTCTTTTAATCTAGGTATATTGATGATCCAACAATAAAGCACTAATTTCCTGAATATGGTAATGCTTTGAAGTATAGACATAAGTGCATACCAAGTATCAAAGCTCTATGCCTTATGGTTTAGGAGAAGAAGATTTTGAAAGATTTCCTTCTTTATTTCTATGTAAAATAAGGGATCACGAAGAAAAGGGCTAATTTTCAGAGTACGGTAATTCTTTGAAGTATTTTGGTAGTGGGTCAATAGATGATGATGTGTACCAAATATCAAAGTTCTAGGCCTTATGGTTTGGGAGAAGAATATTTTTAAAACTTCCTTCTTTATTTCTATATAAAATCAGCGATCGCACAGAAAAGGGCTAATTTACAGAATACGGTAATTCTTTGAAGTATTTTGGTAGTGGGTCAATAGATGATGATGTGTACCAAATATCAAAGCCCTAGGCCTTATGGTTTCGGAGAAGAAGATTTTGAGAGATTTCCAGCTTTATTTCTATGTTAAATCAGGGATCGCCCAGAAAGGGGCTAATTTTCAGAATACGGTAATTCTTTTAAGTATTTTGGTAGTGGGTCAATAGATGATGATGTATACCAAATATCAAAGCTCTAGGCCTTATGGTTTGGAAGAAGAAGATTTTTTAAGTTTTCCTTCTTTACCTCTCTATAAAATCTGCGATCGCACAGAAAAGGGCTAATTTTCAGAATACGGTAATTCTTTGAAGTATTTTGGTAGAGGGTCAATAGATGATGATTTGTACCAAATATCAAAGCTCTAGGCCTTATGGCTTGGGAAGAGAAGATTTTTAAAGTTTTTTCACTCCGTTGCCATTGCAACCATTGTTCTTCATGGATTTCAATTCTTTGAAGTATTTTGAAAGAGCATGACCTCAGGATCATTTCTGTGAAGTTTTGTTGAAATTCCATGATTAGTTTAGGAGAAGAAGATTTTTTGTAATTGTGAACGGACGGAAGGACGGACGGAAGGAAGGACGGACGAACGATTGGCGATGACCGATCACAATAGCTCACCCAGAGCACTTCGTGCTCAGGTGGGCTAAAAGGGGTTTTCTTTTTAGAAGCAATTACTCCTTTACTCAGATTTTTTTCTCGTAGTATTATTAAATGGAGTCAGCTATTACGCGTAAAGACACATTAATCTATTTATATTTATAGCTATCCTATCTGAATGATGTGTTCATGGTTATCCGATTGGTGCATGTGGAGTTTTGCTTGTTGTTTTCTTACAAACAGACGTTATTTCAAGAATTTTCAATATTCGCATTCCAACCACCGCGTGACCCAATTTGTATATACCCAAGTTCATCAGAAGAAAATGGTGACAAAGGCAACGACGAACTGAACGAAGAATCGCCAAGTAAGGGGTATCGCAAAGATTTTGAAAGTGCCTAAATATTACATCAGTTTTTGAACTGTGCTCTAATCGAAAATCGACTGGTGAATACAGCTACTAGTGCCATGATGCTTGAGCGCGTAATCAAACTGAAAGGGTTGACTTACCAAAATTCATCGCAACTCTCCGAGCGAAATCGTAACACAGATTATATACCATATATTATTTTAATAAATGATCTCTGATTTTTGAAAATCTACTTTGAACAATTGGTTTGTATTCAATCAGTATGAGCGGGAATAACTAAAAGCGCTAGAGCGACTAATTTGCTCCAACGGCCTGAATTTACTTATCTTGAATGTAATGCACTTTTCAAGAGTTGTCAGCGAACAACATATCACGCCCTATTGAGTTTTTGTCAATAAGGTCACCAAAGGTGTTTTGCATGGATGTCAGACGAAATACTAAATTAGGTCCAGAGAGCCTTTAAGGATCTATTAAAATGATTAAGCTGAAATTTTATCTACTATTTTCATTCATTTTTAGGTCACCTGACCGAATGGTCATGGTGACCTATTGCAATCATCGTTTGTCCGTCGTCGTCCGTCGTGCGTCGTGCGTCGTCCGTTAACTTTTAAACATTTTCATCTTCTTCTCAAGAACTACTGGGCAGATTTCAACCAAACTTGGTAGAAAGCATCATTGGGGGATGCCAATTCAAGTTTGTGAAAATAGGGGTTCTGGGGGTCATAGGGGCCTAAATAGGGGCAAAAAAGGGGTAATTTTGGTACTTCTTTAAAAATCTTCTTCTAATAAACCGTTAATGCCAGAGCTTAAATATTTTGTGCGCATGACAACTAGGACAGGTATATTATAAATTGTCAAATTCATGCCCCTGGGGTCATGTATGGGGCCACACCCAGAGGTCAAAGTTCATCATGTTAAAAAATTCACATTTTCACCTTCTTCTGATGAAGTACAAAGCCAATTTCAAACAAACTTGGTGAAAAGCATCATTTGGTAATGGTTATTTAGATTTGTGAAAATAAAAAGGCTGGGGGGTTAGGGGGGCCTAAAATTTGGACCAAAAGGGGGTAATTTTTGGTAACTTTTAAATATTTCATCTTCTTCTCAAGAACTACTGGGCGGATTTCAACCAAACTTGGTAGAAAGCATCATTGGGGGATGCCAATTAAAGTTTGTGAAAATAGGGGTTCTGGGGGTCATAGGGGCCTAAATAGGGGCAAAAAAGGGGTAATTTTGGTACTTCTTTAAAAATCTTCTTCTAATAAACCGTCAATGCCAGAGCTTAAATATTTTGTGCGCATGACAACTAGGACAGGTATATTATAAATTGTGAAATTCATGCCCCTGGGGTCATGTATGGGGCCACACCCAGAGGTCAAAGTTCCTCATGTTTAAAAAATTCACATTTTCATCTTCTTCTGATGAAGTACAAAGCCAATTTCAAACAAACTTGGTGAAAAGCATCATTTGGTAATGGTTATTCGGATTTGTGAAAACAAAAAGGCTGGGGGGTCAGGGTTTGCCTAAAATGGGGACCAAAAGGGGGTAATTTTTGGTAACTTTTAAATATTTCATCTTCTTCTCAAGAACTACTGGGCGGATTTCAACCAAACTTGGTAGAAAGCATCATTGGGGGATGCCAATTCAAGTTTGTGAAAATAGGGGTTCTGGGGGTCATAGGGGCCTAAATAGGGGCAAAAAGGGGTAATTTTTGGTACTTCTTTAAAAATCTTCTTCTAATAAACCGTTAATGCCAGAGCTTAAATATTTTGTGTACATGACAACTAGGACAGGTATATTATAAATTGTGAAATTCATGCCCCTGGGGTCATGTATGGGGCCACACCCAGAGGTCAAAGTTCATCATGTTAAAAAATTCACATTTTCATCTTCTTCTGATGAAGTACAAAGCCAATTTCAAACAAACTTGGTGAAAAGCATCATTTGGTAATGGTTATTCAGATTTGTGAAAATAAAAAGGCTGGGTGGTCAGGGGGCCCTAAAACTGGGACCAAAAGGGGGTAATTTTTGGTAACTTTTAAATATTTCATCTTCTTCTCAAGAACTACTTGGCGGATTTCAACCAAACTTGGTAGAAAGCATCATTGGGGATGCCAATTCAAGTTTGTGAAAATAGGGGTTCTGGGGGTCATAGGGGCCTAAATAGGGGCAAAAAGGGGTAATTTTTGGTACTTCTTTAAAAATCTTGTTCTAATAAACCGTTAATGCCAGAGCTTAAATATTTTGTGCTCATGACAACTAGGACAGGTATATTATAAATTGTTAAATTCATGTCCCTGGGGTCATGTATGGGGTCACACCCAGAGGTCAAAGTTCATCATGTTAAAAAATTCACATTTTCATCTTCTTCTGATGAAGTACAAAGCCAATTTCAAACAAACTTGGTAAAAAGCATCATTTGGTAATGGTTATTCGGATTTGTGAAAACAAAAAGGCTGGGGGGTCAGGGTTTGCCTAAAATGGGGACCAAAAGGGGGTAATTTTTGGTAACTTTTAAATATTTCATCTTCTTCTCAAGAACTACTGGGCGGATTTCAACCAAACTTGGTAGAAAGCATCATTGGGGGATGCCAATTCAAGTTTGTGAAAATAGGGGTTCTGGGGGTCAACGGGGCCCAAATAGGGGGCAAAAAGGGGTAATTTTTGGTACTTCTTTAAAAATCTTCTTCTAATAAACCGTTAATGCCAGAGCTAAAATATTCTGTGTACATGACAACTAGGACAGGTATATTATAAATTGTAAAATTCATGTCCCTGGGGTCATGTATTGGGCCACACCAAGAGGTCAAAGTTCATCATGTTAAAAAATTCACATTTTCACCTTCTTCTGATGAAGTACTAAGCCAATTTCAAACAAACTTGGTGAAAAGCATCATTGTGTACTGATTATACAGATTTGTGAAAATTAGAAGGCTGGAGGTCAGGGGTGCCTAAAATGGGGACCAAAAGGGGGTCATTTTTGGTAACTTTTGAACATTTTCATCTTCTTCTCAAGAACTACTGAGGGGATTTCAACCAAACCTTTTTCTAATTCTTTCAAACAAAATCACTTGTCTTGGTGCTCTTTTACTCAGGTGACCGTTAAGGCCCACCGGGCCTCTTGTCTATCTTAAGTGGGGTGTCAATTCTAATAATTTTGATAAAACATGAAAATACATTACCATTGAAGGTCAAGGTAAAGGGCCTTTGTTACAGATGAAAGGGTATCACCTGGTGAGTGAAGATATGAAGAAGGGTGGCCCTCGGTATAAGCATTCAGAAAATATCAGCAAGGTTAACATTCTTGTTTTTTTCGAGTAGGTCAAGGTCAAGATCACAGTGCCAAGGACCTTTGTCACATGTTAAGCCCATCGCCTGGTGAATGCAGATATGAAGTATGATGGCCCATAATACTTGACCGATCAGACACAATTTCAAAAAGAGCCATCCTTATGATGATACAATCATTCTGTGAAAGTTTGAAGAGACCCCGATGAAAACTCTTGACTTGTGTAAAGCAAAGATTTCATAACGACAACGAACAACGAATTGTCACGTTTCAAAGAAATCACTGCCTTTATGTGCAAGGGGAACTACTTGGCCCTGGAGTTTGTTCTTTATCCTTAGATGGAGGTATTTCTGATTAACAAATATTTTTCTTCTTTTCAAAGCCCTTCATTTCATACCCGTTTGTTTTTGTGGTGGTTGGTTGGTGTAGGGTGACCTAAACATCATAACTACAGTTTGAATGAAATAAGCCGTCAAACCGACAACATGAGGGCCACTAGCACTAAAGCGATCGCCTACGTGGATGACTGCAGAAGAAATCAAAGCGCATGTGGCCTAATTAGGCTAACAGTCACTTGTTATCAAAATCTTGTATAAGAAATCAACAAGAGGACCATGATGGTCCTACATCGCTCATCTGAGGCATCTGCAAATAACAGTACTTTTTTTTTATAAAAAGACACAACTTGAGCAAAATAGACAAGGGTTAACAACCGTCTGCAACTTCTTTTAATGTCGACCAGTGCAAAGAGGAGAAGAATTTGATATTGCTCAAATTGAGCATTTTACCAAATTTGGGGCTTCTCTGGCGGGGCCGTTTTGACCCAATGGGTATAACTTTAGCAATCTTGGTAGAGAACAATCTAGACATACTGTAAGCCAAATATGAATGCATATTTGAACACACTCTTATTGACCGTTTTTCTTAACTTTGGATGCCTTGGAAAGTGCCATTTTTGTCCAAAGGATATAATAAACGTGGTAGATAACAATATTGTAATGCTATGTTTTAATATAAATGCTGTAGGCCCTATATTTAAGAAGAAGAATTTTCAAATTAAGCGATTTACAAAGAGACCTTTTTTTTTAATCCTTATGGCTTATTTTTCTATAATATAGTATAAAATTATGTGGTAATGCCACTTATCAAATATTAATATCCTTTACCTTATATTTTAGAAGGAGAAGACTTTAGAATTTGCTCTAATTGGACTTTTCCCAAATTTTGGACCTCTTGGGCAGGGCCTTGTTTTATCCCAGGGCTAAGATTTTTGCTAGCATGTTAGAGAACCATCTAGTTATGCTGTATACTTAGTATGAATGTCTTAGACTTTGTAGATTGGATTGAGAAGATTGTTGAACAAGGTCTAATTCAGCATTTTTACGAACTTTTGGCACCCGGAGAAGGGGTGTTTTTTAATCAACAGGCATAATTTAATCAAAATTGATGGATAACAGCCAGGCTATGCTACATTCCAAATATTAAAGCCCTCGGCCTTAAAGTGAAGGTGTTATTTTTGTTGTTTTTTTTTTAACTTTCTTAAATTTTGCGTTTTTTCCTATTTTGGACCCCTAGTGCAGATCCGTTTTTTACCCTAGGGAAACAATTTTGAGCGTTGTAGTTCGAAACCTTCTAGTAATGCTACATATTAAATATGATTGTCCTAGATCATATAGTTTACGCGGAGAAGTCTTTTGAACTTGCTCTAATGAAGCATTTTTCCAAATTTCGGACCTTAAGAGCATGGCCTTTTTTTACCATAGAGATTAAATTTTTGAAAACTTGATAGAGAACAATGTTATTAAGCTGCATTTGAAATATAAATGCCTTTGGTTTTGCGGTTTCGGATTTTCCATTTTCAAATGTCGCGGCAACCAGAGTTTTTCACGGAATGAAATTCTTTTAACATCTTCTGTAGAGCTTCACCCAAGGAACATCCCTGCAAAGTTTCAGCTTGATTGGCCACGTAGTTTAAGAGAGGATTTTTAAAGATTTAATAAAATTTCCCCTTTTCAAAATTCCACTGCAACCAGAGTTTTTCACGGAATGAAATTCTTTAACAACTTTTGTAGAACTTCTCCAGAGGAGCATCCCTGCAAAGTTTCAGCTTGATAGACCTGCTGGTTTAGGAGGAGAAGATTTTTAAAGAAATGGTTGATGGATGGACGACGGACAAGGACCGATCACAATTGCTCACCTCGCACTTTGTGCTCAGGTGAGCTAAAAATGAAAGAATGGTCTAACAAAGATTCAGGATTTTTGTGGCAGGAAAGTAGCATGTACACTGCTAGAAAAGATTTTTATAAGGTTTGGGTAAATGAACTACATAATGAATTAAAACCAAATAACAAACCCTGGCAAAGATATTAAGATAAACATAATGATCTAATTTAGAATTTTAGAGGATGTAAAGAAAAACTTACAGACCAGCCAATGGACCAATCAACAGACTGGCAAGCTGACTCCTATATACCCCCCCCCCAAAAAAATGCCTATGTTTTCCATGTCTACCGTTTATCTTTAGAGGATGTCAATATATGCTGGATTTAACTCATTCCTGCACAACAAATTTTATACTGGTCCAAATCAAAAGATGATGCACACAAAATTTTCAAGTTAGTAGAATTTGAGAATAAGTAATGACAACATTCGAAATTGCTCTAAATCAGGAAACAAGAGGCCCATGAGGGCCTGAGACGCTCTACTGGTTATCAAGTTTTCCGTTAAAGAAATCTGATATTTAAGGAAGTTAATTGCTAAAAAAAGAATGCATAAAGAAAAAAAGGGGCTTTATCCCCTTTATCATTTAAGCAACAATCCTCAAGGCCCCTTTTCCCATGTTTCATGACGGATCCACTCCATTTCCAAAAGAAAGTTACCTTATGACCCTACAATCATTCTGTGAATATTTCATCAGAATCTGACAATAATTGTGGACTTAATCACATTAACAGGATTGTTTTGAATGAAAACCAATAAGGCCCCTTTTCCTGTGTTTTCTGATGGATCAATTTCATTCCAAAAGGAACTTTCCTTACAACCCGACAATTGTCCTGTGAAATTTAAAAGACAACTTGATAATGATTGTGATCTTCATCACATGCACAAGAATGTTTTGAATGATAATCTGTAAGGCCCCTTTTCCTGTGTTTCGAATGCCACAATTATTCCATGCATCTTTGAAGAGAATCCAATAAAACTGTTGACTTTATTGTGTTAACAAAGATATTAAATTCAAGTTCTCATAAGGCCCCTTTTCCCATGATATTTTACTGTTGGTTTTATCATTCTATGAAAGTTAAAAGTGAATCCGATGAAATATTGGGAATTCATTACGTTTACTAGAATATTTCAAAAAAAATCATATGGCCCCTTTTTACATGATACTTGATGGATTGTACCCAGTTCTGAAAAGAACCATCTAAGTATTTGTACAATCATTCTGTGATATTTTGAAGTGAATCCGGTGAAATCAAGGGACATCATTGTGTTAACCAGAATATTTAAGAGAGTTTTTCATAAGGCACCTTTTTATGTGACCCTTGCTAAAGTCAGATCCACTGTCAAAATCAACAATTGGAATGATGGTACAATCAATCTGTTTAATCTGTGGAATCTATTGTAGTAATGAGTTTATAGTGAAATATTCATAGGGCCCCTTTTCTCATGATACTTTACAGAACAAACCAAATTTCAAAAGGAACAATTCTAATGAAGGTAGAATCATTCTTTACAAGTTAAAGAGAATCAATGAAAACAGTGGACTGAATTGTGTCAAGAATTTTTGTAACTAAATTTTCATAAGGCCCCTTTTTCCGTGAAACTTAACAAATCAGACCCAATGTACAAAGGAACAATCCTAATGATAGTTTGAAGAAAATGATAAAGACTGAGGACTTTATTGTAATAATGATGTTTTGTAATAAAAATTTTATAAGGTCCCTTTTCTTGTGTCACTTAACCAATCAGACCTAATTTACAAAGGAACAATCCAAATGATGGTACAATCATTCTATTAAAGTTTGAAGAGATTCTGATAAAGACTGAGGCATTGTTGTGTTTATGAAGATTTGGTAATAATTTTTCATTCAGCCCCTTTTCCTATAATACTAGACAGATCAGGCCCAATTTGGAAAGAAACAATCCTTATGATGGTACAAACATTCTGTGAAAGTTTGAACAGAATCTGATGAAAACTGCAGACTTTATCTTGGTGTCAAATTTTTAAAATAAAATTTTCATAAGGCTCCTTTTCCTGTGATACTTGAAGGATCAGGTCTCATGTTAGCCTCAACAATCGTGATTATTGTACAATGATTCTGTGAAGGTTTGAATAAAATCCAATGAAAGACTTGGTTACAAGGATTATAGATAAAATTCTCTAAAGGCCCCTTTTCCCATGATACTAGACAGGTCACGCCTAATTTGAAAAGAAAGAATCCTCATGATGGAATAATCATTCTGTGAAAGTTTTAACAGAATCTAATGAAAACTGTTGACTTTATTGTGGTACAATGATTTTAAAATTAAATTTCATAATGCTCCTTTTCCTGTGATACTTGACCGATCAGGTCTAATGCAAACATCAACAATCATTATTATTGTACAATTATTCTGTGAATGTTTGAAGAAAATCCGATGAAAGCTCTGGACTTTGTAACAAGGATTTATAAATGAAATTTTCATAAGGCCCCTTTTCCTGTGCTTCTTGACAGTTCAAACCCTGTTATGAAAAGAATGATAGTTATGACCTTCCAATCATTCTGTGAAAGTTTCAACAAAACCTGATCAAAGCTGTGGGCTTTATTGTGTTAACAGGGTTTTATTAATTGAATTTTCATATAGCCCCTTTTCCCATGTTACTTCATGGATCTGAACCACTTCCAAAGGACAAAAGTATAATTATTCTGTTTGAGTATAAAGACAACCCCATCTCATCTGTGGACTTACAAGCATTAATTAAGATTTTTTTAATTGAATTTTCCTAAGGCCCCTTTTCCTATGTTTCTCAATGGATCAGACCCAATTTGAAAGGAACAATCCTTATGATGGTACAATCATTATGTGAAAGTTTGAAGTCAATCAGGTGAAATCTAGGGCCATTACGTGTTAACTAAGATTTTTTTATTAAATTTTCATAGGGCCCCTTTTCCCATGAAACTTGATGGATCAAACCTACTTCCGAAAGGAACAATCCACATAATGTAATTATCATTCTGGGAATGTTTGAATTTGTTGAAAACTATGGACTCTATTGTGTTTACGAGGACTTTTTCAATCCAGTTTTAATCGGGCCCCTTTTTCCCGTGGTCCTTGACTGATCATACCAAATTTTGAAAGGAACAATTCTTATAATGGTACAATCATTCTGTGAAAGTTTGAAATCAATCAGATGAAAACTGTGGACTCTAGAGTGTTAACAAAGATCTTTGAATTAAATTTTAATAAGGCCCCTTTCCCAATGTTTCTTGAGGAATCATATCCGATTCAAAAAGGTACAATCCTTATGATGGTACAATCATTCTGTGAAAGTTTGAAGAGAATCCGTTGTAAATTGTTGGCTCTAGATTATTAATGAGAATTTTTTACTAAACATTTAATAAGGCCCCTTTTTCCTGTGTTTCTTGAAGGATCATACCAAATTTCAAAAGGAATAATCCTTATGATAGTACAATCATTCTGTGAAAGTTTGAAGGGAATCCGATGAAAACTATTGACTCCAGAGTGTTAAAGAGTATTTCTTAAAAGATTTTTCAATTAAATTTTCATAAGGCCCCTTTTCCCGTGTTTCCAGATGAATCTGACCAAATTCCCATAGGAACAATCCTTATGATGGTACAATCATTCTGTGAAAGTTTAAATACAATCTGATGAAAACTGTGGACTCTAGAGTGTTAACAAGAATTTTTTAATTAAATTTTCATAAGGCCCCTTTTCCCCTGTTTCATGACAGATCAGACCCATTTTCGAAAGGAACGTTCCTTATAATTGTACAATCATTCTGAAAAAGTTTGAAGAGAATCCGATGAAAACTGTGGACTCTATCATGTAAACGAGGATTTTCAATGGAGTTTTTAATTGAATTTTCATAAGGCCCCTTTTCCCATGTTTCTTGACAGATCAGACCCATTTTCGAAAGGAACGATCCTTATAATTGTACAATCATTCTGAAAAAGTTTGAAGAGAATCCGTTGAAAACTGTGGACTCTATCGTTTAAAGGAGATTTTCAATGGAGTTTTTAATTAAATTTTCATAAGGCCCCTTTTCCAATGTTTCTTGACAGATCATACCCATTTTTGAAAGGAACGATCCTAATGTTGGTACAATCATTCTGTGAAAGTTTGAAGAGAATCTGATGAGAACTATGGACCCTATCGCGTAAACGAGGATTTTTTAATTAAATTTTCATAAGGCCCCTTTTCCCGGGTTTCTTGACGGATCATACCTATTTTCGAAAGGAACGATCTATATGTTGGGACAATCATTCTGAGAAAGTTTGAAGAGAATCAGATGAAAACTGTGGACTCTATCGCGTAAATGAGGATTTTTAATTGAATTTTTAATTAAATTTTCATAAGTCCCCTTTTCCCATGTTTCTTGACGGATCATACCCATTTTCCAAAGGAACGATCCTTATGATGGTACAATCATTCTGTGAAAGTTCGAAGAGAATTTGATGAGAACTGTGGACTTAATCGCGTAAATGAAGATTTTTTAATTAAGTTTTAATTAGGCCCCTTTTCCCATGTTTCTTGACGGATCTGACCCAATTTCGATAGGAAGAATCCTTATGATGGTATGATCATTCTGTGAAAGTTTGAAGAGAATCCGATGAAAACTGTGGACTTTATCGCGTAAACAAGGAAAAGTTTAACGGACGGATGGACGCACGGACGCTGGACGGGAAAAAGCCATCGCTATAGCTCTAGTGGCCTTTGGCCAGTAGAGCTAAAAATGACAAATAGGATACAAAACATTGTGAGAAAAGTATAAATTTCTTGTCATAAGAAATTTCTCTTTTTACAACAAAGTTTTCCTTGATTTTATTTCTTCAGGATGTCAGAAATCATCATTGTGTGGTAATTGATCCAAAGATTTTTTATCATCCACAAGAGTTTTTAAATTCCACTGACTAAAATTCCACTGACTAAAAATTGTTGTCTGCAATTTCTTTCAATTTCAACTTATCTAAAATTTGGTTGCATAGTAAAGGATTGAGAAAATCATTCCCCTCCCCCCAGAAGAAACAGTTTCTCCTCTGCTATCATGAAATGAATGTATACTGAAATCGGGACATCATAAAATCCAATGATAAGTCAGAACAAGGTGCCAAATTGTCACAAGATACGCCCGTCACACTGCTTAATATAAACTGGGGGTTTAAATAGAACTGAGGTTATTTTGAATTAATTTTTTTTGTCAAACAAAGTATGAAAAACAACAAAGGGCAATAACTCAAAATAAAGGCTAGGTAGAGTTATGGTTCTTGTACACTGCACTCCCACTTGGTGAGCTCTATCAATCTATGAAGTTTCATGATTATAGCTATTATACTTTTAGAGATATACTCTGGACAAGATTCAAGTATGAAAAACAACAAAGGGCAATAACTCAAAAAATAGGTGGGGTAGAGTTATGGTTCTTGTGCACTGCACTCCCCCTTGGTGAGATCTATACACCCATGAAGTTTCATGATCCTAGCTATAAAACTTTTAGAGATATACTCCGGACAAGATTCAAGTATGAAAAACAACAAAGGGCAATAACTCAAAAAATAGCGGGGTAGAGTTATGGTTCTTGTGCACTGCACTCCCCCTTGGTGAGATCTATACACCCATGAAGTTTCATGATCCTAGCTATAAAACTTTTAGAGATATACTCCGGACAAGATTAAAGTATGAAAAACAACAAAGGGCAATAACTCAAAAAATAGGCTAGGTAGAGTTATGGTTCTTGCACACTGCACTTTAACTTGGTGAGCTCTATCCATCCATGAAATTTCATGGTTCTAGCTATTATAATTTTAGAGATATACTCTGGAAAAGATTCAAGTATGAAAAACAACAAAGGGCAATAACTCAAAAAAATAGGCTAGGTAGAGTAATGGTTCTTGTACACTGCACTCCCACTTGGTAAGCTCTATCCATCCATGAAATTTCATGGTTCTAGCTATTATACTTTAAGAGATATACTCCGGACAAGATTCATGTATGAAAAACAACAAAGGGCAATAACTCAAAAAATAGGCCAGGTAGAGTTATGGTTTTTGTGCACTGCACTCCCCCTTGGTGAGATCAATACACCCATGAGGTTTCATGATCCTAGCTATGATGCTTTTAGAGATATACTCTGGACAAGTTTTAAGTATGAAAAACAACAAAGGGCAATTACTCAAAAAATAGGCTTGGTAGAGTTATGGTTCTTGTACACTGCACTTCCACTTGGTGAGCTCTATCCATCCATGAAGATTCATGATTATAGCTAATTTACTTTTAGAGATATACTCTGGACAAGATTCAAGTATGAAAATCAACAAAAGGCAAAACCTCAAAAAATAGGCCAGGTAGAGTTATGGTTCTTATACACTGCACTCCCACTTGGTGAGATCTATACATCCATGAAATTTCATGGTTCTAGCTATAATACTTATAGAGATATACTCCAGACAAGATTAAAGTATGAAAAACAACAAAGGGCAATAACTCAAAATATAGGCTAGGTAGATTTATGGTTCTTGTACACTGCACTCCTACTTGTTGAGCTCTACATATCCATTAAATTTCATGATTATAGCTATTATACTTTTAGAAATATACTCCGGACAAGATTCAAGTATGAAAAACAACAAAGGGCAATAACTCAAAAAATAGGCCAGGTAGAGTTATGGTTATTGCGCACTGCACTCCGTATTGATGAGAAGAATATAACTGCCAAGTTTAAAGTCAATCAGACTTACGGTGACAGAGTTATGCAACGGACAAAGAAGTGGACACCGCCCGGACAACCGGACGCCCTGACACCACGGGTGATCCCATAATATGTCCCGTCTTCGACGGGCGTATAAAAATCATGTTCAAGCTTACCATTTCCACACAATCCCATGTTTTTCCTCCTCTAAAGAAAAAGGCTTTTAAAAACATTGTGGAAAGTGAAGAAATTTCTTGTATCAAGCAATTTCTTCATTATCCACAATGTTTTCTATCAAAAAAGACTGGACAAAATTCAATTTCATCAGCTTGAGACTATCTTCAGTGGCTTTCAATTTGGACCAGTCTTGAAATTTGTTGTGTGGGAATGGGCTTACCAATTCCACACAATCGTGGTTTTTGACGCCTTTCAAGAAAAAAAGCTTTGGAGAATATGTGGTAAATAAAGAAATTGTTTGCAAAAAATGGTCCTGTATCCCTTTACTAGAAGGACAACATTTCAGACTGGTCCAAATTGAAAGAAGCTACACATGCCAATTTATAGTCAATGAAATTTAAAAAAATGTTTGTCTTTTTGGTTAGAATACATTGTGAATGATGAAAAATTGCTTGTAAATTTCATTTCTTGAAATGATATCTCCTGCATCTGATCCCTTTTTCTAATATTCCCTTTAGAGAGTTTTAGCAAAAATGGACTTGCATATTTGAGGAGAATATTTTTTCTTGGGGGGGGGGGGGGAGGATGGGCGGGAGGGGGGAAACATTTCAGATGAAGACAGGTTATTTTTACAATATATTGCCTTGAGATCAATTCATTTTTTAATTCACCTACAAGCATATTACCCATTTCCAGTGGAAAATGAAAACTGGTTCAAATTAAAAGAAGTTGCAGATAACATTTCATTTTTCTAACAATATCGTTGCTGAAATCAATCTATGTAATTTTATGCTTATATATTGTGCTTGGAGAGAACATAGTGGGAAATGAAGTGATTGCTTGTAAAAAGCAATTTCTTAATTTTCCACAATATTTTCATAAGCAATTTTTACTTAGGGTTGTGAAGGCAAGTGAATTGCATGGGGGTGGATGAAATGTGCTTGTCTCTGGTCTCTTTTTATCAAATATTTGTTTTATGGAAGTTTGAGATTGTATCTTATTACATTGATAGACCAAATTTGTTGATTTATTGGTTCTTTCTTCACAATGCTTCCCTAACCCATTCCAAAATGACAACATTTTCGTCTGGTCTAAATTGAAAGAGGTTGCAGACAACAAAACAAAGTTGGTTTTAATTAAGCAATATATGCCATATGGGGTAGAAAATATTGTGATAAAAGAAGGAATTACTTGATGCAAGCAATTTCTTCTTTTCTCAAAATGTTTTACAAAGCTATATTTCACTGACACATTAGAATACTGGATTGTCTGATAATGGGTTTAGTTAAAAACACTAAATCTGTTGAAAAGAGGAAGTGTTTAAAATAATTTTATATAAGAGTAAATCTTTTGCAAATTTTTCATTAGCATACAAAATTTTAGAAAGTTTTAATTTGAGAAGTTGCTGTTCATTACACAGTTCAAACCTAGGAGGTTTTCACTGAAAAATAGAAAAAGTGAAAAGTGTAACAGTATACTTTATATAAATATATCACAATTTTTATTCTAATAACAAAGTCAAATTATTAATATCACAGCATTGCTCCTCTACATGGCCACATGCAGTTGTTGACCAGTATTTGTAAAAGCAATCACATCTGAACCTCGTGGATTTTTTCCTTTTGGTTGCCATGATGGAACATCATCACCATAACTTGGGGCGTAATAATAATGTCTCTGAATGTAGTGGTTGAGTTCACTTAGAATTGTTTTACCATCGACAATGTATGGTTCCACATCTGTATTTTTGGGATCAAGACGTCCAGCTTGTAATAAATTAGCATAAGCCTGCAACAAGAAACAACATATGTTCCATTACAAGAAGTCAAGTGATCTAACACATGTTGTCAGTGGGTTTTCAAAATGTCGAATGTACGGATAATGCTGTGCCACTAACCAATGTATAACAAGAAAAGGAATTCCTTAACCCATTCCCTAACAATGACTCTTTTAAACACCCCTCAATATGAAGGCTTTGGAAAACATTGTGTAGAATGAAGAAATTTCTTGTTACAAGCAATCTCTTCATTATCCACAATGCTTTCTAACCTAAAAAACAAAGATTTTCAAGATTTCATCAATGTAAATTTGTCGTCTGCAACTTCTTTGAATTTGGACTAGTCAAAAAATTTTATTGTGTGGGAATGGGTTAAATAAAATATGGGTCTCTGTGTGGCATTTCCAACGATTGATCAATTGCTTGTCCAGCCCACTTTCTCTGTTTGCCCTGCCCGTGAACGCTGTCAGGAAATTGTATCATGTTACAAACAAGACTCTTGGGTGCTCACCTGAGATAAAGACTCTTTTTCTTTCAACAGTCTAATTTCATGTTAAGGTTAGGATTATTATACAAGAGGGCCATACTTTATACATATACATGTATAGACTCTGTGCCTGGAGATCCAAAAGTCTAAATTGCAAATTCAAAGGCTTTAGGGCAAATTAGATAGAAGGAAAAAACATTTTCCTCCCTCTAGATCCATGGCTTATAATTTAATAAATAAAAAAAGAAGTCAGTGAACTGATGTTTCATGCATATAACTCCCCCCCAGGGGCTCTGCCCTTGGAGACCTGAGGATGATGTTTTAAGCTATTTTGAAAGAGGTCAATATACTGATGCTTCATGCAAAATATAAAGGCTCTATGCCTTCTGGGTCAGGAGGAGAAGACTTTTAAAGATTATTTTAAAATTTCATTTTTTTGCCAAGGAAACCAGATTTTTAGACAGATTTTAATTCTTTTACTTATTTCTCAATGGTCACCTAAGGAACATATCTGCCATATTTGGTTCAAATTGGCCAAGTGGTTTTGGAAAAGATGTTTAAAATCATTCTTTATTTCTATATAAACCCACCCCCTTGGGACTCTGCCTCTGGGGACCAGAGGATCTTGATTTTATTTTGAGAGAGGTCAATAAACTGATGCTTCATGCAAATATCAAGGCTCTACGCCTTCTTGGTCAGGAGGAGAAGATTTCTAAAGATTATTTTAGAGGGGACCACCTAAGAAACATTTCTGCCTAATTTGGTTCAAATAGGCCCGTGGTTTGGGAGGAGATGCTGTTTAAAGAAATTGTTGACGGATGCTGGACGGACAAAAGGTGATCTCAATAGCTCACTTGAGCACTTCATGCTCAATTGAGCTAAAAAGTAGAATGATGGTAGGTGACCTAAACATCATAACTTCAGCATGAATAAGCTGTTATTACGACATTTAAGTCACCAAATAAACAAAAATAAACATAAATTGTGGCCAACATAGGAGTTCAAACTACACCCCCAGTCTAAATGAATGATTTAAGTGGTCGATATTTTCTTTGACAGCTGCTATTGGTTAATTGACAGATTGTGATCAAAATTTGTAAACTAGTCAAATCATACATTTGGACCAGAGGTGAACTTTTAACTCTTGACATTGATTGATATTTGAGCGTGTGTGACATATCCAACCATGACACATGTGCCCCAAGTAAAGACTCAGATCAGCCTGTGCGTCCGCTCTGTAGATAAATACTGACCGAAAGCTCCTTTAAACAATCAGCGAATATTCTAATTGCCCCAAATGGCCGTCCAGGGTGCTCAATGTGTGCGAGTCACGCACCTGCGAAATTGATGGAATTGTCATGCACAGGCTCATTTATGTGAAGCCTTAAGTTGGTATGGCTACTGTAAATTGGGTCATTTTTTTTGTTGTTTTTTTTGGTGTAAGAGGGAATGGAAGATCTATTCGCCAGTTTATAAGTTTTGTAAAGAAGTTGTATGGTACTTCAGTAATTTCTCTGAGTATCTCCAGGAAGAGACTCTAATTTATTCATTTTTTTACGCCAAAAAGGTGACAATCCCTAAATGAATAAAATAAAAATATTATGTTATTAGATCTTTGTCTGTCCCTGGCTTCTCTGAATTTTTCTGTACAAAATAGTCAAATTTGAATGAGAATCTTGAATTTGCTAGCTTGTTGTCTTGCAAATATTAGCAAAAATAAACCCTTCATAATAAAACCTGATTTACAGTATTTAGACATGGTAATAACAGTTTATTCAAGCTGAAGATAAAATGTTTAGGTTGCCCACTGATCGTTAGATTTTTTGTTACATATTACAGGCCATCAACTTGGCAAAAAAAACTGTTTTATTAATAATTAGAGCTTTACATTGAAGTTGAGTGGTAATGGCCTACAATCTGTTGATTTGATTTCTCCTCTAGAGATTCTGAGTATGTAGCTATCTACAGAATGCAGTGATATTTGGATTAGACAGGGTTTTTCCCTATCTTTACCAATTTTTACTTAATTCCTTCATAGATGAAATAATTAGGCTACGGTAGGGGGTCCAACAAACTGCTTAAATCCTCTCCATATCTGTCACTGCCAGAGAAATAGACCAATTGCGGCTGTCAATCAAGGAATAATCCAATTAAATCATTTATTCAGCCAGGACCTAAGCTTTTCGATTCTGACATTGGCCACCATTTTAGTTAACCTTTTTTGTTGGTTTGGCAACTTAAACATTGTTACTACAGCTTATTCAAGTCGTTGACCAACTATTCTACTTTTTTGTTGCATTCTACTCGGCATAAATTTCAAAAATAATGTCCATTAATAGTCGGTAGGCATGCCTTACAGAGTAAATGGGCGGGACCAGCATTGTGTCACAAACAGGCTTATATTTGAAGAGATCAAACAAAAACAGTGGTATTACAAATGAAAAAAAGTTTAGTGTGTTGGAATGTTTTCACCTCGAATAATTTTCCACACTAGTAAAACTGATCAGTCAGTGTATTCTGGTAAGGGCCTACACTTTTTTGCATTCCTTAGATAGTCCCTGTTAAACCCTTACAAGACCACAAAATGTAAGACTGGTCCACATTCAAAGGTGTTAAAGAGAACATCTTCAATTGATGACATTGTACAAATCTTTGTCAATTGAGGAAGAAACATTGTGGATAATAAAGAAACTGCGCCTAATTCTACATTTTCCACTATGTTTTCAAAAGCTATTTTTCTGAGGGCTTGGGGCTTCAAAAAGCATTAAAATGTGGTGATGCATTAACCCATTCCCACACAATGACGCTTTTTGACATCCCTCAAGATAAGAGCTTCTGGAAAAACTTGTACAAAATTATCTACATTATCTACAATATTTCCTGCCCAAAAAGACAAAGTTCTTTTTATCTTTATCAATTTGAAAATGTTGTCTGCAACTTCTTCGAATTTGGACCAGTCTAAAATTTCCTTAAGTAGTAATGGGTTAAGCAATTTCAACACAATACCTCCTTTTTACTGCCCTCAAGGGAAAAGCTATGGAAAACTTGTGGAAAATGAAGAAATTGCTTGTATCAAGAAAGTGGAAACAATCTGGAATTTCAAAAACTTTTAATTGTTGTCTACAACTTCTTTCAATTCGGACCAGTCTAAATTTTCCTTGGGTCAAAACCATGTATATACTCACAATCGCTGCACTCTCCTCCAGAGTGTTCCCCCAGATATAGATCTGTGTTAGTATACCATTCATCTTCATGGCATCAGACAGGGAACACAAACCTTTACCCTTGATGTTGTTGAAACGAATATCTAGCCTGAAATACAAATGTGCTTACTTGATAATCCTCTATAAACAAGAAACACATGCCAACCAAACACTCCATTGAGTTTTGAGCCATCTTAACACATTACCAAACTGCAAAATTTTGACTGGTTCAAATTGAAAGGAGTTGCAGACAATGAATGAAATATTATGAAATTTTAGATTTTTTCAATTTTCGAAGTGGAAACATTATGGAAAATGAAGAAATTGCTTGTCTTCATTTTATACAATGTTTCTCAAATGTTTTTCGTGCCGCCGTCATAGCGCAGTTGGTAGCGCGTCGGACTATCATTCAAAGGGTCCCGGGTTCGATCCCCGACGGCGGCAAAACTCTTTCCGACATTTGTCTCTCACCAATGGGTAGATAATCGTGAACCTATGTGGGATAGCAGCTGGAGGCCAGGAAAGGGTGTAGTGGTAGTACTGGTGCGAGAAATACCAGGAATCCATTGTTAGGTGCTCCAGCCGCCGCGATATAACTGAAAGATTGTTAATAGCGGCGTTAAACCCCATTCAAACAAACCAAATGTTTTTCTAGGGGGGCATCCAAAAGTGTCATTGTGTGGGAATGGGTTAACCCATTCCAAAACAATCTTGCTTCTTTATGCCCCTCAAAAAATTATGAAAATACCTTTGGAAAACATTTTCGAAAATGAAGAAATTGCTTGTTTAAAGCAATTTCTTTATTTCAAAGAATTTTCTACTAATGAAAATAATTCTATGTAGAATTCCATTGAGTTGCAATTGTACAGCTTCTTTTAACTTGGACCAGTCAACAATTTTGATGACGGCTAATTGGTTAAAATCTTTTTCCTGAGAAAGTTACCTTATAAACTAGATTGTTGTCCAAGGACAACTGCTGTTGAGCCCACAAACTTTTGTAGGTTTCATGCTCCAGATAAGCACAATTTTAGTGTTTGACCTTGAACTTTGACCTTGAAATTGAAGCCATCCAAAAAATTCTTTTCAAATGGCACATCCACTCATGATGGAGAACAATTATGCCAATTTATTTTGAAATCCATCCATAATTGTAGGAGAAATGCTTCGGACAAACACAATTTTAGTGTTTGACCTTGAGCTGTGACCTTGAACTTGAAGCTATCAAAAAAGTTCTTTCAAATGGCACATCTACTCATGATGGAGAATAATTGCGCCAAGTTATTTTGAAATCCATCCATAATTGTAGGAGAATTGCTGCGGACAAGCACAATTTTAGTGTTTGACCTTGAGCTGTGACCTTGAACTTGAAGCTATCCAAAGTTCTTTCAAATGCCACATCTACTCATTCCTGATGGAGAGTAGTTGTGCCAAGTTATTTTGAAATCCACCCATAAATGTAGGAATAATTGTCCGGACAAATTCGGACCAACGGATGGACTAACTAACGCACTATGGAACATACAAGCGGGCTCAACAAAAAACGTAATGAAAACTTTATCTTATTAATGAGAATAATTTACTTACACTTTTGTTACTTTCCTTTGTGTAATTTGACAATTTCAGAAAGAATGATACCTATGAAAGTAGAATGTTTCTGAATTTTTGAAGAGAACTAAATGAAAAATGTGGATTTTATAGCGAATGAAAACTGTGGATTTTATAGCATTTACAAGAAAGAGTTTAATCACCACCATATATATAGGCAAACAAATACCCAAAGGATAGGCAGATGGAATCTAGCCATTACAAAATTCCTTCTGATATTTGGCAGTACATCTAAAACACAGAACCAAACAGTAACTGATATAAATAAATAGAACCATGTGCATGTACATACACACATTTTTACCTGCATAGCTAGATCATTGCAAGATAGCTCAACAGAATAAACCCAAAGCAGTGTCTATCTTACAGGATTCACAGTGAATTTTTACAGCTCACGCTTTTTTTTTACAAACAACATGCGATAGTCCTGGATAAAAATTGAACACTCGCTATGGCTAATCCTAATCGTTTACAGCGCCTAGCAAAAGGTATAGAAACTACATGTACCTGTGAACATGATTTGTTCCAATTTGGATGTAAATATTGACATTCATGCACAATTTTATGAGTATAGTTGAATGACACCATTTCCCTCGCTTAGTCAAACACAGCCAGGATTCCTTTTTTAATGAAACGTTTTTACAGGCAAACTAGTTACGGATTTAACACAGAATAAAAACAAGACCATGTATTAAGCAGCTACAAGATAATTTTGAATTAAATCATATTCCTAGTCAGCTTAATTTAGAAAAGGGCTATTTATCACATGAAAATAATTTCTTTTGAATAAAATTTTCTTAGAATAATATAACCTATAAAACATGTATTTGTTATGACCTAATAGCAGACCGAAATCCCCCCTTCATTTGAAAAATCTCCACTATCCTGTTGTTCATTTGAAGGGGTGAATTTCACCCCTATTCTTTAATTTCTAGAATAGACACTGCCAAAGTAGGATAAACAAGGTTTTCATAACATACGTCTCTAGTGTTGTATTATAAGTTGCAATTGCCTCAGCCAGATGCATTGCACCATCATCTTCAAGTCTGTTAAAACTCAGATCCAGTTTCTTTATGGCTGTATTTTTCTTCAACACCTTAGCTAGCTCTTTTGCACCATCTCTTGTGATTCTGTTGCTGCAGTCAAAATAAAGAAACTTTCTGAGTATAGAATGAATAATATGTTGTACATTGTATATTTTAAAATACATGTAACTTCTAACTATTTCTCCCCTTGACAAGTACTAGTGTCATGGGAAAAGCTTGTTTTGATATGCCAAATGTCAAGGTCAAAGTAAAAGATCCTTTAATTTGTACATGTTTGAAGAATATTTGTTTATTTTTTACCAAAAGATTTCAGTACTAGAGGATCTTAATTTGATGTGTAATGAAGTTGGTAAAGAAGGAGCAGAGGCTTTAGCCAAGGCTTTACATGTAAGTACCCAAATTCAAAATGACAGATAGAGGATAATTGTTTGTTTCAGTGTAAGATCGATCGATATTTCATTTTGTGAACAACAAAAGCTTTAATTTCACAAAATGAAATATCAATCGATCTTACTCGAAAAACAAACGATTGTTCTATTTCTTTAATGCAAAAATTAGACAAAATGTTAAAATTATATGACAAATTTTCTTAAAGCGCATCATTTTGCATGTGACTGCTATGCAATGCTTATGATGATGTCACTTATTTGGCTCTACTTAGATAACGTCAGATAGGGTGAAATGAAGGAAAGGGGGGCATAAGTTTTTGATAATTTCACTGGATAGGCGGTCAGTTTATCAAATGATAATCTACTATCATTTCTCAATAATCCACCTGAAAGCAGTAAAGAAATTGCCCTCTTACCCTTAGTACATAGTATATACATGTAGTTGTATTACAAAACCTTGTATTTGATTTGAGTTGTGTAGGAGAATTTCGATATTTACCTCAAGTCTCATGATTTATACATTTTTCTATACACCTCTAATTGAGCACAAGAATTTATATAGCTACTACATTAAATTATTCTATTTATTTAATATCTAGTAATTTTTTAATATAATAAGTTAAAAAAGCTCACAAAACTGCAAGAAATCAGCTTTTTTTAAATGCTTATAGCTATATTATTCCTGGGGAGAAATTATTTTTCAACTTCATCCAGCACTTCCCATATCAGTGCATGTCCAAAATTGATTTTCTGCTGAGTGTTATTGATGTGCTTGAATGTATTTCACAAGGAAAATTGGTAGGTATATAAAATCTGTTTATATCTAGAATGAAAATATTGAAAAAAGAATTAAACAAATTCCAAGTCAAAAAAGGGACAAAATGACAAAATATGGATTTTATCAAACATGGCAATCAAGTTCCGGGATGAGCATGTTTACCATTTTTATCATTTTTTAATCCACCTGTTCATGAGTTTTGATTTACTCTATATATATTTTATATAGGAAAATATGAAACTCCCAGTGCTCTCAATAAGGACCAATTTCAGGAGTTTTTAGAATTCCAAGATTCAATTTCAGGTAGTTTTCACAAAATCAAGGAATTATTTCATACGCGACCATAATCCCCCCCCCCCAAAAAAAAATAAAAAAAGATGAAATGAAGAAAGATACATAAAGCCTACATTCTTTTCCTTCCTTTACTTATGCATGTAGTACCTTAATTTCATGTCCCTTGAGTGGAACTAGAGAAAACAGTGTGGTAAAAGAAGTGTTTCTTGCATAAATTTCCCTTTTTCCAACAATATTCCCGTCCCTTTAACACTAGTATTTTCCAAATTTGGGTGGCTACATTTGGTTATTGTTATTTACAAATCTCTCAGGATTAGAAAATTTCTGATTTATATAATGTCGAAAAACAGACTGAACTTAGTTTACATAAATTCGACCGAACGATAATATTTGACAAAATTTAGTCCGATGTCCACAGACCTGCTTGATTGTTGCCCGGCACGTTATTAATCAAGTGACTTCCAATGAAATGGTCCAAGATGCTTCAACGGCTCGGCTATAATCGAATACGCTCTATGTAAATTTCTATCCACATCGGTCGTCGTGGAGACATTTCAATAAACTCCTTGTGGATTCAATCTTACCCAAGGGTATGGCCAGAATATACATTCTTTTGTTTGTCAAACCCTTTGTATTTTAACTTCAGAAAACGTCCGAGTCATGAATTCAGGACGTTTTCATAGAATCTCGGACATTAACCCTTTCCTGTTTTTGGAAATTTTAGACTGGTCAAAATTGAAAGAAGTTGCAGATGATAATGAAAAATTGATGCCATTTGAAATGAAACCATCCTATGTGGTAGAAAATATTGTGGAAAAAGGAGAAATTGCTTGTTACAAGCAATTTCTTCTTTTCCCACAATGTTTTCTCAAGTATAAAATCAAAGGAACGTAAAATCCCGTATTTGAACGGGAAAGGGTTAATATACGTCCAGGTCTGATTTTCAGGACGTTTTTTCTGATTTTCTGGACGTAATATACGTCCACATCCGCTTATTGAAGGCACTGAACTCCTGAAATAGTTGATTTCTCATAATGAAAACTGCTGGCGCACAAGTTCCTATAGTAGAAAAGGTTCCAGTAAATTTCAGCAAAATTGGTAGAGAGCTGTAATAGAATAAGCAGTCACAATTTCCATTCTCTATATATTCTTTAAAGTTTAAAAATTCAAAGGGACATAACTCCTAGAATAGGTGATAAATCATCATAAAAATTGCTGATCCCCATTTAAAGGAGGATTTCAGTAAAGTTTCAGCAAAAATTTGTGAAGAACTGTGGAAGAAGAAGCAGACACAAAATTGTGTCCACAGGCAGACAGACTGACAGACATATGGACAACCTGATTCCAGTACACAACCTAATTACTTCTCAATGGGGAGATATTGATGGATTAGTTGAATGGGGTTTATCGTCACTTTTAACAGTATTTCAGTCATATCCAAGAGGCTGAAGCACCTAACAAAGGATTCCTGGTATTTTCTTGCACCAGTACTACCATTACATCCTTTCCTAGCCTCATGCTGCTACCCCAAATAGGCTTACGATTATCCAGCCATTGGTGAGATACAAATGTCCGAAAGGATATGTGCCGCCGCCAGGGATTAAACCCATGATATCCCATGATTGAAGATTGGGAGTCTGATAGGCTACCTACTGCGCAATGGCTGCGTCTCAATTGGGGTTATAATTAAGCTATTATGTAAAATGATTCAGATATGACATAGATTTGAGCACACACCATTATCATTCACTCACCAGCTAAGATCTAAATACTGTAATGTAAAGTTTTCCATGAGGTTCTCTGCAAGTCTAGTTGCCCCAAAATCTCGGATCTGATGCTTTTGTAAATGAAGTTCTTCTAAACATAGATTTACCTGAAAAGATTCATTAATGTCAAAGAATATTTGTAACCTGCTACATGAAAATAATACCATTAAAGAAGTTTGAAAAACATCAACCCAGGTCAGGGCTCATCTGCCATGGGCCTGTAGGACCAATTGTTTGCAATTATTTACAAGTCATCTTCAGTTATTAAACTCATCACAAGACAATAAAACTATAGAAAGGTCCAAATTCAAAGATGCTGCAGATAACAATGTTTAGTTGAAAAATTTTAAAATTGTTTTAAGAGATGAAGAGAATATTTTTTGTTTTCATGAAGGTATGAACCAAAAACCTAATCACACATGCGAAGCGGATTCATACATTGTGTGATTAGGTTTTTGGGTTCATACCTCCATGAAAACAAAAAATATTCTCTTCATTTCTTATAATTTAATAGCATCGAGCGAAAAAAACAAAAGCTTTACAAATTTTGATACCTTTTTGTATGGGACTATTTTGTGCGGATGCGTACAAAATCGCTGCGTGCTCAAAATTTTGTTCATGGAGTTATTAATCATTTTTTTCGACTAATCAGAACGCTTCTTTTTGATAGACGAAACTAGAAATTAAATTATTTGTGTATGAGTTGAAAACATTGTGGATAATGAAGAAATGGCAATTTTTATGCTCGACAATGTTTTCAAAAGCTGATCAAAAGCTGATCTTGTCTGGAGAGTCAAAAGACATAATGCTGTGAAAATGTTGGTCTTTTGCATTATAACAGAACATGTTTTATGCATTTAAGAAAAGTGAATTGCATAAGATTAAAAGCAAAATACAGTGTAGGAAAGGAAGGAAAAAATGCTTGTTTATAGAAAATTCCTTGTTTTCAACTATGTTAACAGTAACAAAATATCTCTGTTTCTTGAAAATTTAAGATTAACTCAGTCCAGAGGACTATTGTTTGAATGCACCACCACTTACAGAAGAAAAGTTTTCTTACTTTTCCTATTAATAATTCAATTTGAAACTTGAACCTAGCATAGAGAAATTATCTTGGTTTTATAAATTCATAATTATGAATCTGTTCACAGCTATTAACAAAGAGAGTATATTCTAGTGATTTTGAATTTATGATAGAGAAACAAACAAAGAGAGTATATTCTGGTGATTTTGAATTCATGATAGAGAAAAAGAGTTGTCAAACAAATCCGTCCAATGGTTGCTGAGAAATTGAGGGGACACGATTTTTCACCAAAGGGTCATTACTCCATCAAAAATCAATGGACCATAACCAAAAATAATATGCACATCTCTGCTTGATACTGATAATATCAGTCAAGTTTGAATAAAATCCGTCCAATAGTTGCCGAGAAATTGAGCAGACACGAAAAAGCTAGACAGATGGACAAACCAACCAAAAAGCTGACTAATGTATACCCCAAAACATAGTTTTGGGGGGTATAATGATCTGAATGTGTGGTATTGAAGAATTTTTACAGATTGATAAATATGTATGTGTAACAAAAATTAATGCTCATCAATAAAAAGAGGACAATCTATAACAATGTCATTGATTGTGTGAAAAAATTCAAGTACAATGTAATTGCAAACAGTAACTGCTGCGCAATGCATTACAAAATTTTACTTACTTTCCTTTGGCTCTGCAAAATCATAAGTATGAGCTAACGTTTCTCTGCTTAAAAAAATACCATGGTTTGTATTATTCTTGCATCAATAGTTTCTTTTCACTTTGCTCTGGTTGTCAAAATTTGCAGAGACCGTAAAATTACTTTAAATTGTGAATGCAAAGGAGTTGCAGATGACAATGAACATTTAAGAAATTTTAATTTTTTCAACTTTCTTGGTAGAAAAATTGTGTCAAATGAAGAAATAGCTAGTGATTTCTTCATTTTACACAATGTTTTCCAAATTATTTTTCTTGAGAGGCGTCTAAAAGCGTCATGTTGTGATAATGGGTTATTGTTCCTTGGTTACCAAACAAAGTCAATCTTCTGATCACAGTGTCAAATTGATATTTAGTCATACCTTTAAAACTTTTGCAAAATGTACTGTTGTTTCTTCTTGCTCTGAGAATAATAAAGGTCTGTTGACATTCAAAGCTTTTAAAGTTTTATTTGCTGTAAGGACTGTTGCCAAGGCAATCACACTTTCAGTTGTCTGAAATAGAAAACAATAACTATACATTAATTTCTATAACAATTTAACAATATCTATAACTACGGTATATAGCAATAGCATAATAAGATCTGAATATTCCATTCCCACACAATCCAACTTTTTTGTGCCCCATTATAAAAAATGGAAAACATTCAAGCAATTTCTTCATTAGCCAAAATGCGTTCCACCCTGATTAACAATATTAGCTAATTGTCTTAACTTTAAAATGAGACTTTTTGATGCCCCACTAGAATAGGCTTTCGAAAAAATTGTGGAAAATGAAGAAATTGCTTGTATCATGCAAATTCTTCATTTTCCACAATGTTACCCCTAAGAAAGTTGAAAAATCTGAAATTTTATAAACTTTGATTGTCATAATAGTATGCAACTTTTTCAATTTGAACCACTCTAAAATTCTGTTGTTTCGTAATGGGTCAATATCTATCTATTGAGTGCATAATGGTGATGACTCTAATCAGAGTGTCTGGATTCACAGGCTGATCCCAGTCTTTATATGGCGCACAGGTGTAAGGATAGGAAATGTCAGGTCCAAGCTCATACGAGACAGCACATGACATTTTCATCAATGCAAAATGTGTGCGGACATTTGGGTATCACAATAGCTCACCTTGAGCACTTCTTGATAAAGTGAGCTTAAAACTGTGGTGTCAAATATGGACCTATATATGACAGATTTGATGTCATTTTCACTATAGAATGACGAACAGAAAAGCTACACAATGTTATTTTCAGACGAGCTCCATCCTATAAATTGTAAAAATTATCTACAATGAATATTAATGAAAAATCAAAATTTTCTTCCAAAGCTTGGATCCAATACAAGATATTGGACCAATGATACAAGGTTATATTCCCTATTTTTCCATCCTAAATTAGAATTAATTAATTAATTATGGATTGCCTGCAAAGCCTACTGAACTCTGATTGGAAGTATGACTTGGATATCAAACAGTGTTATTTTGCAAAGTTTATGGTAACATGTAAAGAAAAGGAGTAAAATGGTTGGATGTTGACCTAAATACTGTAACTAAAGCTTGCTGAACTGATTACCACACAACAATGCTTTCTAATGCCCTGAAGAAATAGAATCATGGAAAACTTTTTGGGAAAAGGATAAATTGCTTTTTCTCTAAATGTTTTCTACCCTATTCAGCACTAATTTTCCAACTTTAGCGCAATTTGAATGTTTTTTACCCTATTTGGCACTAATTCTCCAACTTAAGCAGAATTTGAAATGTCGTCTGCAACTTCTTTCAATTTGGACCAGTCTAAAATTTTGTTTATGGTAATGAGTTAAATTGTCGTAAAGATGAATAAAACAAAACAAGAATGCTTAACCCATTCCTTCACAGTGACTCTCTTTAATGTCTCTGAAGACAAATGCTTTGGAAACAATTTTACAAGCAATTTCTTCATTTCCACAATGTTTTCTTACCCAATATACCCAGATCTTTAAAATTCAATCAACTAAAAATTGTCATCTGCAACTTCTTTGAATTTGGACCAGTCTAAAAAAAATGTTGTCTGGTAATGGGTAAACATAAAGGTCAGAGCTCAGAGTTCACTTCCATTCTAAATGAATGAGATGACTGCTGAATCCATTTTTTGATAGACAAATGCAATCCATTGATTGTCCTACCAGATCTGTGTCGCCCAGATCAAGTGCCTCTAGGGTGGTGTTGATTTGTAACATCTGGGCAAAGAACATTCCTCCTCTGTTTCCTATCTTATTTCCATTCAATCTCAGTGCCTTCAAACCAGCATTTTTCTGAAACATATCACCTGAATTTTAACCCTTGTCATGCTGATTTGTTTGTTTGAATGGGGTTTTACGCCGCTTTCAACAATCTTTCAGTTATATCGCGGCGGCTGGAGCACCTTACAAAGGAATCCTGGTATTTCTCACACCAGTACTACCATTACATCCTTTCCTAGCCTCCAGCTGCTATCCCACATAGGTCTACAATTATCGACCAATTGGTGAGAGACAAATAGTCGGAAAGGATGAGTGCCGCCATCGGGGATCGAACCCGGGACCTCTAGATTGACAGTCCGACACGCTACCAACTGCGCTATGACGGCGGCCCTTGTCATGCTGAACCCATATGCCTGTTTTGGCGGGAGGTATAGACAAAGATCAGCCTGCACACAATTCTGCTCTTAGTCTACACCTCGTGCGTGTCATTTTTTAACCCATTCCCACATAATCCCTCCTTTTTACGCCTCTCAAGATTTAAGCTTTGGAAAACATTGTGGAAAATGAAGAAATTGCTTGAAACAAGCAATTTCTTCATTATCCAAAATGTTTTCTATCCAAAAAGACGAAAAAAAAAATAAAATTCCATCAAATTGAAATTGTCATCTGCAGCTTCTTTCAAATTGGACAGGTCTAAAATTTTGTTGTGTTTGAATGGGTTAAGCCAGAGTTGTTTATAAGACAAATTTTCAAAAGGTTTCTTAACACACAGTTTGCAGCCAGTACTGTTAGCCCTTTGATTTTAATTCTGTACAGGATTGTATTTAGCATTACAAAGCATATATAAAACATTTAACTCCACCAGATGATACTACATACCAAATATCAAAGCTCTAGGCCTTTCAGTTTGAGAGAAGATTTTTAAAGTTTTCTCTATATAAACCTATGCTAAACTTATCACGGGAACAGGCTAATTCTGACCCCAAGGCCATAATTCATACTTTTTAATGTGATAAAAAATTTTACATGGTATCTGGTTAAGAGTCACATCATAATAATATCAGTGTAATTTTATTGAAATTCAGCCAATAATTTCTTGGGAAAATATTTCAGAAGTATCAACTACATGTATGTACTAAGGGTAAGAGGGCAATATGTCATTTTGAATTTGGGTACTTACATGTAAAGCCTTGGCTAAAGTCTCTGCTCCTTCTTTACCAACTTCATTACACATCAAATTAAGATCCTCTAGTACTGAATTCTCCTGGTAAAAAACAAATGGTTGAGTTATTTATGCTTCAAAGATGGACAATTTTAAGAGCTTTCACTTTTACCTTGACAACTTTTCAAATGACACTAGTACTTGTCAAGGGAAGTAATAGTGACAAGTTATATGTATCATAAAATATATCCATAATTGCTGAGAGATTATTATCTTTAACCAAACTTGAAAGTGCAATTAAAAAATTGCACTTCCCTATACTGATCAAGAGTAAAAACAAAGGTAATACAGTGAAAGGAACTATGTACAATTTGGCTTACCTCTCATTTAATGGTAACAGAACACAGGGAAGATAACACAGGAATGGTCCTCATTGGAAGAAAATCTCACATAAACTCACACACAGACAGACATAACACTATATGCCCATTTGGATGAAAACCCTTATCCATAGAAATACAAATCTTTATATACTTGTCCAATTACCAGATGGCAAAACTTTAGACTGGTTCAAATTAAAAGGAGTTGCAGACGACAATTTAAAGTTATGAAATTTTACATCTTTTTCCTACTTTCTGAGTAGAAAACATCATGGAAAATGAAGAAACTGCTTATTGCAGACGACAATTTAAAGTTATGAAATTTTACATCTTTTTCCTACTTTCTGAGTAGAAAACACCATGGAAAATGAAGAAACTGCTTATTGCAAATAATTTCTTCATTTTCACACCATTGTCCTTGTTTCTTGAGGGGTATCAAAAATCATCATTGTCTTCGAATGGGTTAATGAAGGCAGATACAATTCTTTGACAAGTTCTGCATACAAATTTCATAACTTAGTCACTCTCAGTGGAGGTTATATTGAATATCTATATGAAGACATTTTAACACATTACCACATGACAAAATTTTAGACCGGTCCGAATTCAAAGCAGTTTTCAGATGACAATTTTTATTTGATGAAATCTGAATTTTTTAAATCTTTTAAGGTTGAAAACATTGTGGCTAATGAAGAAACTACTTGTGAAACAACTAATTTTTTCATTGTTCACAATGTGTTGCAAAGCACTTTTTTCTTGGGGCGTCAAAAAGCCTTAATGTGTGGGAAATAGATCAAAACAAAATAACATTTTACCTCTAACAGTTTGGCTAGCTGTTTACATCCCTCATCAGTAATATTGTTGTATCTCAGGTCCAGACTTGATACAAAAACATTGTTTTGTAGAAGCTTGTATAGGGCCTCACAGTCTTTATCCTCTAGGCGCTTGTCTGTCAAGAGTTTGTTGTTACCAGCCAGGTACAAATGCATCTTGTCCTTTATGTCACTACAAGATTGGTATTTGAACAATTAGAAAATATCAATGATTGGGAAAAGCAAATAACATTCATATTTCACCAATAACCAGGAGACAATATCTTAAGCTGGTAAGTTGTAGATGACAAGTTGAAGTAGATAAAATTGTAAAATTCTTTGTCTTTCTGCATAGACAAGAGCCGTCAGAGACAAATTATGCTCCCCCAATATAGCCTTGTCATAAAAAATACAAAAATAACACAGAAAAAGGTTCAGAAGCAGATGTGGGTATATGCTTGCCCTATTCCAGACATGCTCAATTTTAACGTACATCCTTGAAATGTGACATTGACCTTAGAGCCATCTGAAAATTTGTTTCAAATGGTAGAGTTATTTCGAAATCAATCCATAATGCTCAGAACATGCTTTACTTTAATGTTTGACCTTCAGCTATGACCTTTTCCTGAGAGCTATCTTTTTTTTTTTTTTTTTCAAATTGCACATCTACTCATGACTGAGAACAATTGTGCCAAGTTATTTCAAAATCAATCCATAATTGAAGGATCAATGCTCTGGAAAATACCCAATATTCACATTGGGCTTTGAGCTGTGACATCGGAGCTAGCTGAAGATTTGTTTTAAATTGAAAATCTTCTCATGACAGAGAACAGTTTAGCAAAGTTATTTCAAAATTTATCAATAATTGAAGGAGCTATACGCTGGAAATTCTTAATTTCAACATTTGACCTTGAGCTGTGACCTTCACTTTGGAGCTTTCTGTTTTCTTTTTTCAAATGGTACATCTACACATGATAGAGAACAAGTTATTTTGAAATCCATCAAAAATTGAAGGAGCTATGCAGTGGACAAGATCAATTTTAACCATTGACCTTAAACTGTGACCTTGACCTTTGTGGAGATATCAGATTGTCATGTAATAGACTGACAAAAATGGCATGCTTTTTGAGATTTTATCCACTGAAGGTCTCTTTTATCATTAAAGAAATAGAATAATTGTTTGTTTTTCTGTAAGATCAAATCATCTTTCATTCTCTTCACATTTTTTTTTATATTTGAACCCTTTCCCACACAACAAATCCAAGTCTGGTCCAAATTTAAAGAAATTAGAAACTAAAAATTTTAGTAGATGAAATTTTAAAATTCTTTATGTATTTCTTTTTAGAGAACATTGCAGAAAGGCTTCATTTACCACAATGCTTTCCTAAACATTTTTGGTGAGCAAGTAAAAGGTGGAATTGTGTAACTTTGCCACCCTAATATTTATGGGTCTATCAAAATTTCAAGGAAGAATTTTTTTTCGAAGAAGGCCATCCAATTAAAATTAAAGGAGAATTTGATCAAAATTTGTCAACAAGTTTAGAAGGAGTTGTTTTTTAACCAATTACCAGATAACAAAATCTTACACTTTTCCAAATTCAAAGATGTTAATTAGTGACTTTCAAAAATCTTTGTCTTGTAGCAAGCCATTTCTTCATTATCCACAATATTTTCTTAAATTTTTACATTGAAGGGCGTAAAAAGTGGGGGTTTGTAGGAATGGGTTAAAGGAAGGTTGACAACAGACAAAAGACTCAAAAGATCCTCCTTGACCATGTTGAGTTCAAAAGCCATACATTCCTTACTTGGCTTATAAATTATGCTAGCTCATTTTCTACAAAATCTTAGAGATATCAAAGCTAATAGCAAATTTTATTCCTAACTAGCATGTAACACACACTCTAGAGTGTCATATTCTAACAAAAACAAGTCAAGGGTTAATTTCAATACTGTTCTAAGTGCCTATACATTGTTTAAACACTTAAAACAGTATGGCAATTAACCCTCAAAGAACTAGTATAGATGTACAAGTTATAGTGAATGATCGAAGGTCAATTTTGTCTATACCCGTATAACTTGTATAACTTGTATATCTATAGATGTAGAAATATTTCAAAACCTACTTGTAGTACAGTACTAAAACACACATGTTAAATTGTCTACATAGAAAAAATACACTCTACGACATAAGCCATATAAAGTATTTACCTTAAAAGTAGTCATGAATTTGTCTGAATAATTATCTAATCTCGATGAGAATATGGTGATCCTTATAGAACAATATAATCTGTAAACAGTCATTTGGTAAAGTACTAATAATTAGGTAGATCTGGTTTTAACACATCACTAGATGACAAAATTCTAGAGTGGTACAAGTTGAACGAAGTTGCTGGTGACAATTTAGAGTTGAAGAAATATTGAAAATCTTTCTCTTTTGGGGTGTAAAACATGCATATCATCACCAAAGACAAAATTTTAGACTGGACCAACTTGAAAGAAGTTGCAGACTACATTAATAAGTTATTGGAATATTCAAATTCTTTGTCTCATAGGATAGAAATCATCATGGGCAATGAAGAAATGACTTATGACAACCAATTTCTTCCTTGTCAACAATTCTTTTTATCAAAGGTTTTTTTTTTATGAGGGGTGTACGAAATCAAGGTTGTGTGGTAATGGGTCAAATGATTAAAAGAAAGTCCCTGCATTGGTAGACTGCATAGACAAAGATCATTCTGCATGTGCCTGCCGTTGAATAAGCTGCCTACTTACCATTCTATTAGACAACAAAAAATATCATATTAACCCTTTCCTGTTTTTTGAAATTTTAGACTGGTCCAACATGAATTAGGTTGCAGACAATAATGAAAATTGGATGCAATTTGAAATGAAACCATCTTTTAATGTAGAAGATATTTTGGGAAAAGGACAAATTGCTTGTTACAAGCAATTTCTCCTTTTTCCACTATGTTTTCTCCATAAATAAATCACAGCAACATGAAATATCCGGTGTGTAAAGGAAAGGGTTAAATTTCTGTCATTTTTTCTTATCTTGATCCTTTACTTACCCTCTTTGCTGCCGTCTGTGTTAGAAGCAGTGGGTGGGGTGATGTTAAAAGTGTGTGTAATACAATCAGTGTGGAAACAACATCAACAGGCATTGCAAAAATAAAAGTGCACTAGCAATGTTAGCATTCAAATACAGTGAGAAAACTGTGACAAAACAAAATATAACTGTGCTAGTATACTATGTAACTTTAACAGGTATAACTAAACGTAACCCTTGTCACGCTGAACCCTGATCATTCCTGTTTTGGCAGGAAGTATAGACAAAGATCAACCTTCACATATGTGCATCTGATCTAAGTTCACACCACATGTTTGTTCCTTTTTGTTACTTAACCCATCACCAGACAGCAAAATTTTAGACTGGTCCAAATTGAAAGGAGTTGCAGATGACAAATTAAATTTTATTAAATTTTAGGTTTTTTCAACTTCCTGGATGGAAAACATAATTGAAAATGAAGAAATTGCTTGTTTAGCATATTGTTTTTCTTGATGGGTGTCAAAAAGTGTCACTGAGCGGAAAAAAATATTGATCGAAAGTCTGAGGCCTTACAGTGTGTTCAGTACTTTGATGTTAATGTAATGTTGAAAAGGGTTTTATTTAGTTTCACAAAGTTTAAGTTGCTACTAATGTAATTAATACAAAATTAAAGATGACATATTACTGTTGATTGTAGATGTAATTCAATGATCACAAGCCTATATCAACCCTTGTCATGCTGTATAAATCACCTCATTGAATTACTGTAAAATCAAAGGGCTGAAAGTGCTGACAGAACTTGTTGTTCAAAAATCAATGTTTCTTTAGAAATGAATTTCATAAACAGCTCTTGCAGGGAAAGTACAAGCAGGAGGTGTAGACTAAGATCAGACTGCACTTTTGTGCAGGCTGATCTTGATCTAAACTTCCTGCCAAAACTGGAATATTCCAGGTTCAGCATGACAAGGGTTAACCAATTCAGCAAATTTTAGACTGGTCCAAATTAATGAGTTGCAGTCGAAGTCTATGATTTCTTTTTTTTTTTCATTCTGGTCAGAAAACATTGTGGATTATGAAGAAATTGCTTGTGACAAGCAATTTCTTCAATTTCCACAATGTTTTACAAAACTCTTTTTCTTCAGGGGCGTCAAAAAGCATCATTGTGTGGTAATGGGTTAATGAACTCTGTTCTATGACTGAGTTCCAGTTAAACCTGATCAATATGCCCTGTGGTCAGGATGACAAAACCCTAGTTAACCTGTAGCAGATGGTACTAAACGCATAATTTACATAATTATACTATTGTACAAAGCTGATTTCAAGAAAGAAGCCCTTGTTAGTGTCTTGTAATTCAAAAAGAGGGCATAGTGTATAACTTTAATACTATTGTAAATTCATTGATTATAAAATATATATATTTGAAATAAACTTTTCTGAATAGTTTTGGAATGTATACAAATGTCCAAAGCTTTATAAATCAATCACCACATCAAGCATTTTAGGTCTTTGAAGAAAATAATCCTTTTAAAACATTGTGAGAAAAGGAGAGAAAAAAAGCCCAAGCTAATAATGCAAAAATGCAGTAAATTTAAACACAGTTACAGTGTTTATATTAAAAGTAAACTAGAATTGGTGCAAAGCAGACTAATACACAACCCCCTCCCCCCTCTTGCACCTTGTCACTCAAGTAGCACACTTGACCTTTGATTTTTGTTACCCAAAAAAATAATAGGGCACGTCCTTGGGTCAAGGATAATATTTGTATAAACTTTCACAGTTCTATGCTAAATGACAAGTTCATGAGTTAGAGCCCTGAAACAGTTTTCAATGAAAGCTCAATTGTTACCCTCACCTATGACCAACTTCATTGGATCATATGTAATCAATTGTTAGAAGTTTCAAGGCTGAGGGTCAATTGGTTCTAGAGTTTTAGCATGGAAAAGTCAACAGACAGATGGACAGACAAAGCAAAACCAATACACCCCCTTCTAATTCATAGGTTGGAGGAATAATAAACACAATAATACATGCAGGTGAAAATAATCTTAGGTTATTCAATTTTACTACTCTATGACTCAAATACAAGTCAATGTCATAATGCTACATATTAAATATTAAAAGATTGTCCTATCAAAACAATTAGCCTACATCAAACAGGTAAGAAATCCAGTTTTGACTTTCCTTGTATACGCTATGTAAATACTATGAAAAGGAGGAATTGTTTATTAAAAGCACTTTCTCCTTTTCCTTCAATATTATACATCGCTATTTTTTTCATGCATGGAAATGCAATATTATGTATTAATGAGTTTAACTATTACCAGACAACATTTGGAAAACTGGTCCAAATTCAAAGAAGTTGCAGACAACATTTTAAAATTGAAAAATATCTAGGGTAAAAAAAAATAGTAAACAAAGCAAAAGAGCTTGTGACAAGCAATTTCTCTTTTATCCACAATGTATTCCTTTACATATAATTCTTGAGGGAAATAAAGGGTCAGAATTTTGTGCAAATGGGTCAAATGCCCCCCATTGGACCATGAATAAATGCATAAATGTTTCATAATTAACGCATAAAAAATCTACTACGACTTGGTTTTATCCACATTTTCAAAGTTTAACCATTGTCATGCTGTTCTTGGAATATCCCTGTTTTGCAGGAGGTATAGAAAAAGATCAGTCTGCATATAAGTGCAGTCTGATCTTTGTCTACACCAACTGCTTGTACATGTACCTTCTGATAGGTATTTGTTAGTGAAATTAACTTTCGACAGAAATACAAGTCCTCTGTAAGGGCTTCCGGTGCTTTCAGTGCTTTGATTTAAAAGCATTCTTGGAATCCGATGTTAATTCAGCATGACAAGGGTTAATATGAATATGCCCTAACAACTATTCACACCGCATACATGTTAGCAGGACATGTCTACTTCACACTTCTCTTTAATCCAAGAAAATGAGATTTACCACATAAAGAGACTTTCAAGAATTCCATAACAAGAGGACCATTGGCCCGAAAGCACTCACTAGAGTCAATGACTGCAGAAGTAATCAAAGCACCAGTAACCTAATTTCAGCCAAGTCACCTGTTAGCAAAACCTTGTTTAAATTAAGAAATCAGAAACGAAAAGACATTCTTACAAAGATTCAGGATTTTTGTTCCAGAAATGTAGCATGTACCCGGTACAATGCAAGGAAGATTTGGCTTAATGAACTAGATAGTGTGTGATGTTGATTGGGGGTTTTAAGATTTTCTACTATGTTTCTATGTAAAAAATAGGGTGCGCCCATGCAGAGTCAAATAATGTCCCAAGGGTTAACACATGAACAACCTTTTAGAGGTTCTAGGCAGTTCTACATACCAAATATCAATACTCTAGGCTTTCTCATTTCAGAGAGGTTTTTTACCTTCTTTGTTTCTATGTTAAAATAGGGTCCGGATTGGTAGAGCCCAAATATATCTAAAAGAGTATTGAATGAACAAAATAGTATAGATTGACTTGGGGATCCTAGATACCAAATTTCAATACTCTAGGCTTCCTGGTTTTAGAGAAGATTTTTACAGTCTTCCGTCCTTGTTTCTATGTTAAAATATGATGATCCCGGGCAGAGCCCAAATATGATCCAAGGGGCATCATATTAACAAACATGATAAAGGTCCCTTAATGAGTTGCTACATACCAAATATCAATGCTCTAGGCTTTCTGGTTTCAGAGAAGAAAATTTTTAATTTTTGCCTTCTTTGTTTCAATGTAAAATATGGTCCGCCTTGGGTTGAGTCCAAATATGACCCAAGGGGTATCATTTGCAACACACTTGATAGATGTTACCTAGGACGTGCTGCATACCAAATATAAAAGCTCTCAGTCTTCTGGTTTCAGAGAAGAAAACTTTTAAAGAATTCGTTATATTTCCTATTTTTTGCTGCCATGGCAACCAGAGATGAGGGTGGATTTCATTTATTTTAAACAATTTTGGAAGAGCTTAATCTAAGGAACATCCCTATCAAGTTTCATCAAGATTGGTTTTTTTGGTTCAGGAGGAGAAGATGTTAAAACAAATTGTTAACAGACGCACCACCATGACAACACCGGACATTGGGCGATCACAATAGTTCACCTTGAGCACTTTGTGTTTGCAATCCTTGCAGTCTCACAATGATCTATTCTTTCTGCGTTTTCAAGAAAGTCCCTTTTCCTATGAAAGGTCAAAAAATTTAAGATTCATTTGAACCCTACTAGTATAAATTTTAAACTGTGTGCAACTTTTCACTCCTCTAGACATTACCATATTGACACTGCAAGCTAAATCACTTACAAAATACTGTCTTCTTTTTCTTTCTCGAACATTTTGACGAAGTATGGATTTTGTTCTATCCCAAGTTCAGTACACACAGCCTCATATCTGAATGCTGTAGAATGGATGTCCGACATCTCGCTGAAAGGGGAAAATAGCTGCGTCTGATCAGGCAAAAAATGAAATCAACTTATTTTTCAATTCAAATGTATTTAACTGTCATCTGCTGTCTCATTGAAGTTTGATCAATCTAAGATTTTGTCGTCTGGTGATGGGTTAAGAGGTTATGAGAAAAACAGCTACGTTAGATGTCCCAAGTTAATTTGTGTCAAGCCTACAAAATTTGTGACTTTAAATTGTGACCTTGACCTTGAATAGAAAAAAAAAGTTGAAAAAATCTGGGAAAATTGTGTAACCCTTGGACAACCTACTTGTCTGCCTCTCTGATGAATGTCACAACACTACACTCCATTAGAGTAAAGCAAAAGACATAACATTTTTTTGACACCACATGTGTTTTTCCATCAGCATAAGAGTGTATCCAGGACCCTTTTTGAAACAAAAAGGCAATGGTTTTAATGTCATTGGTATCAACGATTTGGAAACTAAAAATTCAGGCAATTTTGAAAAATCATTGTTTATTCTAGGCAGGGAGATCGTGGACTCCTCAACTTTTTCCAAAGATCCACTATATTTTCAACACTAGTGGTGGACTTTTTTTTAAATAAACACAAAGCATGAAATAGCAAATATTTCTTAATTGTCTAGATTTCGCACTGAAATCCAAAACATTTTTTAAATCCTAAAATAAACACTGGAAAATATAACTTACAATTTTAAAATCTATGAAACATTATAGTCAATTAATTGATAGGCAGAAGTGCTGAGGAGAGATAAAATGTTATTTGGGGGGATCAGGGGAGGTACAGATGAGTCAGGTACTTAGGGCGAATGGTAGCATCTCAGAAATATTTTCTGAATCCCTGAATAGGTTGTAAATTATGTCTGAATTTGGACACAAGAAATACACTATTATCCTAAATCATTAAAAAAAGGGTATACCAGTCCTTAATTTTTGTAATTCTAAAACTATTCATGACACTATTTGGCTATTCTATTCCAAAAACAGATTATGATGTCATTGAGTTTTGTGTAAAACTCAAAAGAAGTCCAAAATTCATGGTGCATGAAAACTGGTAATGAAATATTTCAACTTTCTGTTTTGTTTGTTGTGTTTGTATGTCGTTGTATAGCTGCGATATCGTAGCCCTCTTTCTGATAATCGGCTGGCAGATTAACAGAAAGAGGGCTACGATATCGCAGCTAGTCGTCGTAGTTCTGTAAGTGAAAATCTACAAAATCAAATCAACAATATCTTAATAAATACGATTTCTTTTGTAATCATTGTTATATATAGTATAAGTGTCCCTGCACTGTATAATATAAAAGTTCGTAGTAAAAGGTGCGAACGTGTGGGATGACGAATCGTAAAAAATCTTCCTCATTCAGAGCAGTAACAAGGAAATTTTGTGATGTTTTCTGAGCAATGAAAACCTGAAATGGCTTAGTTGGTTACCTCACAATAATTAGAATTTCTTATTTAAGAATAAATGAATTTATTTCTGAAACGGCTTCGATTTTATGTTGTTGCTATCAACAACTTTGCTGGTTCCCCGATACGACAAGGGACGTAATCCTGTATATTGTCAAAGGGACAATAATCAAAATACTATAGTTTAGGATTTACTACCCTTAGACCATATAGATCTTTTCTGTTAGAGAAGACACATTTCCTCGGCGGCGGCACATATCCTTTCCGACATTTATCTCTAAACAATGGGTGGATGATCGTAAACCTAAGTCAGGCTAGGAAAGGATGTTGTGGTGGTACTGGTGTGAGAAATACTAGGAATCCACTGTTAGGTGCTCCAGCCGCCGCGATATGACTAAAGCGGCGTTAAGCAAGAAAAAAAAGACACATGTTTACTGACGTATGGGTCCGTAATTCTAGTTCAATCCACCAGATAGAACAATATTATAATATTGGTCTATCTGGTGGAAGAGACTCGAATTACGAAAGCCCATGTATACGGACAAGCGCGAGCTTACTAGCAAGGAGCTCAGGTTTTTAGAAAGATTGAAACAATTTTCAGACAGCCAATATCAGTCAAGTAGTGATGGATAATCGTCACCTTCTATTGTGACTGCAAATCATCACAATGCAAATTTTATTTATTCATTTTTTTTTTTACTTCAAAACTACCGATCGGGTTTTTAATATTATTAATATTTATTTCATGATTTATTTCTACGTGAATAAAATGAAAATCCCCTCAATTTGATTCAAAATATTGCTGTTATTTTATAGCTAAACACGATTAAACGGCTAAAATGATGGCCATCACACTTTTATTGAGTGTTTAGAATATGCTTTAAATCTTAATGAAAACCTTGTCACGTAAATAAAATCGGTAAGCAATTTATCGATATATATAAAATACATGTACGAAATGCCCTTACAAATCACGGTCTTTCAAGCTTATTTCAAATGTTGTTTTTTACAAAGAGTCTAAAACTTTCAGAATTTCAATAAATTGTGACGAATAAACGTCTCTTTTCCTATCGGATAGCCATCATTTTTTCTAAGGCTATTTTTAGATTTCTTAAATATTAGCCAGTGTTGGCTAAACATCATAATGAAATTGAAACGTGTGATAAGTATCCATCACAATGAATGCATGGTGACGGCTTGCCATTACATACTCGCCTGAGTATGCAGTTGGTCACCTGGTAAGCATTTAAGAGATCAAGAGAATATTTTTTGTTTTCATGGAGGTATGAACCGAAAAGCCTAATCACACTGTATGAATACGCGAAGCGGATTCATACAGTGTGATTAGGTTTTTCGGTTCATAGCAACGAGCGAAAAAAACAAAAGCTTTACAAATGTGAAACCTTTTTCTACGGGACTATATTTTGCGGAAGCATATAAAATCGGTGCGTGCTCAAAATTTTGTTCATGGAGTCATGAATAATTTTTTTCGACCAATCAGAACGCTCGTTTTTGATAGACGAAACTAAAAATTAAATTATATTGAATTGGAAGTGAAATTCTCACAAAGCAACCGCGAATTTAGAATTCTTGAAGTAATGGATGACATACAGAAGTTGGTGGAAGAAGGTGTCAAGGTTGAAACTGGTCAATCTGATATCAATGGCAATTCGAGCGCTGTACAGTAGGCAAAACAAGCCGAAGAAGAAGGAAAAGACATGGAAATGAAAGACTTGCCTCCAGAATTCGCAACGAGGGGCGTAAAACTACACAAAATGAATATGTAATAAAGACATGGCAGGATGTGTAAGACGGCGTGGTGAAATTTAATCCGTGAAACATTGCCTGATGGAGGTGGTTTATATGAGAATTATTTAATTCATAGTTTCAAGAAAGAGCGTTCTGATTGGCGGGAAAATATTCATAACTCCACGAATGACAAATTGACCAAATCATTCCACATTCATTTGGAGAGCATGATAACTGTGGCGAGTGGTGTGGATATTAAAAAATTGAAGAGTACAAACATAAACTGCTTGTGAACAATTTCTCTGGTGACAATCTGCGGAAAGACTTGGAGGCAATTTTTAGTGTGCTTGGTGCGAATGCGGACAGAATTGCTCCAGGTGGATCCACTAAGGATGTCGAATCTTTCAACAATATGGTTGCTTCAAAGGCCCCGAAGCGTTGTCATTTTTCGGCCAGCAGCAATTTGCTTACAAGAGTTGGGTGCGCTGTGGCACAAAAGAACTTACTAATAGGCAATAAATACATTTCCGATATTTATGAAAAAGTTGGGTTAGCTCCAGGACGAGTGTGTAGGGCTGAAGCTGAGAGGTGGGATAGTGAAAGAATAAGACAGAAATTGTATGTGAACAAGAGAGAAAACAAACTGAAAAAACTACAGAAGAAACTAAGAAAATGCATGAAACAGTGTTCAAAAGAAAAGCAGGAAGGCGTGACTTATAAAACGGCAGTAGACACTACATCAGTCAATGAATTGGAAATTCCATTACCAAAAGTTAAACCAGTTTTAGAAAAGTTAACTGTAGCTGAGAACTTGATTTTCTTTGACCTTGAAACTGGATCTTTATCCAAGGATTGTGACATTCTGCAAATAGCAGCAACACAAGAGAACAAAGTTTTTAGTGAATACGTAAAGCCCAAAAAACTATTACCCCATCTGCATCAAAAGTTACAGGTCTAACAGCCCAAGGTGGGGTGCTTTTCATACATGGAACCCCTCTTGTGTCATTGCCCTTGAAGGAAGTACTGGACTCTTTCTTAGACTGCCTGAGTACTATGAACAAAGTTGTGCTAGTGGGGCTTAATCTGAGAAGATTTGATTATCCAAGACTCTTAGGTGCCATCAAGAAAGCAGGATTAGATTTCAGATTGTGTCTTTGGGGTATCGATACCATTTCTCTTTTTAGAGAGAAGTTTCCAGGTGAAAACAGCTACACGCAATCAGCTCTATATAACAAAATGTTTCAGGATGAGTACAACACACATAATGCTCTCATCGATGTTAGCAGTCCTACCAGTATGATGCATATACTAACTGTCAAACATTACAGGTGCTAATTGATAAAGAAATTGTATCTAAACAGACTGCAAATAAAATAGCTGGTTCTGGTTTGAACTACAACCATTTGAGAACAGTATATAAAGAAAGTGGGTCAGATGGACTGAGAATTTTGTTGAGTGAGAAAACTGCTGGGGTTACTCGTGTCACAACATGCAAAAAAAACCTTGATCGCATAAACGCTTATTTTGTGGCCCTTGACCAAAACATTTCAGAGACCCCATACAATGTGTGTGATAATCCCGAAACAAATACATTGTAAGCGAGTAATTTTGTTTGAATGGGGTTTTACGCCGCTTTTAACAATCTTTCAGTCATATCGCGGCGGCTGGAGCACCTAACAATGGATTCCTGGTATTTCTCACACCAGTACTAACATTACATCCTTTCCTAGCCTCCAGCTGCTATCACACATAGGTCTACGATTATCGACCCATTGGTGAGAGACAAATAGTCGGAAAGGATGAGTGCCGCCGTCGTCGAACCCGGGACCTCAAGATTGACAGTCCGACGCGCTACCAACTGCGCTATGACGGCGGCTGTGTAAGCGAGTAAACTTTCCCATATAATCCTGACTTGCATTTATCTATGTAGGCTTTACAAACAAAAGTCCTGTGGAAAAAAGAAATGGTTGTCATGAACATTTTCCTTTTTACTATAATTTATTTTTGACTAGTTTACAATTTTGTCATCTATTACTCATTTCCACTTTTCAATATGCTCAAGAAATAATCATATATGGCCAGAAGTACTAGAAGGGACCATCAGGAAATTTCTAGAATAAATGTTTGTAAAAGAGATTGGACTTAGCAGAGGTCAACATTTGGAATTGATTTACTTTGGGAAGTAAAATGATTATTCTAGATTTGAAAGATCTGCCAAAGATGAAAAGTTTCCATCCTGCTCAGTGTGGCCGATCAGTGCAGTCTGACCAGGGTTGGCACTTTTCTGACTTCCAAGATGGTCTTTTTTCTTTTGACATCACATAATGGAAAACACTAAGAAAAAAGAAAAAACTGTTGACAACCTTCATTTTCTCCTTTTCCAACAATACTTTTTGTGTGCCTTTTCCCCGTTTTTCATAGGTTTTGCACCATGTTACTGTTTATATTATCTCTTTCAATTTAGAAATTTCTAAAATTTGGCGTCTGGTAATGGGTTAAATGTTAGATTTTTTCTAATATATATATGAAATGTAATATATGAATATAACAGTAACTATTATAAATGTCTCACATTAAAGCATTATTTATGAAAAGATGATTTTGTAAATGGGAAAAACCAACAGGATGAGAAAATGTTTATGGAGTGTAAAGGGTGAGGTTCATATCCCCTTTCCTAAAAAGGTCAATCAATGATTTGATTGATATTTAGAAATCTGAGTACCAATACATATGTAAAACTTTATTGTAAGACATTTGTTGTAGACAGCTTAGTATACAGTGATTTACTGCAGAGACAAGCATTTTATAGGTCATCTCCTTTTGTCTCAATATTTTCAAAAAAAAGCATGGTAACATTATGTTTTCAGCTGATATTCTAATAGAATATACTGTAAAATAAACATCTGGAAAGTTTAATGATATTCTTATTGTCGGTTTTTATTGTATGGCCTCTTTTGCATAAAAAATGAACGCAAAAACTTTCTAATTATGCCCTGTTTTTCACGGAGAAGTCGACGAATTCTCCATTTATTTTTGTCAATTATAACACCAAAGACCAATTGCAAGTTTTGCTGTAATTCTGAATATACAGACTGTTGTGATATAGTACAAAAATGCAAAGAAGTAGATATATGATGAGTTTCTAGCATAGAAACTGAAGTTCTAGTCTTCTGCTCCTACTATCACAGGATTTCGATTAAAAAACGACTATAGTGCTAGTTTTCAAAATACTTTTTCTCAAAATTAAGCATGGTGACCCCCTGATATTTTTTTTTAATGTTTTATATATATATATATGAATAGATAATAATTGTGCAAAGTTTCATAGAGATTCTATTGGAATGTCATTTGAGCACATATCTCTTTAAAGTGTATTAAAATTTATAAATATTTACCCTTTTCTCCCGATGTCATTTCATTGTAAGAAATTGAGTTATTTTTTGTTTTGATGGAGGTATGAATCGAAAAGCTACTCACACTCATGTATGAATTCGCATCGCGTATTAATACAGAGTCACTAGTTTTTTCCGTTTCATACCTATATGAAAACAAAAATGTTCTTTTCATCTCTTAAATCAGAGGGAAGGTGATGATGATGAATTTGAAATCTGGAAAAGCTTTATTTTATCAGTTTTAACTCAATATATCTTAACCTATTCCCACACAATTCATCCTTTTTACGCTCCCCACGAAAATAGTTCTGGAAAACAATGCAAGTCTCGCCACCTGTCATATATATAACCAGGTTGTGCACAATCTCTACATTTTTATCAGGGTGGCATCTTTGGGCCGACCAGTCGGACCTTTCGTTATTCTCAATGCTCTCTCTTACCCGCTTAAAATCGTCAGTCCATTTTTCACCCTAATATATGAAAGAAGCTCATTTTATGGGGTGTTAATGAAGTCGTCATGAATTCCCTTAGGAGCCATCCCCTTCTTACTAAGATATTTTTATGATAACCGCTTTTCTTTCGTTTGATTCACTATCCTCGCAAACAACCGTTATTAATCAAAGTACTGAAAGTACTGTAAGCTAGCAAAGCATAGTTTTGTTAAGTATTCTTCTTTGCTAAAGGTTATCAAGATAAATAAACGAGGTTAAAGTAATCAAGGAGTTAACCCAATACAACACGTAACAATCATAGACTGGTTCAAATTAAAAAGAAGTTGCCGACGACAATTTCAAGTCGGTTGAATTTAGAAATCTTTTCCCTAGATGGGTAGAAAACAATGTGGACAATTCAGAAATCGTCTGTTACAAGCAATTTCTTCATTGTCCACAATGTTTTCCAAAGTTTTTGCTTGAGATACTTAATAGCGGAATTGATGGGTATGGGTTAAATAGTATGCTTTTGAAAGAGTTCTCTACAATATGTATAGATTTTGCAATATTTCTGAAATATATGAGAACTACTTTTTATGGCGTATGCATTGAATGGATTTAATGTTCAAGCCTCCAGTGGCAGTTTGCACTAGTTGAACATTGGAACGACCTCAAAATGTCGTCTGTTAACTTAAGCTATCAAAGCTGACGCTTTGCTAGCTAGGTTTTTGTCCGATGAAATGAACCGAAGTTTTTCAGACCGAGATCTCATACTATGCTCATTTGTGAACAGTGGTTCAAGCATTCAATTGTTTTTTTTTTTTTTTTTTTCGGTTTATAGAGTCAAATACATTTGACAGCAATACCAATTTGTCAACGTTTCCATTGATCAACAAGAAATTGAAATTGAAAGCAAACATTTCTTCTGTAAAAGAAATAATTTTTTTCTGTAAATATAATGTTTGTGCTGTAAAACCACTACCGTTATTTTAAGTAGTTCTGGAATTGCTTTTATCAGGCTCGAAATCAAAGACGATTGGTCCACTGTACTGGTTCACATTTGTTGTCTGGGTAAATACTTGCCCAATTCCCACTCGATCCCACTTTTTACGCACTCAAAAAGAAGAAGAAGAAGAAGAAGAAGAAAAAAAGAAAGAAATTGTCTGAAGAAAAAAGTCTAATCATGCCAATAAGGGCAACCGTAAGTTGATAGAGTATAATGGTAGTTTAGCCGGACTATGATCAGACAGTCCACTTGTCACGGATCGCAAGCCAAAGTCGAAGTCAAAGGGAAATCAATACAAAATACTAGAGGAGGACAGAGAGACTGAGATATACGTGCCAGAAGGCATTGGCTTTAAGAATATGGCCAGGAATATTTTCAGCGAAAAAAAAGTTGATGGTTAATTAAATGCAAATCACACATTACGAAAGATACGCAAATGTGTAATAAGACGTCATGTTCGAAACTGTCGTCGGTTGTTCAAAACACTCAAGATGCAGTTACGATGTTTTGGTCAGCCCAACAACCTAATCGAAAATTTCTGCGGGAGAAACCAGTATGAGAACTCTGTCCCAACTCTTTATGCTGCCCCGCTCGCAACATAGGGACTCGCGAGCGTATTATTACCCTGTCCTTGGAATGCGATGCAATGTCATCCGATAAGAAATGACCATAATTGAGACTAGGTTGGGATGCGACACTAACGTCGTAAACACAATAAGTTATAGCTACAACGTTTCGGTGGCCCTCGACGATTTTTTTTTTTTTTTTACATACATGTCGAAGACTTGAAAAACCCAAGACTGACAGTAAATTGACAGATGGCTGGCCCTTCTACCACTGGCCGTCTTCGACATGATAGTTGATTTACCCTTTCCCGTTTGCAAAATTTTAGACCTACCCAAATTCAAAGATTTTGCAGACGACAATTAAAAGTGGATTAAATTTGAAAAATAACCATTCAGTAGGGTAGAAAATATTGTGTAAAAAGAAGAAATTGCTTGTTACAAGCAATTTTTTCTTTTCCCACAATATTTTCTCAAGAATTAAATCGCAAGGACGTAAAAACCAGTGATTGCACAGGAAAGGGTTAAGTTATTAAACGATATTGCTTTGTATGACATGTACCTATAAATATTTAAATTGTCGTCTGCAGCTTCTTTCAATTTGGACCAGTCTAAAATTCTCTTGTGTGGGAATGGGTTAACCCTGTACATTTTTTCAAAACTTTGGATTTGTCCAAATTCAAATGGGTAGCAGACGACGTTATAAAGTGAATACAATTCATGAACTAACCATCCTATATGATTGAAAATATTGTTGGAAAAGATGAACATTGCTTTTAACAAGCAATTTCTTCTTTTTCCACAAGCATGGTTTTCACAAGGGAAATGGTTTATTGACAATTCAGGAATATTCAAACATATATCAACATCAGGGCCCGAGACTATAAAACCTTTTCCGTACTCGTTTGAGAATCTACTCAAACTTCAAGTTAGGGTCAAAGTTGTATTTCTGCTTAGACTCTATTTGCATGAAAATAACTGACAATATCTGTAGATTGTTATTTATTACTCTTAACATACAATCATAATTGAGCGCATGCGTGACATTTCCAACCATTACACATGTGCGCCAAGTAAAGATTCAGATCAGCCTGTGCATCTGCATAGTCTGACCAGAGTATTCACCCTGCGCTCTGTAGATAGATACTGACCAAAAGCTTCTTTAAATAATCAGCGAATATTCTAATTGCCCCGAATGGCTGTCCATGGTGCTCAATGTGTGCGAGTCACGCACATGCAAAATGGTTGGAAATGTCACGCATACGCTCAATTAAAACAAGCTATTTATTCGAATTGAAGTTTGAGTAAATTCTCAGTTGAGTACGAAAACAGTTTTATAATCTCGGGCCCAGAATGTGGTAAGTTTGCTGAGTTAACAAATTTCATTTGAAACGAATCACGCAACTTCAAAAGCAAAATGAGTCATTTTACCGTGAAAGTAAAAAAGTACCTGCTCAACCTAACCCTCATCTCTGCTTCACGAATTGTATGTTTGTTTACGATAGAGAATAGTATCAACGCAAAACTACTTGGCAAACCATACCAGTTGTAGAACACTGAATTGGCACATGTCCACTTGTGCGTACAGAATGAATATTAATCCATGGTGAGATAAAAAGTATTGGTCCATGAATTTGGGTGGAACTATTTTACCACTGCTGTGAAATATGGGGAATCACTTTACCTGGAAAATATTCAGGTCGCGGAGTACCGCGTGTTTAATAAGTGCATGTTCACCCCGCCCTGGGTTATATATAGCGTATAGGTCTATAAAAAAGTTCCTTAGCTTAGTCCAATGATGAGCGGATATATGAAATTTGATGAAGCTTTTCAAGGATTATAGGATTGTGGAGCGTAAGATATATATTTTTTCAATTTGCATGTATTTAACTTATAATACACGTGCAAGGATGCAGCCGGGTATGACTTAATTGATTTCTAGTTTAACTTATAAGACACGTGCAAGAATGCAGCCGGGTATGACTGAATTGATTTCTAGTTTAAAAGGCCCAGATCGAACTACTGGTAAACGTGGGTGATCGGGAAAAGGTCACATGGAAAATAGTCATCGAAATAAAGTCACAGAAAAAATAATCTGACAGAAAGTCCATAGAGTTCGGATTTGGGCATCTGCATAACATACTTGTTTATTTGGTTTTATTATTTTCTGAATGGGATTATTTTGAAATGGAAGACAAATAATTCGGACTTGGCTCTTTCCATAGTAGGCCTATTTCTTTGTTTTCATAATATTTAGATATGACTTAAACCTGTTACACTCACATGATTTTGCCGAAATAGCAGAATCACAGTAACAACTTGTGGGTTCATCATGATTATACTTCACGCCTCCTTTTTTACCTTCGGCAACTCTGTCATCGAAACGCAAAGCTTGTGCCTAATTCAAATTTCATTGACGATTGTGTTTATAGGCTAAAATTTGCATAGTTAGTAGCTACGAATGAATATGAACTCAAGTTCATGATTGGTTAAATATACGAAAGTCACTGTAGATATGCCTCATTGTATAATTTAATGGGGCATCAAAACGCATGGATATGTGGGAATGGGTTAATCTCTCTTATCGTACCTTTTATGACTTTAGGCACGCACCCTAAAACAGAGTCCCTGGTGTAGATCAGATCGCGCTGTAAATGTGCGATGAAAATATATTATAACTGCTATAGCTTTTCCCAGCTGCAGTCACGACGTCTGTATCGCATACCGTCTTTACTGACGCCGTTTATCTTTTTAAAAATAATTGTCTTGTTTGTTGGATTGGTCGAGCCTGATGTATATCAATGTAATCATGATGTAACAACCAAATTTAGAACATAAGGCAATACATGCTTTTTGGACGCCCAGAATTGTTAAAAACCCAGCTTTTCGGCACCTTTAATATAAGGTAGAAAACTAAAGCGGTACGTGAATAAAAAAGCTGCTGGCTTTTTTTTCCCTATCTATATCAATCTCATTCTCTACGTAAACAATCTGTGTACCTCTAAGATCGATTCGAATTTGATTTGTTAGAATCCTATATAGTTAATAATCAAACTCCTGAGAAGAAAATACAATGTATATGGAAGTTTGTAATATAAAAAAAGAAATACAATAAGGTACTATTGCTTTAAGGACCATGCAATTAACGATTTCTCTTTTTTATCAAAAAATGGCTGTTTTATTGTGGTTGATTTCTTTGTGTTATAATGTTAAAACTGTTAAAGTTGAAATAGTTTAAAACACCTTTTTATTTGGAAGATTCCTTCGTTTAAATGCATATGCTCCAGAAACCGAGACAAAATATACTTCTCAACGTTCACCGCCTTTTTGCACGCTCAGATTACAATAAGACTTTCATTTTCGGTCCATTTTATGCTCCCCGAAGGACGAGCATATATCCGCCACTCCGTCTGTTCGTTCGTCCGTCCTTCCGTTTTCCATCCGCCCTTCCGTCGGTCCCGATATCTCCATAACACTTGGGCTAAATTGGATGAAACTTTACATTTTGATATTGTGCCGGGGGTTTTGGATAACTCCAAGGTCAGGGCCCCAGTTCAAGTTCAAAATTGACTTTATTCATAGCACAGCTCCTTCAATTATGGATAGATTTCAAAATAACTTGGCACAATTGTTCTCTATCATGAATAGATGTACCATTTGGAAAAAAGTCAGATAGCTCCAAGGTCAAGATCACAGCTCACAGTCAAAGGTCAAAATTGACCTTGATCGTAGCATAGCTCCTTCAATTATGGATGGATTTCAAAATAACTTGGCACAATTGTTCTCTTTCGTGAATTTTTCTACCATTTGAAAAAAATAGCTCCAAGGTCAAGGTCAAAGTTCGGGGTCAGAGTTCAAAATGAACCTTGTTCACAGCATAGCCTCTTCAATCGTGGATGGATTTCGAAATAACTTTACACAATGGTTGTCTGCCACGAGTAAATGTGCCATTTGAAAACTTTATTCATATGGTTCCAAGGTACAGGCATAGCTCAAGGTCAAACATTAGAATTAAGCCTGTCCTAAGCAAATATAGTTCCTTCAATTATTGATTGATTTTATCATAATTTGTCGAAATCGTTCTCAGCCATGAGTAGATGAATCGGAAAGCTAAAGGTAAACGTCACAGCTTAAGGCAAACATTTAAATTAGGCATGTCTGGAGCATAGCTCCTCAATTATGGATTGATTTCGAAAAACTTTGAACAATAATAATTCTGAGTAGAAGTATCATTCGAAACAAATTTTCAGAGAGCTCCAAGTTCAAGGTCACAGCTCAATGATATTGGTTAATATTAAACATATCTGGAATAAAGCGAGCATATACACGCATCTGTGTCTGCTGGTCGCCCGATCCCTTTTCCCTGTCTATCTTTTCCTTTTTTATGACAGGGCTATATTAGGGGAGCATAATCCGTCTCTGACAGCTATTTTTTTTTAAAAAATAAGATAGCCGATTGACCCTCAAACCTTTGGGTCTCAACCACATGATTAAAAGTTTCGCTAGCTCATGGACTGCTGAGAGTGAAAGAACTAAGTCATGTTTTGATGTTTTGTGTTCCCTGGTGTGTTTGCTCGATATATCAGGGATTGCGCTAGCAGGAGCTATTGACTATTTTACCATCAATTTTAGTGCTCAAAACTGGTTTTTAAACCATTTCAAAACAACACAATTTTAGACTGGTCCAAATTGAAAGAGGCTTTAGTAAGTAGCCGATGTAATTCTAAATCTTTCATCTTTTAGGATAAAAAACATATTGGATAATAAAGAAATTGCTAGATACAAGCAATTTCTTCGTTTTCCACAATGTTTTCCAAAGTTTTTTTTTTCTTGGTGGGCTTAAAAAGGTTGGCTGAAAATGGAATTGGATCAAAGGGCTAGCAAATCATGATGGTAGATCGTTATTTGAAGTGCAATTAAATTGGAATAAAGCTAAATGCAAAATAGATCTAGGCCAGAAAACATTTTGTGAAAGGAAGAAGTTGCTTGTTACAAGCAATTTCTTTTTCTCACCCCCCCCCCTCTTATACTTCTTACATGACGAGATTGCGGTTTGATTGCGAAAATGCAGCACAAAGTTGTTACGAAACTCTCAATGCAATATACTGTATTTTTTACAATAGAAAAGTTCTGTCCCTTTGTATAAACAAACACGAAATGCATTACCCAAGCGGCGAAGTTCAAGAATGATTAAGAGTCAACGAAGTTCAAACCAAGATTCCAGTCATGATTTTCAGGAGTGACGTTACACTTACAGCGTCGTGGACACGTGCACAGACGGACCATAAAAAGGGGAAAGACTGAGTGATGAATGAAGCAGGCTCCCTGGTCACCGGCGCTGATCGATGGCGTCTGCATGCACTTGATCCAAATTTATCTTGGAAATCTTTTTCTCAAAAACCAGTCGACAGACTACAACTAAATTTCAAGGGAATGATTCTTTGATGACCCATTATCTCAAGGAATTCTGATCAGATAGAAAAAAAAACATGGCTTTAATGGGCGGGGCTAAATTCCATAGTGGACACTGAAATCTCATCAGACATCAACGTATGAATTTTAACCAAAGCTCAGGAATGATTGTTGATGACTATTTAACTGGTTCATTCATTAAAGTTTGTTGAAGAATACAGCTTTTATGGGTTGGGCTCATGTCCATTTAATAAAAAGTGTGCAAATCATGTTTTCTGAATCAGGAGGATGGTTTTCAATCAAATTTCACAGGAATGAAAATTAATTAGTCTTAACAATTGCCGGATTATAGAAATTTCAGACTTGCAATTCCAAATTCAAAGATTTTGTGATGACAATTTTAAGTTGAACTTTTTTTATAAAACCGTCATTTAGTAGGATAGAAAATATTGTGGGAAAAGAAGAAATTGCTTGTCATGAGCAATTTCTTCTTTTTTGACAATGTTTTCTAATGTATAAAAACACAGGGATGTAAAAACCAGGGATCAAACAGGAAATGATTAATCATAATTTTTGAAGATTTTTTATATTTTAATAATTAATATGGCTTTGGAAAAATTAGGCCAATTTCAGTTGAAGATCACAAAGTGATGCAAAGGAACTAATATTGATATTGCTTGACTGAAAATATTTGTTGCATAAAAGAAAGTTGTCTCCCTTAACCCATTCCCACACAAGGACGCTTTCGATGCTCTCAAGAAAGAACAATTGGGTATTCTTCATTTTCCACAATGATTTCTACCCATAAAGTTGAAAAATTCTAAATTTTCATAAACTTTTATTGTCATATCCAACTCCTGTCAACAATTCTGTCATATGGGAATGGGTTAAAGCATGCTATAAAGAAATAATAGTTTTAAGTATCACTGGCTGAAGGCCAGTGAGCTATTATCGTAGCACTGTGGCAACCATGCGTCTAGCTGTGATATCATAGCCCTCCTTCTGATTAATCCTCACCTACAGATTATCAGAAAGAGGGCTATGATATGGCAGCTATGATCCATCTGTCTTTTAGTGCGTAAACTTTTTCATCAAAAATCTTCTCAAATACTAAGTACTGGTCATAAAGATCTCAACCAAACTTCACAGGATTGTACCCTACATGGTCCTCTTTTAGATTCCTTCAAACAAGTCCTCTTTTAGATTCCTTCAAACAATGAAAGTTTCATAAACAACTCTGGTTGCCAAATAGAAATCCTATAAAAATCAATTTCTCTCAAAGTGTTCTTTTCATTTCATTGTTCTAATGCAGAAATGTTTCTTGCTTCAGGTCAACCTGAATCCTTAAAATTATTTGGATTGGGAAAAAACACGGCTTTTATGGGTGGGCTTTTTATTGCATGTATAGCATAAATGTGTACTTTGTATTGTACTTGTCCCATTATCAGACAGCAAAATTTTAGACTGGTCCAAATTGAAGGGAATTGCAGACGACAATTTAAAGTGTATAAAGTTTTAAGTTTTTTTTCAATATTCTAGGTAGAAAACATTGTGAAAAATAAAGAAATTGCTTGTTAGAAGCAATTTCTTCATTTTACACAATGTTTTCCCAATAGTGTTTCATGAGGGGCGTCCAAAAGGTCACTGTGTGGGAATGGGTTAATTAAAAGTGGAAGGGAGACAATACATACTTTTGTAAAATAGTTGAATAAGTAAATTATCTCCATTGTATAGGGAAAAAGACTTCTTATTAACATTGACTTGCACGATTGGTTGATGATACAAAAAAAATAGTATTTTACCCATTGCCAGACAAAATTTTAACACTCGTCCTGATGGAAAAATGTTGCAGAGGAGGATTTAACCCTTACCTGTAAAAAATCATCGTCACAAGTGCAGGGATATCGAGATCATCTTTTCCTCTAATATAGAAGTTGAATGTTTGCTGCCCTTGGTACGACAAGATGGTACGAAACCGGGATTTTAAGTCTCTTTGATTTTATACTTGAGAAAACATTGTGGTGATGAATGAAAGCCAGTGCTATCGTGGATGGGGCTTATTTTCCATGTATGGCAAAAATACATGTAGTTGTTGGATTACCGGGTATGTTTGATTTATGGTGTTAGAGACACAACTTACTATGTTGTAGAATTGTCATATTAATGGAGTAAGTCCTGTATACTTCGGATCAAAGTTAGATGTAAAACTTGTTTTTCAACGGTTGATGAAAAATAAGTTAAAGGAAATTTGGTCAATGGAAGAAATAGGGAGAGCTTATTTAAACTATCAATAGACATCAAAATTTTATAGTTAAATTGTATTATTTTACAGATGGCAAGTTCAAGCTGATGAAATTTCGAAAATGTCTATACAGGTAAAGATAATGGAAAATAAACAACATTGTGTGGGTGTACATATTTCAGCCAGTGGAAAACACAGGCCCTCTTGGGCCTCTTGTAATGTTTTGCAGTTTTTGTCTGTCTGGCAGCAATGTATTATCTCACTTTGATCAATCCTTTGTGTATGAATATATGTTTATATTATATACATACTTTCTTGGCAAAGCTATAACTCTTTGATTTTGTGTTGTAAATAGTTTATTGTGTACTACAGTGTCTTTGTAATGTTCCATGTTGTACTTTATATTGTTCATAAAATTACCTCTCCCACTATGGAGGTAATAAAAGAAATTAAGGCAAATGTAGTCATATCTTGGAATAAGGGTTGCATATTTAGCATTTTTATCATTCTTTAATCTAGTAAAATCAATTTAACAAAGATAGGAGGACCTTGAATCTTTGAGGGGTGATCCTGCGTGGCTCAGTGAGCAGGGGTCAACACTAACAGTGTCCCGGGATCCTGAGGATCCCTGAAAACTGGAAGGGACCCCAGCAATCTCAGGCTAGGGATTCCGTCAGGATCCTTCAATATTTCTCCAGTACAACAGATCTTAATGTATTAACTAATGCTCCAGATTTTTTTGTTTGCTTGTTTTTGTAGAAAACATTGTTCATTATGAAGAAATTGCTTGTAACAAGCAATTTCTTCATTTTCCACAATATTTACCTAAGCTTTTTTTCAAGTTTGGCTTAGAAGGACAGGATTGCGTGTGAATGAGTTAATGTATATCAAGGAGGGATCCTTGATTATCTGGAAGAAACCCTGAAGTAATAAGTAGGGATTCCTGTGGGATCCCATTTAAGCAACTTTAGTGTCAACCCCTGCTCAGTTATAGGCTTTAATTGTTTTTCTACCTTGTTAGACAGAGATTCTTTAAATTTCTCCAAGCTTCAAATTTTTGTCTGCAATTCTTTCAATTTGGAATAGTCTAGAAGATATTTTCTGCTGTAATATTTTACCCATTCCCACACAATACTACACACAGTCTATAAAAAGCTTTGTAAAAAGCTTTGTAAACATTGCGGAAAATGAAGAAATTGATTGTTAGAAGCAATTTCTTTGTAATAAACAATGTTTTCTTACCAAAAGACAAAGAATTTGGAATTTTATGACCTAAAAACAGTTGTGTGCAACTACTTTCAAATTGGACTGGACTAATTTTTTATTATTTGGTGGTTGGATAATGAATCTTAACCCTTGTCATGCTGTATAAATTACCGTATTGAATTGCTGTCAAATCAAAGGGCTGAAAGCACTGATAGAAATTGTTGTTCAAAAAACAATATTTCCTTTTAGAAATCAACTTCATAAACAAGGAAAAGTACAAGCAGGAGGTGTAGACTAAGATCAGCCTGCACATGAGTACAGTCTGATCTTAGTCTACACCTCCTGCCAAAACCGGAATATTCCGGGTTCAGCATGATAAGGGTTAAGATAATTTCAGGAAGTTAAACATTTGACATCATCAATGAGACTGGAAAAGATATGATTTTTGTTTACTTGAGGTAAATGAATCCAGCATTTATTTTTTCTTATATGTTTCGAATTAGTCAAGACTTATCCTAGGTCCAATCAGCCAAATAAAGAGTCACTGTCACTGAGACCCTAGACTGGTCCCATCGCTAATGAGTAAAGCTTTGTTAAAGTTGACATCAATACCAGTCTGAGACCCATACCATTCTCAAAGAATTATGACTCTATAACTACTAATTATTAATACCCTATCTAATTTCATCATGCACTGAGGCAGAACCCAATATATGAACTATTCCTGGAATTTATTGATCAACCCTCTACTCTGGCATTGACTCTTGGAGAGAAAGTCAGATTTTCAGTGCTTAGCAATCCACAGGGTAATTGCTATGCACATAAAGCTACTAGCCAGATTGAAGAGAGTTCCAAACTGAATGCCATTGAATATGTGGCATTAATTTGATACAATTAGTTTGCTATTTGATCCCTCATATTAACGGTAAAACTTAGGGGGCAAAGGAGGAAATTGCTGCTCTTTAGCATTCCTTTCAATTGATTGCAATATTTTCAGAGGTATTCTATCTAGGTTATTGTTAAAATTTACAGTGATGTTTTATGAGTTACTGGCAAATACACCATGGATCTATTGGCCAATATTTATTTTATTATTGACATACAGAATCTCTTCAGCCTATTCCAGTCAAGGGTTGTGTCACCATGGGGTCAATTATGAAGGCATGTCATTCTGGCCCCTAGGGACATTGGACAGGGGACTTGTGAGGATAATTCTAGACAAAAATTCCCATTAATGAACAGTACTTAAAAGTGGACAGGACAAAGGAATTTGTAGGGGAATAATTCTAGGAATAGCAGGCTTTCATCTTCGTGTAGTGAGTACTATTGATTTTACATTTTTTGAAAACAACTGATGCTCTACTAAATCCATTGATAAATGACAAAATTTCAATTAGGCCAAAATTAAAGAAGATGCCGACAGTAATTTCAGGTTGATAGAATTTCTAATTTCTCTGTTTGTCTGGGTAGAAAACAATGCAGAACCTGCAGAAATTGCTTGAAACAAGAAGTTTATTTGTTTTCCATAATGTTTTCATGTACTTTCTTTCTGGAGGGTGGCTGGGGTGAGGTGGGGGGTAAAACACAGGTTACACTTGTTCACAACACTGGTTTTGACTGGAGTCACTGACCCATATCAATCACTAGGCATGCAACAACATCATAATCTATATTATGTATAAAACCATTATCAGACAGCAAAATTTTAGACTCAGGTCAAAATTGAAAGGAGTTACAGAGACTATTAAAAGTTAATGAAATTTTAGGTTTTTTCAACTCTCTGAATAGAAGACATTGTGGAAAATGAAGAATTACTTGTTACTCGCAGTTCCTTCATTTTACACAATGTTTTTGGACTGTTTTTCTTTAGGGGCATCCAAAAGCATCATTGTATGGGATTGGGTTTAATGTTTAACCCTTGTCATGCTGTATAAATAACCTTACTGAATTGCTGTCAAATCAAAGGACTGAAAGCACTGATCGAACTCATTGTTCAAAAATCAATATTTCTTTTGGAAATCAGTTTCATTAACAACTCTGGCGGATAAAATACAAGCAGGAGGTGTAGACTAAGATCAGACTGCACTTATGTGCAGGCTGATCTTGGTCTATACCTCCTGCCAAAACCGGAATATTCCGGGTTCAGCATGACAAGGGTTAATATCTGTCTTATTTGATACTCAATATTGTATCTAACCCATTTCTACACAATCCCTCATTTTTATACCATGTTGAACCATGTTTTCTACCAAAAAAGACAGGCATACTCAAAATTTTCTGAACTTTAACCCTTTCCTGTTTTATGAAATTTTATACTGGTCCAATTTGAAAGAGATTGCAGACGACAATTAAAAATGCATGCAAATTGAAATCTGACCAACCTATGAGGTAGAAAATATTGTGGGAAAAGGAGAAATTGCTTGTTACAAGCAATTTCTCCTTTTTCCACAATGTTTTCTCAAGTATAAAATCACAGTGACATAAAATCCCCGGTTTGTCCAGGAAAGGGTTAAAGCAAGAGATGTCTGAAATTAATTTTGAAAAGAAGAAACTGACCGCCATTAAGGCCATCCAGTGTTCTCAGTCTCAGTAGCAGATTAAGATAGGGATTTGGGGAGTCGGGTCGGGGGGAGGGGTCAGACAAACGATCCTTCATAGCCTGATTATTTCAATTTTGTTGGAAATTCAATAAACATTGTGTGATAATAGGAAATATCCCTCCCCCCTGGTAAGTTGACCAATCACTGGTCCTGCCCAACGACTCCCTGTGCTCTTCTCATTAACTCAGACAGGAATTTCTGCTTCAATTTTTAATGGCGTAATTTTTTGCAAAATTTATGGCCAGTAGTATGTTACAAAAAAGTAAAATGATAGGTTGGTTGGTGACTAAATAAGCTACATTTAAGTAGCCAAACAAATAATAAAGGTTTACAAAAATGGGGGCAATGTCGGAGTTGAACAGCTCAGGTCAAGGCTGAATAAAGATTTGATTGGTCAGTTTATTCCTAGATTGACAGCCGCGATTGGTCAGTTGGAACCCCCTTTACTGAAATCCTGGATCCACCTCGGATCCTTTGACTTAAATGCAATTCTTAAAAAATTGATTACTTAACTGATTACCACAGAATAAAATTTTAGACTGGTCCAAGTTGAAAGAAGCTGCAGATGACAATTTTAAGATTATGGAATTTAGAAAATCTTTGCCTTTTAGGGTAGTAAATATTGTGGTGATTTAAGAAACTGCTTGTTACACGTAATTTATTTATGGCCCACAATATTTCCCAAATAGCTCTTTTTCTTGAGGGGGTAGGGGGAGGGAGGGGGCATCAAAAAGCATCAATGTATGAGAATGGGTTAAGGTATTCACTGGACACAGGGAGTGATAGGTTGATAGCTGGTAAAGAGAAACATATTACTATAAAGGATGGTTACTCCAAATGGATTTTCTTTGCATTGATAATTTCCCTTTCTCAACCTACTATCCTGAAAACACAAGTCATACATCAGTCACACATAGGCAAGACTCTGGTTTGATGTTTTATATATATTTAATTGTTAATTTCGTCCATCAAAAACGAGCGTTCTGATTGGTCGAAAAATTTAATTCATACCTCCATGAACCAAATTTTGAGCACGCAGTCATTTTGTATGCTTCGGCATAAAATAGTTCCTTACAAAAAAGTATCAAAATTTGTAAAGCTTTTGTTTTTTCACACGATGCTATTAAATTATAAGAAATGAAGAGAATGTTTTTTGTTTTCATGGAGGTATGAACCGAAAAACTAATCACACCATGTATGAATCCGCTTTGCGTATTCATACAGTGTGATTAGTTTTTTCGGTTCATACCTCAATGAAAACAAAAAATATTCTCTTCATCTCTTAATTGAACCCTAAAACTTTGCCAAGTTTGTACATTTTAGCTCGGCTGTTTTCAGAGCAAACCCGAGCTATTGCTATAGCCAGGTTGTCTGCATCAGTTTGATTATCCCTTTCCCGTACAAATACGGGATTTTACGTGGCTGTGATTTTATATCTGAGAAAACATTGTAGAAAAAGAAGAAATTGCTTGTAACAAGCAATTTCTTCTTTTTCCACAATATTTTCTACCACATATGATGGTTTCATATCAAATTGCATCAAATTTACATTGTCATTTGCAACCTCTTTCAATTTGGACCAGTCTAAAATTTTGAAAAACAGAAAAGGGTTATGAGAAAACTTTGAGAAATTGTAATATCTCTGATATTACTGAACACATTGACTTTTAACTCGAAATTTATGTTCATTATCAAAAGAGTGATTTACAACAACAAGGAGGATAATTTTAAATGGACTTTGAACAAATTATGCCTCTTTTTTGACTTGAATATTTTACCCACTAATCAAGCACCAGAACAGCTGAGCCTTGTCATCTGCATGTGGTGCTCTTGTTTGAGTACAACTGTAGTTCCTTAATACTTCATATAATCATAAGTACTACTAAGTGAGTACTTCATACCTAAATGATTGGAACCACTGAGTACCCAAATGATAAGTACACTAAATGAGTACTTCATTCCTATATCATAAGTACTACTAAGTGAGTACTTCATACCTAAACCATTAGTACTATAACAAACTTCATACCATCCTTACGAGTGAAGGGATATCGAGATCATCTTTTTCTCTAATATAGATAAGTGGAATGTTCGCCGCCCTTGGTACGACAAGATGACTTCATACCTTTATCATAGGTACTATTAAGTGATTAATTACTTCATACCCAAATCATAAGTACTACTAAGTGAGTACTTCTTACCTAAATCATTTGTTCTATTACATACTTCATACTTATATCATAAGTACTACTATGTAAGTACAATTTACTTCATACCTATATCATTAGTGCTACTAAGTGAGTTCTTTATTCCTCAATCATAAGTACTACTAAGTCAGTACTCCATACTTAAATCATAAGTACTACTAAGTGAGAATTATGTCAGCCTGATTAGCTCAGTTGGTAGAGCACTTGACTTCAAACCTCAAGATCATGGGTTCGAGCCCTGGGCTGACCATATCAACTAACAAACTTATTGTCTTTCGGATGGGACGTTAAACCAAGGCCCCATGTGACGATGCTATCTTGAGCACGTTAAAGAAACAGGCGGAGCTCTCAGCAGTTTCGTCCTGAATCCTTGCACTATATCCCGTAACAACTAACCATCTTCTGGGGGCGTCGCTCATATGGGCATGTGCTACGGATAGCTACGATAGATAAACGTAAATACACACAAGTGAGAATTACAGTATGTCATATTTATTTTAGCACGTAATCATTTGACAAGTGACCCAATGTCATCTGATAGGTAACCCTGCCTAAGGGTTTTGTAGGACAAAAACAAAATCTAAAATATATGAATAACTCTATTTATTATTAACAATGTGATGACAAATTGCTATTCAAGTTACCAGAAGATATTTCATCACTTTATCCCTTTCCTGTTCAATCCCTAGTTTTTACGTCCCTAAGATTTAGTAATTGAGAAAACATTGTAGAAAAAAGAAGAAATTGCATGTTACCAGTAATTTCTTTTTTTCCACAATATTTTCTATCTTGCTGAATGTTTATTTTTCAAATTAAATTCTTTTTAGAATTTTTTCTGCTAATCATTGGAATTTTGACAGGTCTAAAATTTACAAAACAGGAAGGGTTAACTGGGTATTTTTTTTACTTTGATTGGTTGTAACCCATTCCCACATAATCTTGCTTTGTCATATGCTTCTGCAGAAAAACTGTTAATGAAAAGTTTTTTAAAATGAAAACGGAATATTACGGTTCGGGCATGAGGTATAGACAAAGAAAAGCCTGCAAATAAGTGCAGTCTGATCTTGGTCTACACCTCCTGCTTGTACTTTTACTGTCAAAGAAGTTATAAAATTGAAATATTAAATATTTAACAACAAGTAGTTTCATTTCCCTTTGATTTTAATGCAGTTCCAGAAGGGATTTTATACAGCATGACAAGGGTTAATCAATTGTTAAGCTTATAACAAGGTATTTCTTCAATATCCAGAAAAAGTTTTAAAATTTTGACCAGTCTAGAATTTTACAATCTGGTAAAGTTTTAATTCATTCCAATGCAATGAAGCTTTTAAATTCCTCCAAGAAAAAATAAGCTTTGGAAAACATTTTGGAAAATGAAGAAATTGCTTGTTGCAAGCAATTTCTTCATTATTCACAATGTTTTCCTCCACACAATTAAAAAAATCCAAAATTTCATAGGCTTTGAAATGCCGTCTGCAACTCCTTTCAATTTGGACCTGTCTAAAATTTTGCCTAATTGTAATGGGTGAAAAGAACATCAGCTACAGAATTTCTTCTGTTACCACAGAGTTTTCCCCAACTTATTTTGTGGAGCATTGAAAAAATTTTGGGGTTTCAGTTGGAATGGGTCAACTCATTACCAGACTACAAGAAAAGTAGATTAGTCTATATCCAAAGAATTTGCAGAACACAAATTCAAGTTAACAGAAATTTTGAATATTGGGTCTTTTTTTGGTATAAAAATGTGGAAAATTGAGAAAGTACTTGTAAGAAACAATTTCTTCAATTTCCACTTTTTTTTTGTCATTTGAGTGATAAACCCTATGCCTGCCTAGTCCAATATAGGCTTTTTTACTTCTGGACAAGTACAATTTTCAGGGTCACTTGTCTGGGGACATTAATACCATGGCAAATATAAAATGGTACCAAAATGATATCAAGAAGACTAGATAATATATTAGAAAACTATTAAAATAATTATATTGAAGGGTATAATCTTAGAAAATATTGTGGTTATTTAAGAAAATGCTGGTGTTCATCATCTTCTTCATCAGCAACAATGTTTTCTCAAAATCAATCTCTTCGCCCTTTTGCAGACATGTTCCTTTCAAATATGTCTTACTTGTCTAGGGACATTGTGGAGAAAAACTGTATTTCTACACTAATCTCACTTCTTATTCCATTGCTTTATTGAGGGTCGCTAAAGAGTCTGATTTTTTGGGAATGAGTTAAAAAAAAAAAAGAAATCGGGACTAACATACCCCCACTGACACAACCACATTTTTAATTTGTCATCTTTCATTCACATGTATGAATAAGGGTACCTTGGCCTGAAATGGTTTAATTCTAATCCCATTCTTTTCAGTGTAAATGGTATTGAGTCTCTGATCAATTTTTAATCATTACCAATCTGATGTTCTTAACCCATTCCCACTTGACAAAATTTGAGACTGGTCCAAATTCCAAAAAGTTGCAGATGACAAAATAAAGTTTATATAATTTTTGAATTTGTTCAACCTTCTGTACATAGAAAGTATTATTGAAAATGAAGAAATTGCTTGTATCAGGCAAAATCTTCTTTAACTATAATGTTTTCCCAGTATTTTTTCTTGAGAGGAGTCAAAAGTGTCATTATGTGGGATTGGGTTAACTCATTCCCAAACAGAAAAATTTACACTGGCTGCAGACAAAGTTTGTTTAAATCTAAAAATGAGACCCATGATAGGAGGTAGAAAACATTGTTAAAAAAGAAGATATTGATTGCTACAAGTTGAAGACAACATATCAAATTTTACATTGACAAATTTATAGTTGAATTGCTTAGTCATAACTTCATTGAAACAATGATACATTTTCTTTAATTTACATAGATTCAGGTAGGTAAGTAAGAGTAATTTGGCAACATTTGTTTAACAAATTGTGGGACATTTTTGCCCTGAGTCACATTACTAATGTATGTGAAGCATATGTAATGAAGCGCAAACAACAAATCGCTCTCTTTCCTTATCCTAGTTTAACCCATTGCCAGACAACAAAATTTTAGACTAATCCCAATTGGTCCAAATTGAAAGAAGCTGCACACATTTTTTTTAGTGATGAAATTGTTAAAACCTTGTGGGCTTATTGTCCACAATATTTTCCAAAGCCTTTTTTTGTTAGGGGCGTCAAATAGTGTTATTTTGTGAAATAGGTTAAACTTAGTCATTTACCAGATTTCAAAATTTTAGACTGGTCCAAATTGAAAGAAGTTGCAGTAGTACTTTGTAGTTGATGGAATTCTTTGTCTTTTTGTGTAGAAAACAACATGCAATATTTCATTATCCATTTTTTTTTCTGAAGCTTTTTTTCTTGGAGGCATTGAAAAGTGTGATTGTGTGGGAATTGAGAAATCTGTGCAGTAGTATTATAATATTCATATGATAATTTCATGTGGGGGAGTGGATAACAACAATTTGAGAGAATTTTAAATTTTCACTAATGAATGACCTCATTGTAAAGTGTGATTTATGTTATTATTGTATAACCTATTTAGCTCAACTGAGCACAAAGTGCTCATGGTGAGCTTTTGTGATTGTTGAATGTCTGTTGTCCGTCGTGCGCCGTGCGGCATCAACAATTGAAGTGTTTACACTCTAGAGGCCACAGTTTTGACCCAATCTTCATGAAACTTGGTCAGGTCATGAGGATGAACACCATAATCTATTCAAAAACACAGTAAAAGGAGCCTCTATGACAATTTCTTTGTTTACACTCTAGCTGCCACAATTTCGGCTCAATCTTCATGAACTTTGCCAGAATAATCTTTTTCACCATGTTTTCCAAAGTTTTTTCTGGAGAAACATAAAAAGGCAGGATTATGTGGAAATGGGTTAACTTGATATTTCCCATTTTGAACAAGAAATATCAACCAACAGTTAATGCCTCCAGTGCTTTCATCCCTTTTATTTTTGCAAAATTTTGAAAAGGAATTTATTCAGAATGGCAAAGTTCAATAAATGTGGATTTAGGGGGGCTTCAGAGGGGCTTGAGTAGGGTCATTTAAATCTTTTTCTGTTTTTCAAAATTTCGGACTTGTCCGAATTGAAATAAGTTACAGACGACAATTAAAAGTTTATGAAATTTTAGATTTTTCACCTCTCTGATCAGAAAACATTGTAAAAGATGAAGAAATTGCTTGTAGCAAGCAATTTCTTCATTTATACAATGTTTCTCAAACTGTTTTTCATGACTGGCGTCAAAAAGTGTCACTTTGTGAGAATTGGTCAAACCCCCTTCTGTAGCCTAATTGTGTCATTTTAAATAAGGAACTGGTACTAATAGCATATTGAGCCTGGATGGGTAATTCAGTTTGAACCTCCTTTAATTAAAGAAATCTTGGATCCTCCACTGGGCAGTAATGTAACATGATATCTAGGGTTTATAATAGTTTACATTGAGAATTAAGATCTCAGATATTAGATGACAGACACTGATCAGATATGATATAAAGATATTATAGTGTACAACAAAATATTATATAATGCTATCATATTTTGACTATTATCTCTATATCATCTTTGCATACCAATTTATGCTGGTTTATGGGTCATGAACTGACTGGATTCTATGTATTTGCAGCCCCCCTCACCCCCCCTTGCAAAATGAGAACATTCTCGAAATATGTAAATGATTGTCAATTTGCAAACAAAATTTTGTAATAACAGTTTTGTACAAGCTGTAGTTACTAGGTTTTGATTAACAACTAACAATATGATTTAACCCATTCCCATACAGTATAAATCATTTTAAAATCCTTTATAAAAAAAGCTTTCAAAAACATTGTGAAAATAGCAAAAGTGCTTGTAAAATTTAAACTTGAATAATTTTACAAAAACAAAGGAAATATATTCCAAAATTGAATGTTATTCCGTTCACACTCAGTACTATTTTTATATTACATCCCTAACAAAAGGTTTGGAAAAAATTGTGGGTATTGAATAAAAATGCTTTTTATAAGCATTTCTCAATTCTCCTACAATTTGTTTACTTCCCCCTGAAGACAGATTTGTTTTAAGAGTTAATAACTTGAATTGACAACTTTTTGGCTGTCAATCAAGGAATCAACTGACTAATCAAATCATTTATTCAGCACAGACCTGAGCTTCTTACTCCTACATTGGCCACCACTTTTAACCATTCCAACACAATGGAATTTTAGACCGGTCCAAATTGAAAGGAGCTGCAGACGACAATTTCAAGTTAATTGAATTTTAGAATTTTCCGTCTTTTTGGATAGAAAACATTGTGGATAATAAAGAAATTGCTTGATCCAAGCAATTTCTTCATTTCCCACAATGTTTTCCAAAGCCTTTTTGTTGAGGGGCGTAAAAAGGAGGGATTAAGTGGAAATGGGTTAATTAGCCTTTATTGTTGGTTTGGTGAATTAAACATCCTAACTATAGCTTATTCAAGTTTAAGTTACAACATTTAGGTCGCCAACCAACCATTTTACTTTTTTGTTACATGCTACTGGCCAAAAATTTTTTAACATTATGCTGCTAAAAAAAGAAGCAGAACTTTCTGTCAGAGTTATTGGGCGAGGCCTGGGTAGTCAGTGGCCCAGGGATCAGTCAATTGCTGTCTGGAACTTCTTTGAATTTTCACATAATTGTTGCAAATGACCCAAGGAAGAGTTCTATTGTTTTGGGGTCATGTAGGTCAAAGGTTAAGATTGAACTAAGATTGAAAATCATTTCAGTGACTTACTCAAGAACCATTTGACCTGCAACCCAGAAACTTCACATAATTGTTGCCAATGATCAAGGGATGGCTAATTGGCTTTGAGACATAGGTCAAAAGTCACAATTAAACTTTTGTTGAAAATGGTCTGCATGCTTTAATATCTCAAGAACAAATTGACCTAAAACCTTAAAACTTCATACATTTGATGCCAATGATGCAAGGAAATGCCCCATTGCATTTGGATTACGTAGGTCAAACGTCAAGGTAACATTATTGAAATTTGGTTGGAAAACCATTTCATGCTCTATCTCATAAGCCACTTTTACCTACAACCTGGAAACTTTATACACATGTTGTATATGACCCAAGTAGGTGACACATTGTTCGTGGGTCATATAAGTCAAAAGTCAAGGTCACAATTGAACTCCATGGCTAATGCAGGTTAAAGGTCAACCATGCTTCTTCAATGACAAAGCACTGGTGGGGGGTATGAGTCTGTTTTGTGAAATTCTATTTGGAATTCCCTTGATGAGATAATTGATGAATCACTGGCTCTGCCCATTGATTCCCCTGGCCACACCCACTGAGTCTGTCAGGAAGTTCAACTTTGATATTAAAAAGCATTATTTTGGAGAATTTATAGCCAGTAACACATTACAGAAATATAAAATCCTTCGTTGGCAACCTTAGGCAGCTTAAGTAAGCTGTAGTTATGACATTTAAGTCTCCAAACCAGAATATCCCTTAACATAAATGTTAGCCAATATCTATGTTTAAAGTTCACTTCCAATTAAATGAATAATTTGATTGATTCTATGATTGACAGCCAAGATTTGTCAGTCCTGCAGCACAGGTTTTGTGGAAGAATTGATGAAATAATAGAATCTTTAACCCTTTCTTTCCTGTACAATCCCTGGTTTTATGTCCCTGTGATTTCATGATTGAGAGGATATTGTATAAAAAGAAGAAACTGCTTGTAACATTAGCAGTTTCTTCTTTTTCTGCATTATTTTCTACCCTGCTGAATGATTATTTTTCAAATCCACTTTTAATTTTCGTTTTCAAATCTATGATATTGGCAGGTGTAATTGTTTTTCAAAACAGGAAAGGCTTAAATTCAAAATTATCCTCTCCATCATGATGTAGCTCAGTTGAAGGCAAGTTTTGATTGAGATCAGCTTTGGCAATGCACGCAGTTTGATCAGGTACTATCTTACTTTCAAGAGGGTTCCTTTTTGCTTGATACGACTTGACTCTATGATTATGCACAGTCCAAAATTGAAATAACAGGCATATTATGCAGGTACAACAAATGTTAGTTAATGAAATGTGATTTTTTTTTATCTTTTTGCCAGTTTTTGGGCGATAATGAAGAAATTGGTTGTAACAAGCAATTTTTTCTGTTTCCAAATCTTCTTTCTTGAATGGGCAAAATGTTAAGTTTATCATATTTTTCCTTTGTTTTTGTAGACATATTCGAGCCGTTAGAAGTTATTGAATGATTGAAACCAGTCAAGAGAAGTACTCTGAGAGAGGTATCTTTAATCCTCAGCCTTGACAAAAAGACAAATTTCATCCTATTAGCTAGCATGGCGTCAGACAAAATTTCAGAGTACAATGAAACTAAACTGCCAATGGAGGCTTAACCACTAAATTCATTGAATCCTACACCATAAAAAGTAGTCCTTGTGTATTTCAGGAATACTGAAAATTTTGCCTGCAAGTTCATCTCCTAGGTATCTTTAGATCACTTGAGCATGTGTGCACTGCTTTGTATGGCCACATGAGCCTGTAATTCTAATCAAATTCTAGAGAACTCCTTCAAAAGCATGCTTTTAACACCTTGGTTACTTAAACCTCAATTATTTATCATGATAACTTTTGAAAAAGGAGATTACTTAACATACCGCCCCGGGTAACCATGCTTTGCTAGCTTATGGTACTTTCAGTACTTTGATATAGTATCAGGGCCTGAGAATCATCACTCAAGTGAGATTTCAGTTTGATATAAACTCTATCATGCCCTGCAATGTTTTGGATACGGACATTTAGAGTGACTATGTTCCGTGTGTGAGTGGGTCCTGGTTGGGTTTGTTTGTGTGTGTGTTAACCCATTCCAAAACAATGACGCTTTTTGACGCCCCTCTAGAAAAATAATTTGGAAAACAATGTGTAAAATGAAGAAACTGCTTATTTGACACAATGTTTTTCTACTCAGAAATTTGAAAAAAGATGGAATTCCATAAACTTTTAATTGTCGTCTGCAACTCCTTTCAATTTAGACCAGTCTAAAATATTGTCCTTTGATAATTGCTTAATGTGTACATCCAGTTCTAGTCCAGAGCATATCTTCTACTTTTATAAATGAGCACAGTTGTTCCCCTTGGGGAGTACTAGTGCCATGTGTAAAATTCTGTTGGATACTTCGAAGTTCAAGGTTACAACTGAAGGTCATGTGACATGTGCAAATTTCTAGTTTTTGCATAAACATTTCTGCAGACCCATACAAAAAGTGGGAGCCAGGAAATGGGGCTTAGGTCCCCCTCCCCCCAATTATTTTGACAGTAAGGAAACTGAAGCATAATTTTACCATGAATTGAAATTAGTTTTGCCTATGTGCAGGCTGATCTTGGTCTACATCTCCTGCCAAAACCGGAATATTCCAGGTTCAGCATGGAAAGGGTTAAAATCAAGCAGCTGAAAGCACTGCATGCAAAAGTTCTGGGCTAATCTTTCTTTTGACTATTGATTTCATTAGGTGTAAAACAGGAGATGTAGACTATCATCAGACTGCACTAAGATATGGTCAGGCTTAAATCTTCTGGGCTTAACATAACAAGAGTTAACCCACTCAGACATGATGACACTTTTAAATGCCCCTCAATATGGAAGCTTTAGAAAACAAAGTGGAAAATGATGAAATTTCTTGTTACAAGCTATTCCTTCATTATCCACCATGTTTTTTATCCCTAAAGACACTCAGACTTCAAAGATTTCATCACATTGAATTATTTTCTTCTGCAACTTCTTTTAATTTGGACTGGTCTAAAATTTATCGTGTGGGCATGGGTTATCCCTCTCCTGTTTTAAGAAATTTTATACTGGTCCAATATAAAGTAGGTTTCACACAATAATGAAAGTCGGATGCAATTTGAAATGAAACCATCCAATCAGCAATTTCTTCTTTTTCCACAATTTTTTCTGAAATATAAAAACATAGTGACATAAAATCACGGATTTGTACAGGAAAGGGTTAAAGACAAAAAGTACTAGATGGCCTGGAGAAAAGGTCAGGGGTCAGACCTAATGTCCAGTAGTATCGGATGTCCAGCAAGGCCTGAGGCTAGTAAATGACCAGACAGATGTATAACAGTTGTTTTACATATATCCTTCACCTTACATACCCTTATCATGTGTGGTCAGTTCCAAGTGACAGACTTTAACCCATTCCTGTTTTTCAGAAATTTTAGACTGCTCCGATTTGAAAGAGGTTGCAGCTGAAAATGAAAATTTGATGCAATTTGAAATGGAACTATCCTATGTGGTAGAAAATATTAGGGAATATGAAAAATTGCTTGTTACAAGCAATTTCTTCTTTTTCCACATGTTTTCTCAAGTATAAAAATCACAGTGCCGTAAAATCCCGTGTTTGTACAGGAAAGGATTACACCATTCCCACACAATGACTTTTTGATGCCCTTAGAGATACAAACTTAAGAAAACATTATGGAGAATTAAGAAATTGCACGATGCATGCAAGCAATGTTCTCTATCGAGAAAAATCTAAAATTTTATAAACTTTAAATTGTTGTTTGCAACACCATTCAATTTGGACCAGTCCGAAAATTAGACATCTTGTATGTATTAAACCCATGACCAGAGCATTAAATTCTAGCCTTATATGTCCACTTTTAAAAAGATTTTTAGTTGGCAATTCTATGTTTTCAACCCATTACCAGACAGCAAAATATTAGACTTGCTCAAATTGAAAGCAGTTGCTGACCACCATTTAAAGTGAATGAAATTTTGGATTTTTTAAACTTTTTGTGTAGAAAACATTGAGGAAAATTAAGAAATTGTTTGTAAAAGCAATTACTTCAATTTCCACAATGTTTTTTAAAACTTTTTTTTCTTTGGGGTGTATAAAAGCGTCACTGAGTGGGAATGAGTTAACCCATTCCCACACAACAAAATTTTAGACTGGTCCAAATTGAAAGAAGCTGCAGACGACAATTTGAAGTTGATTGAATTTTATTTTTTTTCATTTTTTGGGATAGAAAACATTGTGGATAATGAAGAAATTGCTTGTAACAAGCAATTTCTTCATTTTCCACAATGTTTTCTAAAACTGTTTTATTGAGGGGCGTAAAAAGGAGGGATTGAGTTGGAATCGGTTAAATTGAAGATTAATTGCTAGACTTGGTGGAAAGGTGGAGTTGCTGGTAACAAGGAATTTCTCCTTTTCTCATAATGTTTTGCAAAGTTTTATTTCTTCAGTGTGTAAAAAAGTGGAATAAACTTGTTCGATTGAAAAATAGTTCTGAAAAGGAATAGCGATTTTTCTCTTTACCACAATGTTTTTCTTGGCCTATTTTCAAAACTTGTGTGTGGTAATAGGTTAGTCTATAATTAATGATGGTGCACAGTATTATGTACCTACAAATTTTCCGTGTAAAATACTTTCATCGCATGCTGTAAAATTGAACTCAGACAGCAAAATTCTTCACTGGTCCAAACTGAAAGGAGTTGCAGATAGCATTTTTAGCGTTTATGAAATATTAGGATTTTTTTCAACTCTCTGGGTAGAAAACATTGTGAAGAATGAAGAAATTGCTTGTGACAAGCAATTTCTTAATTTTCCATAATGTCTACTCAATTGTTTATCTTGAGGGGTGTCCAAAAGCATCACTATGTGGGAATGGATTAAGAGAAAATGATGTATCAAACACAGTTCCATGCGCACCACTATACCACACATTGCAACAGTATTTGCCTCTTTCTGGGTAGATAAATTTAATATTCCACTTAATCAATTTCAACACAAACCTACCGTTACCTCTAACAAAAAAAAAAAAATAGCCTTTGAAAGTATCGTTGAAATGACAGAATTATTACAATTTTTTTCTTCATTTCTAACTATGTTCTCAGTAGTGCTCAGCTAGTAAGCTTTAGATACATATCTACTTCGGTCAACCGTAGTTGTGAATTTAAATATGGCTTTCTAGATAGAAATAGGGCCGCCGTCATAGCGCAGTTGGTAGCGCGTCGGACTGTCGATCTAGAGGTCCCGGGTTCGATTCCCGACGGCGGCACTCATCCTTTTCGACTATTTGTCTCTCACCAATCGGTCGATAATCGTAGACCTATGTGGGATAGCAGCTGGAGGCTAGGAAAGGATGTGATGGTAGTACTGGTGTGAGATATACCAGGATTCCACTGTTAGGTGCTCCAGCCGCCGCGATATAACTGAAAGATTGTTGAAAGCGGCGTAAAACCCCATTCAAACAAACAAATCTAGATAGAAATAAACCAAAGTAAGTAATAATGCTAGGTAAGGGTCCACTATTGCTTCATTGTTCAAGGCCAACATAATAGCTAAAGGAGTAAAGGGATAATTTGGGCTGTCAAAAACAAATTAGAGCTATCAACAACATAGTGCCTTATGGTGTTTATCTTGTTAGGAGGCCTGTTTGATTGGGAAAATAAGACATACCTTCTGTTTTCTTTGTGGTTTTGGATAAAAAATTCTATTCTATTATATTATAGTGTCTTGAATAATGGAATTTTATCTACCAGACAGGAATTAATGTGATTTAAGGTAGGTTGTATCATTTTGTTATCTCTCAGGATTATGTTCAAAATAGTCAATAGCAAATATAGCAGGCTTTTCATTTTGTTGGTTTTATATGTGAGCTTTTTGGAAACTCTAAAAACGAAAAAACATAAACTGTTAACACCAATAATTATATCTGACAAACATTGGTGGCTGTTACCTATTCCCACACAATCCAACACACAATCCCGCTTTTTTATGAGCTACAAGAATATAGCTTGGGAAAACATTGTGGAAAAGAAGAAATTGCTTGTTACAAGCAATTTCTACATTATCCACAATGTTTTCTGACCCTAAAGACCAAGATGTTTGTAATTCCATCAACTTGAAATTGTGGTCTGCAACTACTTACAATTTGGACCAGTCTAAAATATTCCCATGTGGTAATGGGTTAAATACCAACTTTTGCAACTTGGGCTATTTCTTAATAGAACAGATCAACAAGAAGTCCAGGTATCTTCAACTTGGTGTCGTTGTTGGCATAGGTGTAGGCACTTGTGTGATAAACTTGATTCAGCCTCAATTTTGGAATAAAATTGCCATATTTCATTATAAAATGACATTATTATCCTGTCCAAGGACAAAAATCTGTACTAAACTTCTTGATCTGGTTTACTGGTGATATATGGAACATGAAATTTGGGATGTCTGTTCATGATATCTAAAAGAATTTAAATGTACTTAATTTACTAAAATCTCTTAACCAATACAGATGAGCATGGCATCCACTTGCAGAAAACAATTTTGAGTTACACTCCCCCCCCCCCTTTGAAGAAGAGGAGTGTTTAATGGATAATCCTTTTCCATCCTTCCATCCATGTGGAGGTTCAGTTAGGGTCCTTCATGGTGCTTATCTTCCTGTTTTATGACTTTGTTTGTTCTCAGACATTGACTTGTATTGTGGAATATTTTCGTACATTTCTCAGCAATTATTCATAGCATTGATTTGAAACTTGGTGAGGAGGTTCATCTAGGGGTCCTACATAGGGCTTACCAAATTTAGGTCGGCAGGATAACTACTTTCAGTTTTATGACCTAGTTTATTCTCAGACATTGCCTGGTGTGGTGGTATATTTTGGTCACATTTTCTAAAGCAACTATTCATTGAATCGACTTGAAACTTGATATGGAGGCTCATCTTGGGGCCTTCAGTTGTATTCCTGTGTTCTGGTATAATAGTGGTATCTCTTCAATGCTTGTTCTGGAGGTAGAGCTTTGTGTCCTACATGGTGCTTACTAAATATATTCCATTGAGGGAAAATGTCATTTTCACTGTAGCATGCTGTAGGGCATGCAAGGGGAAAATTCTGTGAGTTCTCACTCGCATATTTCTTGTTGATTATTTGTCTTTTCTGGAGGGCCTTAATGCCTTATTGTGTGGGAAAGGGTTAAACAACATAACTACAACTACCTAAGCTGTAGTATTAATGTTTATGAAGCAGCAGCTGATAGCTCTGAGATGAAAACTAAATGATTTTTAACCCGTTCCCACACAACAAAATTTTAGACTGGTCCAAACTGAGAGAAGCTTGAGGTGGCAATTTTTTCGTTTTCTTTGAAGGAAAACATTGTGGATAATGAAGAAATGGCCTGATACAAGCAATTTCTTCATTTTCCACATTGTTTTCGAGAGCTATTTTGGGCTTAAAAAGGAGGGATTGTGTTGGAACGGGTTAGGGTCATGTGAGTAATTTCCTGTTTTCAGGTTTTAACAAATGTGGTTTTAAAAAGGGATTGTCCAGCCCGTTTGACCAATGGTTGCCCCTCCTTCATACCTACAGGCCCTCTCATTACCTACTTGACTAAGGTATTATCTGATCCTTTGCTAATAAGGCTTTCCCAAAGCTACTCTCAATAATTTGCATTTGGATGTGTCAAGAAAAGCATTCCAAGGACAGAAATTTGTTCTATCCCTGACCTAGCACTTGATATCATGGTACATGTGTATAATATCTTGGAAAATATTGAGAGGAAAAGATGAGATTGATGGTGCTGGGTATTATTTTATTTTGTATTTGTTTTACTTTCCCCAACATGTTTTGTATAGATAATTTGTAAACTAAAAGAACTAGATTTTTTTCTATTTACACCCACTTGAAATATGACAAAAATGAAAACATAGGCTTGGTGAACCACATATTAATAAATTCAATGAACACAAATTCATAATTGATACATTTTACATTTAACCCATTAACAGACAACAATTTAAAATTTATGAAACTTTAGATTTTTTCAACTTTTTTGGAGAAAACATTGTGTAAGATGAAGGAATTGCTTATACAAATTCTTCATTTACTATAATGTTTTCTCAATTATTTTCATTGAGGGGCATATAAAAGAATCACTATTAGGGAATGAGTTAAACCTTTCCCCACAGTGATGCTTCTTTGATGCCCCTCATGAAAAGACATGTTGAAAACAAAGCTGAAATTGAAGAAAAAGACTCAAATATTCCAAATTCTCTGAACTTGAAATTGTCGTCTGCAATTTCTTTGAATTTGCACCAATCTAAAATTGGGTTGCGTGGGTATGGGTTAAAGGATAATCAAATAACCCCACAAGTTGAAAATCTGTTAAGAGATGAAGAGAATATTTTTTGTTTTCATGGAGGTATGAACCGAAAAAACTAATCACACTGTATGAATATGTGAAGCGGATTCATACATTGTGTGATTAGGTTTTTCGGTTCATACCTCCATGAAAACAAAAATTATTCTCTTCATTTCTTATAATTTGATAGCATTGAGCGAAAAACACAAAAACTTTACAAAATTTAATTTACATACCTTTTTGTATGGGACTATTGTGTGCGGAAGCATACAAAATCGCTGCATGCTCATAATTTTGTTCATGAATTTATGAATAATTTTTTTCGACCAACGTTAGTTTTTGATAGACCAATCTGAAAATTAAATTATTTAGAATGAACAGCATATTAATGTCTATGTTATTCTCAATGATAGGGTGTTCATGGGCATTCTCAGCATTACATAGCTGATCTACAAATGTTTAGATTTGCCTAGATTGAAAGAGGTTATAGATGACAAATAGAAAAGGCTGTATCATAATGTAGGAAAAGATGAAATTGCCTGTAAGAAGCAAATTATTTCTTCTCCCTCTAACCATTTTGGAGAATAATATCTGAAGGTTGTAAAAAAAGTGGAATTGTGTTGAAATGGGATAACTCATTATTAGACAACAAAAATTCAGACTGGTCAAAATTGAAAGATGCTGTAGACAACAATTTTTATAGATGGGGGCATATTGTTTTACTGGTGTCTGTCTGTATGTCTGTCCGTCTGTCTGTCTGTCTGCAAAACTTAACCTACCAACTAAACATTTTCCTATAACTTCAACCCTGATTAAGTTATAATGCTAATATTTGCTATGTAGATAGGTGTCAACAAGGCGCAACTGGGGAAGGTCATTTCATCAAAGTCAAGGTCAAAATTTTAACTCTTTTCCCTAAAATGTTCGCAAAAACTTAACCTGCCAACTTAACATTTTCCTATAACTTCATCCCTAATTAAGTTACACTGCTAATATTTGGTATGTAGATAGGTCTCAACAAGGTGCAACTGGGGAAGGTCTTTTCATCAAGGTCAAGGTCAAAATTTTAACCCTTTTCCCTAAAACAAAAAAATCGACCATAGAAATCACCTGTTTCTAAAGAATACCTGTTTCGGGGGCATGGTGTTTCACAAACACATCTTGTTGTTGATGGAATTTCAATTTTTGGTGGATTTTGAGGTAGAAGCCATTGTAGATAATGATGAATTTGCTTGTAACAATTCCTCATTTTTCACAAGGTTTTCAAAGCTATTTTAATTGGGGGGGGGTAAAAAAAAGTTATTACTGTGTGGTAACGGATAAATTATGCTTCTTTGTTAGAATTGTTGTTCCAATTTTAATAGTGGATAAGACTTTTAAACTCCATATCTGTGATAAAAGTAATTCTATAATTTTGGAAAAAACCAAAAAAACATACAAATGAAAAATTGGAGATCTAAGCGAGGAGCTGAAAACAGGAACTAAACTGCTCGCCTTGCCAATTGAAATTAATTTTCATATGCCACTGGTCGGTTTGCATGTTCGAAATTAAATATTTTATGAGGAAAATTCTTCAAATACTTAAAGATACTAGGCATATTAGGACAGACTGTTAATGTCAAGTCATTGAGAGTTCATCCTTCAGTCATCTTGCCAGAACCCATTACCAGACAGCAAACTTTTAGACTGGCCCAAATTGAAAGAAGTTGCAGACGACAATTTAAAGTGAATGGAATTTTGGATTTTTTCATCTTTCTGGGTAGAAAACATTGTGGAAAATGAAGAAATTGCTTGTAACAAGCAATTTCTTCATTATTCACAATGTTTTCTAAAGCTTGTTTTCTTGGGGCGTTTAAAAGCGTCACTGAGTGGGAATGGGTTAACCCATTTCAACTCAATCCTGCTTTTTGGCTAGCTTAACAACAGCTTTGATAGCATAAGTTAACAGATGAAGTTTTGATGTCTTCTCAAAGTCCAACGAGTGCAAACTGCCACTGGAGGCTTAACCATTAAATCCATTGAATACCTACGCCCAATAAAGTAGTTCTCATGTATTTCAGAAATAATGCAAACTCTATTCAAATTATATAGGAAACTCTTTCAAAAGCATGCTATTTAACCCTTCCCAGTCAATTCCGCTTTTAAGCATCTCAAGAAAAAAGCTTTGGAAAAAATTGTGGACAATGAAGAAATTGGTTGTGACAAGCAATTTCTTCATTGTGCACAATGTTTTCTACCCACCAAGGGAAAGATTTCAAAAATTGTCGTCTGCAACTTCTTTTAATTGGAACAAGTCCAAGAGTTTGTCGTGTTGTAATAGGTTAATTACTGGGTTACTTTAACCTCGATTATTGATCATGATAACCTTTAGCCGATGAAGAATACTTAACAAAACTGCTTTGCTAGCTAGCTTACAGTACTTTCATTACTTTGATTTAGTCCATGGAGAAAAAGGCTTTGGAAAATATGTGGTAACAAGTTTTTTCTTCATCATCTACAATGTTTTCTATGGCAAGAAGTTTTAAAATTTCACCATCATTCTGAAAATTATGGTCTGCAGCCTTTTTGGACCAGTCTAAATTTTGCTGTCTTGTAATGGGAATAACCCACTACCTCTCATTCCGTTGTTTTAGCATACTGTTAAAAAGCAGTGGACATATTTTTGAAAAAAATAGAGAAATAGCTCATAATGTGTATATGATTTAAATCCCTCCCTTTTGGCCACAAATTCTTCTGGTTTGGGAAAATAATTGTATTGCCTGTTGAACTTGTTTGGATTTTGTTGCCTAAGAAATGATTTTAAGTTTTTGGAAATTTTCATCTTACCTTTTACGAGACAACAGAATTGAAAGTTATGTAGAATGCATATGCTAATTGTCAAAGCCCATATTAATTTTGAAATAAGAACTATATAAATTTCAAGCATTGTATCATATTCCACAATGTTATCTTTTTAATATTATTCTGTAGAGGTTTTAGAATTGCAGGATTTTGTGATAATATTTTGTACAGGCTTTGGAACAAGCATTTTCTTCTTTTCCACAAAAGTTTATACCCTTCTGAAGGGCTTTTTTCTGAATAGAATTAACTTTGAATTGTCATCTGTAAAACATTTGAATTGGGACTGGTCTAAGATTTTGCAATATAGCAAAATTAATTGGTTGAATATCCAGCACCATCAGCAGAACATTGAGACATATATATGGCTCTTGTTATCCCTTTCCTGTACAATCCCTGGTTTTCATGTCCCTGTGTTTTTATACTTAAGAAAATATTTCAGAAAAAGAAGAAATTGCTTGTGACAATCAATTTCTTCTTTTTCCTCAATAATTTCTAACCTACTGTATGGTTATTTTTCAAATACATTCAACTTTAAATTATCGTCAATGAAACCTTTGAATTTGGACAGGTCTAAATTTTGCAATACAGTAAAGGGTTATACCATATTATATTACAGGTTTGCAGGTTTTCAGATGTACATGGCCCGACTCATACATGCATAGACCTTAGATAAACACATGTGCAATTATCCCTACCTGACTCAACGCCCTGAAAAAGAGAGGAGAATATTGTAAGTAAATGTGATCAAGTTGTCTCTGAGATATCAATCTGCTTGGTTTCAAAATATTGTAAAATGTTGTTGAGAAAGGATTATTTTCTCATGCTCAATAGTTTGCATTATTAGCTATACAGTTTCTTGCTAGAGTATATGATGATTTGTTCCTGGCTTGATAAAAATTATGTCTCCTAATAGGGATATTTAAAGGGAGGTATCGATGTTTCTCAAACCTTGATTAGAAAAAATTGCCAAGAATTGAAAGACACGATCCAACAAACATTTAATACTTAAATTTTAGTCAGATATTGTCTTGGCGATAATCTTATAGGTTTAAAGTGGCTTTTTGTGGTTATACAGGAAAGGTTCAACGGAATTCCAGGTTATTTGTAGATCTCACGGAATTCTGTTGTTGTCATCGCATGATCTCATTTGCATATGACCCAAAGTCAACGGACTAGTGAAACAATCAACGTCCTAAATGAAATGGTTAGTGCTACACTTCGTTAAATGTTTATATTTGTAATAACGCTTACGACAGTTTTGGACTGTCATACCCAATCAGTGTTGAACTTTTCATACATGAAATTCAGATGGCCTGTTCAGAGGTGTGAAGTTACTTGTAGTTTTAGGTGGAGTTCAATATATTCATTGTATTCCATGGAAGTCATACTGAATTTAGTAGCCATAATTTGGAATGGAGGTACCCCCATTTTAGATACTGAAACAGAATAAAAGATTCATTCTGTCAAAATTGGTCATAATAGCAGGGTGCCTGTATTTCCAGGTTGGTCCTAAAGAGGGGGCTTACTGGCTTTTCGTAGACAAAGCTTTACTGTACAAAAATTATTGACATGTGAATGACTACTTACTCAATACTGTTCCTTCATTTCAAACTAGGCTATATTCATTTTCTTTGATGCAGCATTATAAAACAATGTTGCATTGACATTATGATGTCACGTCCTGACACTGTAGTTTTGATTTCATTCAAGTGAAATTTATTGAGAGTATTAGAAATGTTTTGTGTCAATTAGCAAATGAAATACTAAGATTTACTGGCTTACAAATTTTTTCAAATTTCTTAGAAAGCAAAACTTGAAAGGCCACCCTCTTGTATACATTATTTTGATGGACAAGGCAGCAGTAGATATGATCCTCTGTCAAGTGAGACCAATCAAATTGCAACAATTTTCTTTGCAGTATAATAATAGTTGATATCCCGAGAAATACAGAGACATTCCCATTTTATCCACCATTATTATTCAACAGCCAAGTGACATTTTTTTAAAAATTTCCTCACAAGACATCATCTGCAACTTCTTTGAAAATTGGACGAGTCTGACATTTTTTCGTCTGATGATAATGGTTTAATCCATTTTAACATAATCCTGCACCATGGAAATATAGCTTTGAAATCATTGTGAGAAAAGAAGACATTGCTTGTAATGAACAAGCAATTTCTTCTTTTCTCATAATGTTTTCTACCTTGATGCCCTTATTTTCAATTTAGTTTGTTTGTTTTGTTTGAATGGGGTTTTACGCCGCTTTTAACAATCTTTCAGTCATATCGCGGCGGCTGGAGCACCTAACAATGGATTCCTGGTATTTCTCACACCAGTACTACCATTACATCCTTTCCTAGCCTCCAGCTGCTATCCCACATAGGTCTACGATTATCGACCCATTGGTGAGAGACAAATAGTCGGAAAGGATGAGTGCCGTCGTCTGGAATCGAACCCGGGACCTCTAGATTGACAGTCCGACGCGCTACCAACTGCGCTACGACGGCGGCCATTTTTCAATTTAGATCAACTTTGTTTTGTTGTAGGTAATCTCTTTCAATTTGGGCCAGTCTAAAATATGTTGTTTGAGAAAGGGTTAAGGAAAGGATTTTTGTTGGTTTTGTTTGATAGAACATGAAGTGCTTAAGCCTTTAATCTATTTCATTTGAATATTTACAAGTTTTCAAGACTTCTTGAGACTGTCATCTGGGATTTTTGTTCACTTTGTTTGTCTCCTTACTCATGTCTCAATATGTATATGATGGTTTTCACCCATTCCAACGCAGTAACGCTTTTAGACGTTCCCAAGGAAAAAAGCTTTGGGAAACATCATGGAAAATGAAGAAATTGCTTGTTACAAGCAATTTCTTCATTTTCTACAATGTTTGCAACCCAGAAAGTTGAAAAAATCCAAAAACTTTAAATTGTCGTCTGCAATATCTTTCAATTTGTGCATGTCTAAAATTTTGCCGTTTGGTAATGGGTTAACCAACTTTGTTAACCCTTGACAAATGTAATCAAGAAAACCTTGTTCAGCTCATATCTGAATAACCATCACAAAAAGCCTAACCCAAATTGCAAAGACGGATATATTGCAAAATCTGAATCTGAGATACCGATCGGTCTGATCCATGATTATGTAAACTGTTTTTGAGAAAGACATTTCCTTGAATTTATTTCTTATTTCCAACTATAAATACAAACACATTTTTCTTTGTATCAGAAATATTTATTTGACTTGCATATCCAAAAAATGTATAAAGTTCTGACGAAATAAAAAATATATTGAAACACACAAAAAGCTTCAATTTCGACCTCATTTCAAACCCTTGAAGTAATAGCTGCAAAGAAATAGTCAGATTGGATTTCGGCATTCCTATTGTAGAAAGGCTTCTCTGGTCAATGTCATATGAACTCCTCTATAAGGCTATTGGTAGGGTCCAAGAAATGAAATAGTGGAAAAGTGCCAAGAAATGAAATAGCGGAAGAAGTGGAGTTATTATGCTATGATGCTGTCCCCTCACACCCGCGGTAACTGAATAATTCGACTGTTGGAACCAAACACCCAATAAATCATGATAACACTCCCATATTGACTAAAAAGTTTGATTTTATAGATGTATACTACTTGGGAAATGAAATACAAGAACTCTACTTACGAAATTTTAGAAGAAACAGACAGAATTCAGGGAAATGAAAATAACTTAATTCCACCCTTACCTTCCCAGTCTATAATGGAACAAAATAATCTGTAAAATTTTACTGGTTTCTCATTCGGTCCCCAAATATTAAAAAGCTTGAATTTCCATAAAAGACACGATTTATTATTGTTGATAGTTGTTGGCATTAAGCTGAATTAAACTTTTACGTCAACATAAATATTTTCATCCTTAGAGAAAAGGGATAAAATCTAAGTGTCTGGCATAGCGGAATCTGCTTGGAGACTGACGGGTTGGTGAACACCTGGGGTTACTGACACATTGAGAAAATGTCATGTGGATGGACCTTCGAACCTCTTTTGTGGTAATGGACCTGGTCTAATTTCTTTACCATCGTTAAAAATATGGTAACAATAAAACAACAAAAAACTCTATCTGAACCTTCTCATTTACAAATTGGGAATTTACACTGACTAGCTGCATGTATACAAAACTGGATTACACTTTGTAATGCGTAACTTTTAATACATTGAAGATCATAATGATAGACGCTGGAATATCTCGTTTGGTTTAGTTAGACTATGTTTATGACTGAAGAATCATGATACTCCTAGGATTGGTGATGCGTTGAGAATTGGGAACCATCATGGCAGCCATGAAAAATGGCCAAATCCCCCAAAATTTTGGGAGGCAGGAGGACTCAATGTTATAACAGATTTAGCGCTGTAGCGGACAGCTCTATAATGGAGTTGTAGTGTATATATACTTATACCCCCCCAGCTATAGAGTAGGTTAGTTGGTAGCTCATCCAACTATAAGGATATTCGCCCGGGCCGGGGCCAGTGAAGTAGGACCCTGAAACTTTATACACATAATGTCCAACTGACCCAATGAGATGCCATATTTTTTTGGGGGTAATGAAGGTCAAAGTTAAACTGTTTTATTTGAGTGACAAATTCAGTTACCCCTTTCCTGTACAATCCCTGGTTTTTTTGTGCCTGTGATTTTATACTCTAGAAACGTCGTGGGAAAAGTAGAAATTGCTTGTGACAAGAAATTTCTTCTTTTACTTCTTTGAATTTTGACAAGTATAAAATCTCGAAAAACAGGAAAGGGTTAAGTCAATGTAATTGGCCAACATTTTGAGTGATGTGAGTTAACTTGGGGATTATTTAGAATAATTTGAGTGGATGATTTAATGATATAAGTAAAATGTTGAATGAGGAGTTTCGAAAGAAACGTTTTGGAATGAGGGTCAATTCTTAACTGTGCTTATTTGAATAAAACCATCCTCAGTCTTGGTTGCCAATTGTAGATATCCAAATCATTAGCATAACTCTTTCCAAGGGGCGGGGTGGAAACTGTTTTGTGCTGTTGAATGGAAAATTAACAAATATTAATATTATATAATTATACGAGCTAATTTCACATAAGATATGAATAAATGGTACTTTTTATTTTGACTATTCAAAGAATAGGGAAGCTATTCCAGTGAATCAGGTGTTGGGGTTGTTTTACATGCAAGTGTCATATCTGTCCTACTAAAACTATTGCTCTGAAACTTTTCACATACCTTTTTGACCATAAAATCACCTACAAGGAAAAATTAATCATTCTAAAATTTAATTGGAATTATGACCCTGATATTCGACTAAAAGATCTGGTTTAAGCTTTAGACTGGAAGTTAACTTTTGGAGCATTTTTGATGATTTGGCAACTTAAACATCGTAACTACAGCTTATTCAAGCTTAGTTACAATGTATAGGTCACAATCAACCATTCTACAATTTTTGTTACTTGCTACTGGCCATAAATTTTGCAAAACAATGCTGTTGAACCCTGGATTACCAAACGGCAACATTTTAGACTGGTCCATATTGAAAGGAGTTGCAGCTGGCAATATAAAGTTTTTGAAATTTTAGATTTTTCAGCTTTCTGTGTAGAAAAAAGTGTGTAAAATGAAGAAATTGCTTGTCACAAATAATTTCTTCATTTTTCACAATGTTTTCTCAATCTTTATGGGCATCCAGAAGCGTCACTGTGTGGGAATGGGTTAAAATCAATGGGCTTGGCCAAAAGAGTAAGTTGGTGGTGCTAGTTATTTGTCAATTGCATCTAAATGCATGTTTGTGGTTATGGGTTATTTCACTATAAAGTACCTAATAGCACCTGCTATTTATTACAAAAATGCGACTTCTTTGAATTTATTATGGGTTCTAATATTATGTTATCTTTTGGCTCAAGTATTATAATCCAGGTAACAATAATGATGGTCTAAAACAGATGGCATTTATCTCTTGGATTAAACCCCTGCCATTTGTTTGCTTGTGATATATTGTTAGTGTTTGTTTGATTTGCCTTCTCCCATCTTTATCTCTGAGAAAGACAATTAATCCAATTTGCTCTTCTCTTTACCCATTCCCAGTGCACAATCATGCTTTTATGCCCCTCAATAAAAAATCTTTAGAAAAAATGAAGAAATATTATTGCTTGTTACAAGCATTTTTTTCATTACACACAATAATTCCTACCCAAAAAGACATTGATTGTTAAGATTCTATCAAATATAAATTGTTATTTGCAGCTCCTTTGGATTAAGACCAGTCCTAAATTTTCGTCATGTGATAATTGGTTAAATTCTGAATGGATGAAGAAAAGTTTTTAGGAGTGCATTGGTTTGTAGTGTTTTGGCATTTGCATGTCCCTGTTAAGAAAATTATCGCTTAACCCATTCCCACATGGTCCAGCTTTTTTACCCATCAAGATAAAAGCTTTGAAAAAACATTGAGAAAAATGAAAAAAAAATGCTTTTTACAAACAAAGGCTTTTGCAACTTGATATTGTTGTTTCCTATGTTGAGTCAAAAATATGCTTCCAGTCTAACAGTATGATTTAATTGGTCTATCAAATTTTATCGATGACCACAATCTGTCATTTGGAATAGTGCACTAATATTTCTCATACAGCTTTGAACAAAGCTTATCTCTTCCTTGTCAATATACAAAGCTAGTTCAAGATGAGTGACAGTTAAAAACTGCAAATTTATTGCCTTTTGACTTGAGTAAAAGTAAACATTTGGGAGAGGGTAACATTCCTTGACATGGCTGTAATCTCCACCTTGATAGATCCCAATGTTTACAGGCTTTCCTCTAATCTCCTGTATGAGTGGCAATTTATAAACATGAAATTTACTTGAAAAATGATAAGAATTTCTACTTGATAGGTCCTTGCTCCAGGTATTTTGTATATTGTAATGTATTTATACAGTTTTGTTTTGGCAACCACAATACTGTAATTGTAGCTTTGTCAAAAACATTTTGAAGATCAGAAGAGAAAACTCTTGGAAAACATTGTCTGGAAAAGGGAAAATTTCTGGTTCAGAATGAGTTACCAGCATATCTTAGATTAGGAAATATATTGAGGATAATTGTTTCAGTGTATTCATAGATTGAACAACAAGAGCTATATTTCATGAGTGACAGAGTGATGAAACCGCCCTCATAGCGCAGTTGGTAGGGCATCAGACTCCCTAAATCTTCAACCATGGGATGTCATGGGTTCGACGGCACATATTCTTTGCGACATTTGTCTCTCACCAATTGGTGGATAAACGTAAACTTAAGTGGGATAGCAGCTGGAGGCTAGGAAAGGATGTAGTTTATAGTACTGGTGTGAGAAATAACAGGAATTCATTGTTAAGTGCTCCAGCCGCCATGATATGACTGAAATACTGTTTAAAGGTTCGTTAAGCCCCATTTAATCAATTAATCAATCACATGTGATGATACATAAAGCTTTTGTTGTTCACAAAATGAAAGATATACTGATCTTATATGGAAAACAAACAATTATTCTTTTTCCTTAATGCAAAATAAAAATAAATTTACATGTGGGGGTTCTAAACAGTACATGTATCTCTTTAAGTGTGCAATTACATGGCAACCTAACGACATCATCTGCATCTTCTGTCTTGCTTTGATGGTGATAATTCACAGGGAAATCTAGAAAATCCATGGAAAAGTATTAACACATTACCAGACAGCAAATTTTAGACTAGTCCAAATTAAACAGAGATGACTTTTAAAAGTTCATGAGATTTTAGATTTTTTTTTCTGGGTAGAAAACATTGTGAAAAATGAAGAAATTAATTGTTGCAAGCAATTTCTTCATTTTCCTAAATGTTTTTCCAATCGTTTTTCTTGAGGAGCGTCAAAGAGTGTCATTGTGTGGGATAATTATGCAAAGATAATTATGCAAAATGTGACTGAAGCTGCAATAGAACTAAACCTAATGACATAGCAGGATACAAATTTATGTATCCCCTTATTATGATAAATTGCCTGTCTTTTGTTTTACCTTTGGGTAATTTTGAATGACTATCATGATCCCTTTCAAACCCATTCCCACAATCCCACATGCGATATGACTGAAATACTGTTAAAAGTGGCATTAAACCACATTCAACCTACCAACCATCCCTTATTAATGATAAATTGCCAGTCTTTTTTTCTACCTTTTGGGGTAATTATGTATTACTATATGATCCCTTTCAAACCCATTCCCACAATCCCACATGCGATATGACTGAAATACTGTTAAAAGTGGCATTAAACCGCATTCAACCTACCAACCACCCCTTATTAATGATAAATTGCCAGTCTTTTTTTCTACCTTTTGGGGTAATTATGTATTACTATCATGATCCCTTTCAAACCCATTCCCACAATCCCACATGCAATATGACTGAAATACTATTAAAAGTGGCATTAAACTACATTCAACCTACCAACCATCCCTTATTATGATAAATTGCCAGTCTTTTTTCTACCTTTGGGCTAATTATGTATTTAAGAGATGAAGAGAATATTTTTTGTTTTCATGGAGGTATGAACCGAAAAAAACTAATCTGATAAATCACACTGTATGAATATGCGAAGTGGATTCATACATTGTGTGATTAGGTTTTTCGGTTCATACCTCCATGAAAACAAAAAATATTCTCTTCATTTCTTATAATTCAATGGCATCAAGCGAAAAACACAAAAGCTTTACAAATTTTGATACAGTTTTGTATGGGACTATTGTGTGCGGAAGCATACACAATCGCTGCGTTATCAAAATTTTGTTCATGGAGTAATGAATATTTTTTTTAGACCAATCAGAACGCTCGTTTTTGGTAGACAAAACTAATAATTAAATTATTACTATATGATCCCTTCCAAACCCAATTCTACACGATCCTGCTTTTTGACGCCCCTCAAGAAAACAATTGGGAACTGCCCAGAAAGTTGAGAATATTGAAAAATTTCATGAACTTAAAATTGTTGTCTGCAACTCTTTTCCATCTGGAACAGTCTTAAACTTTGTCGTCTGGTAATGGGTTAAACCCATTATCAAGCAAGACAATTTTACTATTTAAGACTGGCCCATATTCAAAGCAGTTGCAGATAACAATTCTAATTATTTTATTTATTTTTTTTTAATTTTTGTCCATTATGAGAGGACAAAATTTTAGACTGGTCAAAATTAAAAGATGTTGCAGACAACAAATTTTATTCAATGAAAATTTTGATTTTTTTACTTGGAGTAAAAAAAAATGTGGGTTAAGAAGAAATTGCTTGTAATAAGCAATTGCTTCATTTTCCAGAACATTTTCAAGAGCTTTTTTTATTTGGTACGTCAAAAAAGTGTCATTGTGTGGGAAGGGGTAAAATTCATCATAGAAACGAATTTAGTGGGAGAACAAATTAAAAGAGGAAAAAGATGCATTCCTATGATATTTTTGTTTAACTCATAACCAGGCAAGAAATTTTAGACTCATCCTGAATCAAACTGAATTAACTTGTAGATGATAATTCTAATTTCATTTATTCTGAGCATTTGTATCAAAAAGGGTAGAAAACATTGTTTAGAAAATAGAGATTGCTTCTTGCAAGCGATGTCTCACCATGTTAAATTCTTTAATTACTTTTTCTTCAATATTGATAGCCATCAAATGGCTTTAACCCATTACCACTCAGTGACGCTTTTAGACGCCCTCAAGGCAAAAAGCTTTAGAAAACATTGTGGAAAATGAAGATATTGCTTGTATCAAACAATTTCTTCATTATCAACAATGTTCTCTATCCAAAAAGACAAAGAAATTTAAAATTTCATCAACTTGAAATTGTCATCTGCAGCTTCTTTCAATTTGGACCAGTCTAAAATTTCACTGTGTAGGAATGGGTTAAGGTCAAGATCATTCATCAAGGTAAAGCTCACTTATCAAGGTCACATTGCGGAACAGTTGCTATTATGCGAGGCATGGTGTTTAAAAAAAAACAAAAAACTTCTTGTTTGAGTATTTTAGTTATATTTCTAACTATTACATTTCAGATTGTAGACAGAAATAAGATTTTGTGATTGAAATACTTGATCATCTACTTTGCATTCAATCAAGGTAAAACCTAAGCTTATTCGACCTATATCACACTTTTTGACAGCCCTGCATTTTAACATAAAACTTTGGAAAACATTATTGATAAGCAATTTCTTCATTGTCCACAATATTTTCTACCCTAAAAGACAAAGAATTTTTAGTTTTCATCAACTTGAAATTGTCATCTGCATCTTCTTTATCTTTCGATCAGTCTAAAATTCTTATCATCATGGGATAGTACAGCCAAACTCTACCTATCAAGGGTGCTGTTTAACCCATTACCAGATAGAATTTTTTTTCATAGACTAGTCCAAATTGAAAGGAGTTGCAGACGACAATATTAAGTTAATGAAATTTTAGATTATTTCAACTCATTGGCTTGAAAACATTGTGTCTAATGAAGAAATTGCTTGTTCCAAGCAATTTCTTCATTTTACAAAATTTTTTCCTTAAAGCGTCAATGTGTGGGAATGGGTTAATATGATTATAAATTATGGATTCACCAAATAGATAACCTTATTCAATAGGGGCACCAGACCAGGTTTTTATTAAGCATTACTCCATACAATGCTCAATAATAAACAGTGTTGGCCAAGGCAGAGATACTATCTTTAATTTAACGCCAATTATCACTTCTTGAATTTCATGATTTTCCATTGTGGAGAAATTTGACTCCTGTCTGTATTTCAGTGTCGTGTTTCGGTGATCTGGGTCATCTAGAAGAATGATGAACGAGTGAACCGATTTTGATCCAATTCACCAGTAGCTTTATATAGGTAATGGTTGAGTGGTTGTTTGGTATTTGAGTCCACAATACGCCCCATTGTTTCGAATGCTGAAGACATTTATGTAAAGGAGTTCCTACCAAGCTATGGTAAATGCTTGTATATTATTGGACACTTACAATAGTTTTTGCCCCAACTTCTCTATTTGTCTTGGCTCAAACATAATCAAGCCAAAGGATAGACCATGTCAGGAATGTGATGCTTTGCACACACCCTGCCAATGTATTGTATGAATGAATTGAGGTGTTAATGCATGTAGTGTCATCTTTCTAAAAATTAGCTCAGTGCATCTTTCTTTATGTGCAAACTTTTGCTCCATTACTGAACGTCTTGAACCCAACAATTCCCCAACAGTTCCATATAAGAACCAGGTAAAGACATCCCCTCGTTCTGATCAGAGTCTTCACTGTGGGCTCTTAACCTATTCTCACCTGATAAACATTTAGACTGGTCCAAATTCAAAGAAGCTGCAGATGATGACTTCAAGTCGATAGAATTTTAAAAATCTTTGTCTGTCTGGTTAAAAATCATTGTGCAAAATGTAGACATTGCTTGTTACAAGCAGTTTCTTCATTTTACATAATATTTTCTCAATTGTTTTTCTTGAGGGGCATCAAAAATCGACACTATATGGGAATGGGTTAAATTCTGTCAGAAAACTTCTTTGGACAATCAGCCTATATATTTGTAACTAATTATCAGACGACAAAACTTAAAACTGGTCCAAATTAAGAGAAGTTGCAGACCAGAAATTAAATTGAATTAACCCATACCCACACAATCCTGCTTATTCAAGTCCCTCAAGAAAAAGGCTCTGGAAAGCATTTTGAAAAATTAAAAAAATGTTTGTTAAAAGCAGTTTATTTTTTACCCATAATGTTTTCTCCCTGAAAAGACAAAGAATTTCACATTTCATCAATTTAAGATATCTGCAGCTCCTTTGAATTTGGACCAGTCTAAAGCTATTTCATCGGGTATTTGGATAAAAATAAACAATATACACATGTACATAATTATTATGTGCAAAACATTGTAAGAGATGTAGAAGTAATTTCTTTATCTCCTACAATGTCTTCATAAGCTTTAAATCTTGAGCCCATCAAATAGTGGACTGAGTAGTAATGGTTAACCCATTCCCACGCAGTCCCTCCTTTTTATGCACTTCAAGAAAAAAGCTCTGGAAAACATTGTGGATAATGAAGAAATTGCTTGTACCAAGCAATTTCTTCATCATCTACAATGTTTTCTATTCAAAGAGACAAAACAATTTAAAATTCCATCGACTTGAAATTGTCATCTGCAGGTTCTTTCAATGTGGATGGATACAAACTTTTGTCGTGTGGAAATGGGTTAATTGTCGTGTGGAAATGGGTTAATTGTCGTGTGGAAATGGGTTAATTGTCGTGTGGAAATGGGTTAATTGTCGTGTGGAAATGGGTTAATTGTCGTGTGGAAATGGGTTAATTGAGTGTCAAGGCTGCTCATGTCTGTGTTTTATGCTTATACCAACCTATTACCATACCATCCCACTCTTTAACTCCCCTGAAGAAATAATTTTATATAAATCTTTTCTTCGAAAAGAAGAGATTGCTTGTAACAAGCAATTTCTTATTTTCTCACAATGTTTTCTTCCCTCTTTTGCATTATTTTTCTACCAATTTTAGGGCACTTCGAAATGCTGTCTACATTTTCGTTCAAATGAGACTGGGCCGCAGCCAAAAGGTAGTGGTAGTGTGTCAATCATGAGGTCCTGGGTTTGATCCCTAATCGCTTCTAATATTCTTCAGACATTTTTCTCCCAACAATGGGTGGATAATCATAAACCTAAGTGGTTTGAGCAGCTTGAGGCTCTGAAAAAATGTAGTAATAGTGCTGGTGTGGAGAAATACCAGGAAACTATTGTTAGGTGCTCCAGTCACAGCGATACTAATGAAATACTGTTATAAAGTGGTGTTAAACAATTATTCAATCAATCAATCAATTAAGACCATCCTAAAATTTGAATTATTACCTGATAATTGGTTAAACCTTTGTAAATGGCTAACAAAGGCTCATGTTCTTTTAAACTTGTCCAAATTCTAGATGCTTGAGACAATTAACCCATAACCAACAGACAAAGTTTTAGACTGGTTCAAATTGAAAAAGTTGCAGACAAAAATTCAAAGTTTATGAAATTTTAGATGTTTTCATTATGTGGGAATGAATTAAATTAGTTCTAATTTTGATTTTGAAAAAATAAATACACTAATGCAGAAACATTGCACTATTGAATTCTTTGTCCCCTAACTCATAACCGTAAAATAAAATTTCAAACTGGTCCAAACTCTGAAGAGGTTGCAGATGAAAATTTCAAGTTGGTGCAATTTAGAAAGTCTTTGCGTTTTATGAAAAACATTGTGGACATTGAAGAAAACGCTTGTGACGAGCAATTTCTCAATTGCCAACAATGTTTTCCAAAGCAGTTTTTCTCAATTTTGTGGTAATTGGCTTTGTTTATGTGCCACCCTTCAGACAAAAAGGGACCATCTGTGATGTGAAAAAGCTGTTGATCCTGATAAGCATGCTTTGACAGTGCAGGTAGACTGGACTGCTGACCATTAACTAAACAAAATCATTTTAGACTGGTCCAAATTGAAAGCAGTTGCAAACACTTGACAAAATTTAAAAAATTTAAGGTCTCTTTTGGGAGAAAACATTGAAGATAATGATGTTTACAAAACATTTTTCTTGTTGGGGGTAAAATTTGGGTTGTGCGGTATTGGGTTTTCACTCATTTTCTGGTTTTAGAATGGCCATTCTACCATACTGATTTCGTTTCAATACAAGATAATAAAATTTTAGAGAGGTCCAAGTTCAAATAAGTTACAAAGGACAATTTTTAGTTTGTGAAAATTTGAATTATTATTTTCTTTGTGGAAAATATTTAGGAAAAAGCCTTTCTCTTTGAGCCATAAGTGATAGCTTTGTGTAGGAACGGCTAAACTGATCTATTCTCTCTCTCTTTGTTACTTAATCCAATACAATCCTGCATTCTTTATGTGCCAAAGAAATATACATTTAAAAAACATTGTGAGAAAAGCTCTTTTGCAATCAAGTCTTTCTTCTTTTCTCACAATGTTTTCTATCTAAATTTTACCTCATTTTTTCAGTTTAAACCAACTTTGTTTTTTAACATCTGCAAACCTCTTTCAATTTGGACCAATCTGAAACTTAAACGTTTGGCAGTCAGTTAACCAAAATTGCAAGGTGATCCCTTTTATATTGGTGGATTAAAAATAGCTTAATTCCTTCCTAACCCATTACCAGACAACAAAGTTTTAGACTGGTCCAAATTGAAAGGAGTTGCAGACAACAATTTAAAGTTCATGAAAATCTTATATTTTCATAACTTTCTGGGAAGAAAACATTGTGTAAAATGAAGAAATTGCTTGTTTCTCAATTGTTTTTCTTTAAAAGGCGTCATTGTGGGGAATGGGTTAAGGGTGGGTTTTCACCTGTACAAAAGCAACACGATTCCTTAAACAAATAAGCATATCTCAATAGGGAATTGTGCTTAATCTTATTTTGTTATGAAAAAACAATTATTAGATATTGAAATGGAATGGAGAGAATTGGAGAGTTTTCCAGTTTCATGACTTAAGAGGGTACTGGTATCATACATACACAGATGAAAAAGTTTAACCTTTGTATTGCTGGATAAAATCCTAATTCAGAAATGCTTTCAAAATCAAAGGGCTGATAGCACTGTTAGTCTGGTTGTCAGGGTCAATATTTAGTTTGGAAATTGATGTTATAAAAAAATCTGGTTTAACCCATTCCAACACACTAAAATTTTAGACCAGTCCAAATTCAAAGAAGCTGCAGACGACAATTTTAAGTTAACACAATCTTTATAATCTTTGTCTTTTGGGGTAGAAAACATTGTGGATAATGAAGAAATTGCATTTAACAAGCAATTTCTTCATTTTACACAATGTTTTCCAAAGCTTTCATACTGAGGGCATTTAAAAGCGTCACTGTGTGGGAATGGGTTAAAAAAAGATAAGCAAGTAGGTCTGATCTTTGTCTATACCTCCTGTCAAAGCAGGAATATTCTGGGTTCAGCATGACTAGGGTTAAGATGGATCCTTCCTGTTAATAACATATCAAAAATTAATTTTCCAGAAACATTCTGAGACAAAAACAAAAAAAAACATTTTCTACCTTGTTTGAAAATTCGAATGTTTGTGTCATTTATTATATACAGGCTGTGAATCCTTTCAGTTTGGATTAGTTAAAAGTTTTCATCTGGTTATAGGTAGACAACCTGTCAGAAAGCTGCTTTGTCATCTTAACCTCAGTCAGAACTGTTCTTTGTTTTTAATCCTCAGGTTGTGAGTTCAAACCCCTGCTTGGCCCAATTGTTTCTGACAATTCAAGTCAACAAAAGTCATTGTGACATGGTCATTAATCTCACACCAATTGGCTTATGGTAAGTAAAGAGCCTAAGTTGAATGAGGGGCAGTGGCTTTGTTAGAATTTATGGTTATACTTTTGCAGAAGACACCATGGTTGGGTGCACCAACCACTGGAATGTGATGTTAAACCGGAAAGAACCAATTATTTTTTGAAAGTTTATGAATTTCAAAATATGAAAAAATTAATGTACATACTATAAGTTGAAGAATGATTATGTTAGAAAATAAGACATTGCTTGTTATACGGTACTGTTAGGCAGAGGCAGGCTGGGCTGAGAGATTTTGCATTGGTATTGCATGTTCATCTTTCTGTAAGCATCTATCCGAGCTTATCCTGAGCATTTATCCCACTTTAACCCATTCCCATACAACATAACTTTCGACTGGTCCAAATTGAAAGAAGTTACAAAATAAAATATTTTAAGGGAGAATCACCTTGATGGAATTTATTTCATCTTTTGGGGTAGAAAACTTTGTGGAGAAAGAAGAAATTGCTTACTTCAAGCAATTTCTTCTTTCTCCACAATGTTTTCCGAAGCTTATTTCTAAAGAGGTGTAAAACAAGCTGATTGTTGGGGAATTGGTAAATGAATTCATATAAAAATCAGTTTGGAATATTTTCAAGTGCAAAATTACTGGACAAGGTCAAACATTAAAATTTAACCCATTCCCACACAACAGAATATTAGACCAGTCCAAATTCAAAAAAGTTGCAGACGACAATTAAAGTTGATAAAATCTTCAACATCTTTTACTTTTAGGGTAGAAAACAATGTGGATTATGAAGAAATTGCTTGTAACAAGCAATTCTTTCATTCTCCACAATGTTTTCCAAAGCTTTCATATTGAGGGGCATTTACAAGCATTATTGTATGGGAATGAGTTAAGTTGCCAGGAGCGTATAACTCCTACATTTTGATGGCTTGGTGCAAAAACATTGTAAATGTCCATACATTCTTTGCGTATGTACTACTCTATCAAATTTTCTTAAAGATTAACCCTTGTCATGCTGAATAAATGCCTTTTTATAATTGCATTAAAATCAAAAGGCTGATAGTACTAGATGCAAACATTGTTAGTTAATAATTCTTTTGGGAATGTATCTTATAAACAATTCTGGCTTAACCCATTCCCACACAGCAAAATTTTAGACTGGTCCAAATTGAAAGAAGCTGCAGACGACAATTTCAAGTTGATGGAATTTTGAATTTTTTCGTCGTTTTGGATAGAAAACATTGTGGATAATGAAGAAATTGCTTGATACAAGCAATTTCTTCATTTTCCACAATGTTTTCAAAAGCTATTTTCTTGAGGGGCGTAAAAAGGAGGAATGATTTGGAATGGGTTAAAAGTGATAAGCAGGAGGCGTAGACTAAGGTCAGATTGCACATTTGTGCAGGCTGATCTTTGTCTATACCTCCTGCCATAACAGGAATATTCCAGGTTCAGCATGACAAGGGTTAATTTAAGATTATACATGTACTGCACATAATATTGCAATCTATATCATGATTGTATATGCCCTTTCAAATCAGTTCAAGAGCAAGTGGTAAATTGGTATAAATTGGGCATTTAGGAGCATCATTTCCTTATCTTTGTCTGTACTCCCTGCAAAATGAGGGGTATTCCTGGTCTAGCATGACAAAGGTTTCAGTTTGTGTCGCGTAATTGTATGACCCATCACCACAAGACAAAATTTTAGACTTGTCTGAATTTACCCTTTCCTGTACAATTCCTTCTTTTTACATCCCTGTGATTTTTATGTTTGAGATAACATCATGGGAAAAAAAGAAGTTGATTGCTACAAACAATTTCTTCTTTTTTCACAATACAGTCGAATACCTTTACCTCGAACGTCCCTAAGCCGAAGTTCTCTCTACGTCGAAGTTATTCTAAAGTCCCGATCTTATTACTCTTCATTTCTATGTATTTGAACCTCCATACGTCGTTCTCTTTATCTCGTAAACTACCCCTACGTCGAATCAATTGCAAAGTCCCATCACTATTGTTTGCACATATTCACACCTCTTTAAGACGAATCTTAATCATAAAGGTCGATTTTCGCAATCAACTAGGTTTTTCACACATTTCGACGTATCAACGCAGTTAAGAGATAGGTGCGTTACAGTATCGGATATCGATTGCTAACTTGATTTTGTTTGATTGTTTGTCTACGATCTGATAAATTGAAAGATAGCATGAAGTGGAGACAATGTTACAGACGAATTTTTCAATGCTTAAAGAGGCATCTAACTCGCATACCACGCAGGACTTGTTTGGCGCCGGACCTGGTCGATCAAGGGGATGGCCAGCAACTTCGAACGACGGGACGCGGTAAAGGAAGAACCTGGTATCCAATCAAGATGGATACTTGGGTTTTTCGACAGGAAAGAGAAAATACATGTTGTCAAACTATGCAATCGACACGAAGAATAAGCAATAATAGAAGAAGAAAAACAAACAAACAAAACAACATCAAAAAAGCGAAGCCTAAACAAAACTTAAGCTACAAGTTACAATAATTTCGTAATATTAATATAAGAAATAAGATAAATACATCGTCGTGATATATTCCGTATGATTAGATAATCATACTTGTACAAATCATTTGTGGCCTTGTTCAGATACGGTATTTCGCCACCATTTTGATCGTACATGGAAAATATTCGATTATCTACACGTCGAACTATCTATACGTCGAAGTTTTCTTGTAAGTCCCTTGAACTTCGAGGTATAGGTATTCGACTGTATTTTAGATTGGTTACTTTTCAAATTTAGCTCACTTTTAATTGACTTATTGCTGGCCCCACCCATTTCACTGTTGGCCCATCCCATTTACTCTGACAGGAAGTTCCACTTCTATTTTAAGCAGTGTTATTGTGCTAAATTTATAGCCTTTAGCATGTAACAAACTTGTTGAATAGTTGGGAGGTGACCTAAAAGTTGTAACTACAGCTTGAATACGCTGTAGTTATGATGTTTAAGTAGCCAAACTGACAAGAATGGTTAAAGAAAATGGCGCCCAATGTCGGACCTCAATTGTGATCTGCAGCTTCTTTCAAAATAGGCAAGACTAAAATTTTGAAAAACAGGAAAAAATATGAGAAGATATTGCAGACGACAATTTGGTTGAATTTATAAAATCTTTGCCTTTTATAGTAGAAATTATTTTGGACATGGAAGAAATTGCTTTTTACAAGGTATTTCTTCATTGTCCACAAAGTTTCCAAAACTTTCTTTGTTGGTGCGTAAAAAAGTGGGATTGTTTTGGAATGGGATAAGAGTTATGTAAATGAGAGAAATGTGATATGCAAAAATCAATGTTGATCAATGATGCATTGTTTATAACTTTTTTTATTGGCTTTGTATTTATTCCTATTATGAAAACTCCTACATAAATATTTGAAATGGCTGTGAAATTGTATCCAGGAACAAATGTTTAACCCATTCCCACACAATGAAATTTTAGACTGGTCCAAATTGAATGTAGTTGCAGACGACATTTTAAAGTTGATGAAATTTTGGATTTTTTCAATTTACTGGGTAGAAAACATTGTGGAAAATGAAGAAATTGCTTGTAACAAGCGATTTCTTCATTTTCCACAATGTTTTCTAAAGCATTTTTCTAGAGGGGCGTCCAAAAGCGTCACTGTCTGGGAATGGGTTAACCTAATTTCTAGCACAAAAATGTGTTTTGAAGCCTACAAGAGAAAAAGCCTTGGAAAAACATTATATTGGTAATGCAAACTTTGCTTGTGACAAGCAATTTTTTTCATTATCCACAATGTTTTCTATCTCTAACAACAAAGAAAAATAAGATTTCATCAACTAAAATTTTTGTGGTCTGCAATATTTTTTTAATTTTGACCAATCTGAAAAATTGTCATCTGATAATGGGATAAAAATTCATCCAATTCCGCCACAATCTGGCTTATTTTACTCTCCTCAAGAAAAATCTTTGGAACACTTTGTAGAATATTTGAATATCTTTTATCTTTTTTGGGTAAAAAATTTTGTTGGAAATTAAGAAATTACTAAATACAGATAATTTGATAATTTTCCATAATTTTTTCCAAAGCTTTTTCTTGGGGGTCTTAGAAAGTGGGATCAGGTGGAAATATGTGCAAAATGTAGGTTTGTTTCAACTTATTCCAGACGACATATTTTAGACTGGTCCAAATTGAAGGAGATACATGTATGTAACAATTACCATATTAACATTGTCCATATTATCTTCAAAAGCTTTTTTTTGGCGACATTAAAAAGTGTTATTGCAACGGAATGTGTTAAAAAATTAGTTATATAGTGCTGATTTCAGTGGTAATGGGTTAACCCATTCCCATACAGCGACACTTTTAAACGCCCCTCAATATGAAAGCTATGGAAAACATTGTGGAGAATGAAGAAATTGCTTGTTACAAGCAATTTCTTCATGCTCCACATTGTTTTCTACCCTTAAAGACAAAGATTTCAAAGATTTCATCAACTTCACATTGTTGTCTGAAACTTCTTTGAATCTGGACTGGTCTAAAATTCTATCATATGGTAATGGGTTAAGGCTATGCATTTCTGAGAAAGAGTTATTTTATTAGCATTTGAAAGCTGGGTAAATACAAAGGACCTACTTAATGCATAAAACCAATACCAATAGTTTATACCTTACTAGGCTTAAGGTAAAGGTAGAGGGTAAAATCCTTATATAGGTACAAACGGTGTCGAATTGTGTATCGACAAAATCCCATGTGTATGTGAAAACTTTTTTCTTTCGGTTGATGTATAGTTACTGGTTATTATTCACAGTTTATTTCGCTTGAGGACCTTGACTTCTTTGTTAACATATTTTTAAGAAATTCTACTTGTGAACATTTTATCTGAAGGGTAATTTTTAAAAAAAAAATTGATGTGGAATTGATTAGTTCTTTAGTGATTGATATGTGTATTACATTATAAGAAGATCTGTAAAAATATCTTATGATGGATCTATTTTGAAAAGGATTTGGATTTTATAATACATGAATAACTCACTCATGCCTTCTGGATACTAAATACAAGTTGTTTTCATTTAGTTTAATCGAGAAATCAGGTTGTTTTGATATTTTTGGGCACTCCCCCACAACACGAATTGAAGGAATAGTTTTCGCCAAATTTATTGGATTTAAATGTACTTTGATCATTTTATCATGAGTTCTGGTTGATTAAGTTGTGGGATAATTTTCGCATTTTAAGGTAGGTCTATAGTTTTCTGCCGTTTGAAGTAAGACTGATTTGATTTTATTTGATATTAGTGAAAATATTTGCTGATAAACGTGTCATTCATTCTTTAATGAGGATGACAAAAGTTAGTTTAGTAAACTAGTTTATTAACCCATTCCAACACAACACAATTTGAGAATGGTCCCAAATGAAAGAAGCTTCAGACAACAATTTCAAGTTTATGAAATTTAAATCTTTTTTTGTCTTTTTGGATAGAAAACATTGTGGATAATGAAGAAATTGCTTGATTTTCCACTATGTTTTCCAAAGCTCTTTTCATGAGGGGCTGTGGGAGGGATTGTGTGGGAATGCGTTAAAAACCCTATTACTGCACAAATTACTATATTCCTATCATAGAAAGGTCTTGAAACAATACTTTATTATTGCTAGGGTTGCCTCAATTGAAGGATCTTGTCTGTCAAAGTACAAATCAACAACTCAAATCATTTCTTTGCATTGGAAGTGGTCTTTGAACTCCAACATTGGCTGACATTTATCCCTTTCCTGTACAATCACTGGTTTTCACGTCCTTGTGATTTTGTACTTGAGAAAACATTGTGGGAAAAGAAGAAATTGCTTGTTACAAGCAATTTCTTCTTTTTCCACAATATTTTCTACCCTACTGAATGGTTATTTTTTAAATTAAATCCACCATAAAATTTCGTCTGCAAAACCTTTCAATTTGGACAGGTCTAAAAAAATTTAAAACAGGAAAGGGTTAAGTGACATATTTTACATATTTTTGGCAGTTTGTGTCTAAACCCATTATACTGGTCAAAATTAAAAGGAGTAACAGATGACGATCAAATTTTTATGAAAATTAAGACTTTTTCAACTTTTTGAGTGTAAAATCATTGTGAATAATGAGGAAAATGCTGGTCACAAGCAATTTCTTTATTTTCAACAATGTTTCCTAAAGCTTTTTTTCTTGAAGCATCAAAAAGTGTCATTGTGTGGGAATGGATTATCCATTCCTACACAATCCCTCCTTTGTATGCTCCTTAAGGAAAAATAAAATTTCCATCAACTTGAAATTGTTGTTTACAGCTTCTTTCTATTTGGACCAGTCTAAACTTTTGTTGTGTGGGAATTGGTACAGTTAATTTAACTATTTTCAACTATTACTATTATACTTTTATGTTACATGCTACTGACTGTATGTTTGCGAAATATTGCCATTTAACCCATTCCCTCACATTGACGCTTTTTGAAGTCCCAGATATAAAGCTGTTGAAAACATTGTGTAAAATGAAGAAATTGCTTGTAACAAGCAATTTCTTCACTATCCAAAATGTTTTCTACGATAAAGGCAACATCAAAAAATTGTCATCTGCAACATCTTTGAATTTGGACCAATCTAAAATTTTGTAAAGTCGTAATGGGTTAATATTTGAGTTCATCTATTTAAGAATTAGAAAGTTAGCTACCCTGGCTGGCCTCTTACAAAATAGTTTAACTGAGATTATAGTGAGTGGATTGTGAAGAACTTGGTTGTTACAAGCACTTACTTCATTTTATACAATGTTTTCCCAATGTTTTTGCTTGAGGGACGTCCATTAGCGTCATTATTTGGGAATGGGTTAACATCTAATTGAAGCTTCCTGTCGGAGCTCTGTGGGCTTGGCCAGTAAACCCTGATTCCTATAACCTTTTCTCGTTCAAATACGGGATTTTACGTTCCTGTGATTTTATACTTGAGAGAAATAATTGTGGAAAAAAAAGATATTGCTTGTAACAAGCAATTTCTCCTTTTTCCACAATATTTTCTACCACATAGGATGGGTTCACTTCAAATAGCATCCAGTTGTCATTGTTGTCTGCAACCTCTTTCAATTTGGACTAGTCTAAAATTTACAAAAACGGGAAAGGGTTAATTCTGGATTTGGCTTTAGCTTAGAACAATGCATTTCATTACATACTTAACTGGGTATGAATTATCATTTGTTTACAAACAAAAACCTTTAAAATTACATAACCACATAGTCCCTCTATTCAAGGCTTGGATCTAATGTAATTTCTCAATTGTTGGTGGCTATCAATTAAACCATTCCCATACAATGATACTTTTAGACGCCCCCAAGAAAAAAAGCTTTGGAAAACATTGTGGAAAACAAACAAGCAATTTCTTCAATATCCACAATGTTTTCTACCCAAAACGTAAAACAAAATTCCTAAATTTCATAAGCTTTAGATTGTGGTCTGCAACTCCTTTGAATTTGGACCAGTCTAAATTTTTGTCTTCTGGTAATGGGTTAAAATTAAACTGAGAGCAAAACCCTGGCATTAAAGGTTAGGGACAATAATTAATCTTTAACTCTTTCCTGTTTTGCCAAAGTTTAGACCTGTCAAAATTCAAAGGTTTTGTAGACGAAAATTCAAAGGGATTTAATTTGAAAAGTAACAATTCTACAAATAAACCATTTCGTCTTTTTCTACAATATTTTCTCAAAAATTAAACCACAGGGACGTAAACGGGAAAAACCAGGGATTGAATGGGAAAGGTTTAACCATTTAGTTGGGTTTGGTCTCTGGTTTTGTGTTCTTACTTTATAAACATAATATAATTTGATAAACATAAAACTTTCCTGTTTTACAAAATTTTAGACCTGTCCAAAGTCAAAGGTTTTGCAGATGAAAATTGAAAGTGGATTTTAGTTGAAAAATAACCATTCCGTAGGGTGGAAAATATTGTGGCAAAAGAAGAAACTGCTTGTTACAAGCAGTTTCTTCTATTTCTACAATGTTTTCTCAATTATAAAATCACTTGGACATAAAAAAAACCTGGCTTTGAACAGGAAAGCATTAATGTGGGCCCCAGATCCAGTTCAGTCTTTGTCAAGTGACATATTATAGCTGTTGGTCTATATACACTGTACAGTCAATCTTGCTGAAAGCCCCAACCTCTATCAAGCAACCACTTTCATTTAGCAACCAACATCAAAATACCCTTTCCAAAACCAAAGGATCTTCATATTCAGAAGTTTTTGCTAGTACATGTACAATAATCAAAACTTAATCCTCTCATTGTCTCATTGAGATGATTTATTGAGTTCTTTCAAAATAGGATTAAGTAACAATCATGCAATAATGAACAGAATAGATTTTCTATATAACATTGTGACATGAACTCAAATGGTTCATCGTCAAAATATAAACATAATAAAACTATGCAACCAAACTGGTCCTCCATAAATTGCACAAGAAAGCACATAAATTAGCAATCAATTTCTCTTAAACAACCACATTTTGGCCAGCTTCAATACAAATTAAATTTGATAGTATACCTTGTTACTGTTTGCAATTTGGTTCGATCAGATGTACAAAAATGTGCAGGAAACTTTTCTTTTTCTTCTGCTGTATTAATCCATTCACACACACTGATGCTTTTTGACGCCCCTCAAAAGAAAATGTTTTTGAAAAGATTGTGGACAATGAAGAAATGGCTTGTCACAAGCAAATTCTTCAAAGTCCACAACGTTTTCTACCCTAAAATGAGAAGATTATCCGAATTCCACCAAATTGAAATTTTTGTCTGTAACTTCTTTCAATTAGGACCAGTCTAAAATTTTGTTATCTGGTAATGGGTTAAAGAATTAATAGAAAGTAAGAAAAAAGAAACAAGGGTTTAATTGCAGTGGTTTTAAACCATTTTGAACACTTAAGTCCTTTGAAGGCTCAAAAATAATGTGCCCACCATAATTACAGATGATTCAGTTTATATATTGAGATCAAAGTTGAGATTATATTTTATTTGAAATTATTGATATGATTAAATATTAGTAATGTTATTTTTTTGTTGATTGAAAAATAGCTAAGATATTTCTTGTAATGACCCCATGGTGAGCATAGTCAATGAAGTTTGGATTTTAGGCTCCAAGCCAATTAATGGTATAATTATTCGGAGACAAGAGCCTTGGTGACGTGATTTCTTTTAACTCTTACTTGTGTTGTCAAATAATAGACTTGTCCAAACTCAAAGGTTTTGCAGACAACAATTTAAAGTTTATTTAATTCGACAAGTAATCATTCAGAAGGGAAGAAAATAATTTAGAAAAAGAAGAAATTGCTTGTTCCAAGCAATTTCTTCTTTTTCCACAATTTTTTTCTCAATATAATTAAAAACACTATGACATAAAAATCATAAATCATAAAAATCAGGGATCGGACGGAAAAGGGTTATTTTGATCTGAGAGACTGGAAAATTTTATTTTTGATCCCTGTGATGCTGAGCCCGTAATATTCCTGTCTTAATTGGCAGGATGTGTAGACAAAGATCACCCCGCACATAAGTGCAGTCTGATCTTAACCTACACCTCCTGGCTGCCCCTTTTAAGCCAGAGTAGTTTAACAAAAATGAAATTGAAATAAAAATTGACGCTCAACTGTGAGTTATGTCGGTCCTTTGTTTTCAGTACACTTCTGTAGAGGATTTTATTCAGCATGACAAGGGTTAACATACATAGATTCACAATCTTCTTCCTTTTCTCATATGTTCTATTTTCTATTTCAAAATTTTTATGGCTGAAATTCCAGTAATCTTTAATTTTGAGAAATACCTAAGTCAAAACCACTTTGCTAAAAATTGAAATTAGAAGTGACCCTGCTTGATACCAAAAATATTACTGGTATGATTCAACCCATTTCAAGACATCAAAAATCATTTCTAAACAGGTCCAAATTGAAAGAAGTTTAAGACTACATTTGACATTGCACTGAAATTGGAAAATAAGTGCCAAATAGGGTAGAAAACATTGTTAGGAAAGGAGAAATTGCTTGTCACAAGCAATATCTCATTTTCCTACAGAGTTTCCCATGATTGTTTTCCTTCAGATCACAGGAAAGCACCATTGTGTGGTAATGGGTTCGCCCTTCTCATTATGAATCTGGAATGACAAATTGATTCCAAGATTGTTTTTCTTTTACCAAAATTCTTTATAGTTTTATGTACAAAAGCTACATTCCAAATTTTCTGTTTAATCATTTTTGAAAAAATGTCATTTTGTAAAGAGAAATATCTGTTGCCTGCCATGATTAACCCTTGTAATGCTGAACCCAGAATATTCCTCTTTTGGGAGGAGGTAGAGATGAAGATCAGTGATGTCTGATAATGGATTAGGTGATAAATGTAATGAAGTAGATGGCAATATATTGCTTTTACCATGACTCTGTCTGTTTCCCCCACTCTTACACTAAAACCATCTGACCTACAATCATGAAACTTCATACAATTGTTACTTAAGATCCAAGGAAGTGCCCTTTAGTTTCAGGGTCATGTGCGTCAATAGTCAAGGTCACAATTGAGCTTTGATTGAAAACCATTTCCATGCTCTAACTCACAAGCCATTGGACCTAGGATAGTGAAACTTTATACAAATGTTATTTATGACCCAAGGAGGTACTTTATTGTTTTGGGGTAACATAGGTAAAAGCCCAACAGTTACAGTGCTACCTGAGCTATGTTAAGCCTACTTTGCAATAATACAGTGGAATTCTTGTAATGGCACAACCCTGATGACAGCAATTCATTGCTTAATTGCAACTCACATTAGATTTATAGCTCAATAGCTTTGATTAAAAACCATTCCCAAGCTCTAACTCATAAGCCATTGGACATGGGATTGTGAAACTTTGTACAAATGTTATTTATGACCAAATGAGGCGGCTTATTGTTTTTTGGATAACAAAGAGTTCTGATATTTGTCTATGCCACCTGCCGAAATAGGAAAATTCTGGGTTTAGGAATTAACCCTTGTCATGCTAAACCTGGATTATTCCCGGGTTTTGACAGGAGTTGTAGACCAAGTTCAGTCTGCACATAAGTGCAGTCTGATTTTGGTCTACACCTCCTGCTTGTACTTTTCCTGCCAGAGTTGTTTATGAAATTGATTTCTAAAAGAAATATTGATTTATGAACAAGTTCTATCAGTGCTTTCAGCCCTTTGATTTTACAGCAATTCAGTAAGGTAATTCATACAGCATGATAAGGGTTAAACCGCCACATTCAATACCAATATGCATGACACCTCTGTGAGATATACAATAACTGCTTAGTGCAAAAACATCTTACTTGTCTATACATTGTATAGGCTTGTTCAATATGTTTGCATTAAGCCATCGATAATATATAGTTGACTGGTAAAATATCATAATTCCAGCTAATTCAAGCTTAAGTTATGAGCTTTTAGTTACTCTCAGATGATATATTTAATTAAATTCAAAATGTATCAGCTAATTTGATCTGTGTTTTAATATTTAAATATCATCATGAAGGCGTTATTTATGGTTATCATACATGACATACCACAAATAGAGTAATCTGAACTCATATTAATTGATCTTTCGTTACCTTATTTGAATTGAGATGTAACCCTTCAATTGATTTATAATACATTTTGAATGTTTGTACAATTAAGCTTATATATCATACTGCATTATCATACCTTAACCCATTATCTGAGATGACAATTTTTAGCTTGGCTGTTTTCGGAGAAAACACAAGGTATGGTCTTCACCTTGGCGTTGTGTGCGTTGGCATTGGCATGACAAACTTTAATCTTGATCATATCTCTGTTGTTGTTGAAGATATTCTCATAAAATTTGGCATGTTTATTGACCATCACAAGAGCTATCTAGACTTTCAAGGGGGATAACTCTAAAAGCATTTTGTAAGAGTTATGCCCCTTTTTTACTTAGATTTTTTGTATAATCCAGCACCTGCAGCTGAGCGTTGGTACCCGTGGGCGGTGCTCTTGTTTAGACTTGCCACAAGCAATTTCTTCATTATCCACTATGTTTTCTACCACAAAAGACAAAGATTTTTAAAATTCATCTATTTGAAACAGTCATCTCAACTTTTTTTAATTTGGATGATTCTAAAATTTTCTCATGTGGTAATGTGTTAACACTTGTCATGCTGAACCTGGAATATTCCTGTTTTGACAGGAGGTATAAACAACAATTATCAGCCTACACATATGTGCAGTCTGAACTTAGTCTCACCACCTGTTTGACTCTATCAAGCTAGAATTTTATTTAATATTAATTTCCAAAAGAAATTTTAAGTTAAAAGTTGATATTAAAAAATTTTAACCCACAACTGGTGCTTCCAGAGCTTTCAGTCATTTAATTTAAATGCGATTCGGAAAAGAATTTATTCAAAATGACAAGCATTGACCGATTTCCACTCTTACCTATGTTTAACGCCTTAAAGAAACATAGTTTAGATAACTTGGTTGGGTGAAGAGAAATTGCTTGTAACGAGCAATTTTTCTTTTTCTCACAATTGTTTCTACCTTATTTGGCACCGACTTTCCAAACTTAAGACAATTTGAAATGTCATCTGCAACTTCTTTCAGTTTGATAATAATGTTCCTCAGGGAACTGTTTAAACACTATACAAAATCACTCTAATTTTCAATATTTCGGCAAAAATGTCTATCAAGAAAAAGAAAATAATCAAATTTGTTTGATAAAGCGAAATGGCTATAATGAGTGATTTTAAAATTATGTTCTAGATATAAGATTTATTTTCTTTTTCTTGATAAAGGCATTTTTGCCGAAATATTGAAAATTAGAGTGATTTTGTACAGTCTTTCAGTTTGGACCAGTGTAAAATAGTGTTGAGTCAAAGGATGGAAAAGGAGTCTTTAATCCACTTATTGATGACATAATAACAAAGGTTGAACACACAATTGTGGTTTATGACAATGTGGACTTAAATCTGCTTAAAAATTTATACTCACTGAATATTGAACTATACACTATAAAAAAAGTCATTCTTTCAGTTGATTCAATTAAAACTTTTCATTTATATTTTCCTCTCATATAGTTTTCATCTATTTTCTACTTATAACTTAACCCATTCCCACACGATGAAATTTTAGACCAGTCCAAATTCAAAGAAGTTCCATACAACAATTTCAAGTTTTGAAATCTTTAAATCTTTGTCTTTTGGGGTGAAAAACATTGTGGATAATGAAGAAATTGCTTGTCACAAGCAATTTCTTTATTTTCCATATTATTTCCAGAGCTTTCATATTGAGGGGCGTTTAAAAGCGCAATGTGTGGGAATGGGTTAATTGCCTGTGTGAAGAATAGGAGGTGTCAGCATTATGCAAATTGGTCAGAGTTTTGTGTGTAGTTTAAGTTCCTACTGATGCTGTTGCTCTGAAACTTTGCATTATGCTTTTATTACCATAATAATACATCCTAGGTAAACTCTGCCATTTATTTTTAGTGTAATCAACAGACAATCTTGCTTAAGTAAACACCTCTATTAAGTGACCACTCTCATTAACCCATTACCACTCAACAAATTTTAGACCTGTCCAAATTGAAAGGCTTTGCATATGACAATTTGAATTTTAGGAAAGTTGGATTTTTTTAATAGAAAACATTGTCATAAACAATTTCTTCATTTTACACAATGTGTTCAACCCATGAAGTTTAAAAAAATCATAAACGTTAAATTGTTGTCTGCAACTGTTTCAATTTGGACTAGTCTAAAACTTTCTTGTGTGGTAATGGGTTAAAGCTTTATCATTTGTCATAATTATCCCAAAAGGCTTTTATGCATTGCTCTGACAATTATACGCCTATTCCTAGACAATGACACTTTTAAATGCCCATCAATATAAAAACTTTAGAAAACTTTGTCCATAATGTTTTCTACCCCAAAAGGTGAAGACAAAGATTCGAAAGATTTTATTAACTTAAAATTGGCATTTGCAACCTCTTTCCAAAAATTTGTCATTTGGGAATTTGTTAATTGGAATGTTGCCTATGCTGACACTGATTTGCTGAGAACAGTGGAGCATTGCTGTCCGCTGTTATAGCGCAGTCAGTAGCGCGTCAGACTCCTAATCTTCAATAATGGGATATCATGGGTTCGATCCCTGGCAGCGGCACATATTCTTTCCAAAATTTGTCTCTCACCAAAGGGTGGATAACCGTTAACCTAAGTGGGATAGCAGCTGAAGGCGAGGAAAGGATGTAGTGGTAGTACTGGTGTGAGAAATACCAGGAATCCATTGTTAGGTGCTCCAGCCCCCGTGATATGACTGAAATACTGTTGAAACCAGCTTAAAACCCCATTAAATCACTCAACAACTTACATTTCTTGTTGTATAGATGGTAATTGGCTTTGAATTAATTACTTTATTTTGAAGAGATCAAATTCAACCCTTTCCTGTTTTGCAAAACTTTAGATCTGCCCAAATTCAAAGAATTTGTAGATGACAAGATAAAATCAATTTTATCAGCAAAATAATCATTCAATAGGGTAGAAAATATTGTGAAGAAAAAAAAATTGTGGAAAATCAAGAAATTGCTTGTTACAAGCAATTTATTCTTTTTCTACAATGTTTTCTCAAGTCAAAAAACACAGGGCTGTAAAAACCACAGATTGAATGGCTAATGGCTTTCGTTCATAGATTAGGGCAAACTTGTGATTTAATCGCATAGCCTTTCAATATTTTCATTTGTGCATTTTGTTCTTACCTCTCTGAAAATTTACTGATTGCCTCTAAGTCATGATTGCCTCTCAGTCAATCAAAAAAATCGATTTACCAATCAACTTATTAATTTAGACCGGAGTTTCAACATTTGCTTGTTTTTAGCGTTTTTATTGGTTTGAACTCAAACAATAAACAAGGTTGGTCTTTAAGATAACGACCATATTTCATAATTTGTTGTTGCTGTTATTTGCTAACCTATTTCACACACATCTTTCAGTCCTGCTTTTTACAAACACAAGAAAAGACTTTGGGAAAACAATGTGAAAAGTAAAGATATTGCTTATTACAAGCAATTTCTTCATTTTCACATTGTGTCTATCCAGAGAGACATATCTATTTAAAATATATTATTTTGAAAGTTTTGGTTTGCGAATTCTTTCAATTTAGACAGTGTAATTTTTACCATCTGGTAATGGATTTATACAAAAAATGTATTTATTCTGTGTTTTTTAAGGCTATAAAGTCTCTTTTTTTTGTCTTTTATAGGAAAGAAAAATTTTAGTTTACAAATTACCCTTACCACAAGTATTTTGAAGAAATGATTTAGCAATTGAATATAGTAAAACAAGTGTATTTTCAGTAATAAAAACTAGAAATATATTTAAGGGATTACAAATACCACTCCCACAAATATTGCATAATAATAACCATAACTGTGAGAAAATACTTTTCTTTCAAATATGTTACCAAAAAATAGTTGGTTTAAAAAGACTTTATGAAGTATTTTCATTAGTTTGATATCCAGTTGTTAAAAGATTGTAACTGACAGATCATGAGCTCTGCTCACTCATTTTCAACGGCACTGTGATTACAGTGTGTTACACACTGTAACCACAGTGCCGTTGAAAATGAGTGAGCAGAGCTGAGGGCCCCTAGTTATGGAGTCCTGGGTGATTATTCTTTCCAATATTAGTCTACAACGAATGGTCACGATAATTGTAAACCTAAATGGAATGAACACCTTGAGGCTCGGAAAGGAAGTAGTGGTAGTACTGGTGTGGGAAATACTAGGAATCCATGGTTAGGTGCTCCAGCCAATGTGATATGACTGAAATACTGTTAACAGTGGCGTTAAACCCCGTTCAATAAATCAAGTTCATTCCAAAGAATATGGACAAGATCAGAGAAAGGTCAATTTTCATTGTTACATTATTGGCTTTGTAAACCCATTACCAGATAATATGACTGTAGATTCATCCAATGGAATGGAGTTCCAGGCAACAATTTAAAATGTTTGAAATTTTAGATTTTTTCTAGTTCCAGGGTATAAAACATTGTTAAAAATTTCTGTGTTTTCCACAATGTTTTCCCAGTTGATTTCTTTGAGGAGCATCTATAAGGTTATTGTTTGTTAATGGGTTAAATTTAGTGACGGTAAATTGAGGGTTAATTGTGAAACTGGTCTATGTGTATTGTCACTAAGAATAGCCCGTCTATTAGCCCTCAGAGAGGTCACTTCAGATCCTCTTCACAAGGTACATTAAAAGGCAGTTAGACAGTGACCACCTGTAATTATAATGTAGTTGCCATGGTAATTCGCACTTCATGGTCAGTTGTAAAAGTGACATAAGGTTCACATCAAATCATAGTTTCTCCACTTACAAAGCCATTTGTTGCTGTCATTTCACCTTTTCATCTTTGGTCCAATACTGCATTCACTAGCTAATATTTGACCTATTCCTACACTTTCCCATTTAATTAAAGTACAGAAAGTACTGTTAGCTAGCAAAGCATGGTTGATTTTACAAAATATTTCCCTTGTTGGGTAGAAAACATTGTGGACATTTAATAAATTGCTTGTTTTCAAAAAGCTTTTTCTTGAGATGCTTAAAAAGCGGAATTAATTTAGAATGGGTTAAATAACATGCGAGTTCTCTACAATTTGAATAGAGTTTAGAATATTCCCGAAAAACATAAGAATTTTATATTTTAGGCATTCAATGGATTTAGTGGTTAAGCCTCCAGTAGCAGTTTGCACTCGTTGAACTTTGAGATGACCTCAAAATTTTTTATCTGTTAAGTTAAGCTATCTAAACTGACACTTTGCTAGCTAAAAACCATTGCTTCATGATGAAGAAATTGGTTATGATGAGATATTTATTCATTGCATCCTCAATGTTTCCTATCCTGAAAGACAACAGAATTTTAACCCTTGTTATGCTGAACCCGGAATATTCCGTTTTTGGCAGGAGGTGTAGACTAAGATCAGACTGCACTTATGTGCAGGCTGATCTTAGTCTACACCTCCTGCTTGTACTTTTCCTGATGGAGTTGTTTATGAAGTTGATTTCTAAAATATAAAATATTGATTTTTTAACAAGTTCTATCAGTGCTTTCAGCCCTTTGATTTGATAGAAATTCAGTAAGGTAATTTATACAGCATGACAAGGGTTAAGATTCCATCAAAAATGAGTCTTTCAATTATGAGGTCAAGGATTCAATCCCCTGTCGTGGAGAATATTCTCTGACATTTGTTACCCACCAATTGGTAGATAATCGTAAATCTAAGTGGGATGAGTAGCTGGAGGCTCAGAAAGGAAGTAATGGTAGTACTGGGGCGGGAAGTACCAGGAATCCATGGCTAAGTGCTCCAGCAGTCATGATATGACTGAAATACTGTTAAAAGTGGCATTAATTAAACCCAATTCAATCAAACAAAAATCAACATTAAATTGTCTTCTGCAATTTCTTTTTATTACCTGTCTAAAGTTTTGTTGTTTGGTAATTGGTTAAGATTTATTCATTTAGACTGGAACTGAATTTTGAGCTCAGATATTTATATTGAGTATATAAGTTTGTTTGGCTTATTATGGCTATAGTTACGACATTTAGGTCGCCAATCAATGAATTTCCATTTTGTATCATGTTCGTCACCAAAATATTGCACACGAACATCGTATGATATCTTAGTCAAACTACCTTGTTGGAAAGTAGTGTGTGGGACCAGCAACCCATCAATTCTTGCACTAGCGTGGCATCAAACTATAAACGATCAACTTTAACTTTTGAAAACTGAAAGGATCATGCAATGTCACTAATAGTACTCATAATTATGCTGTAATTTAACTCTTCTCATGCTTAACCCGGAATATTCCTATTGACAGGAGGTATAGACAAAGATCAGCCTGCAAATGAAAAAATATCCAGCATGATAAGGGTTAAAATCAGCACAAGTTTAACTTATTACCAGACAACAACATTTTCCAGTCGTCGAGATTAACCCTTTCCTGTTCAAATACAGGATTTTACGTTGCTGTGATTTTATACTGGAGAAAACATTGTGGAAAAAGAAGAAATGGCTTGTAACAAGCAATTTCTCCTTTTTTCACAATATTTTCTACTACATAGGATGGTTTCATTTCAAATGGCATCCAGTTTTCATTGTCGTCTGCGACTGGTCTAAAATTTCCAAAAACGGGAAAGGGTTAAGAGAAGATGCGAACAACTTTTCAAATTACATTGAAATTTTACATTGCATAACAACTGCATAAAACATTGCCATAAAAGGGCAAAATTAGGTTAATGTCTGTCATCTATTTAATTATTTCACTTTTAACATATCATAGGCCCCTATTACGAATTTTCTATTACCACATGAAAAATTCTCAATTAAGCTTCATTAATATTCTGTATTTGATAGAAGAAGAGTGTTTTAACCCATTCCAACACAAGAAAATTTTAGTCTGGTCCAAATTGAAAGAAGCTGCAGACGACAATTTCAAGTTGATAGAATTTTAATTTTTTTCGTCTTTTTGGATAGAAAATATTGTGGATAATGAAGAAATTGCTTGTTACAAGCAATTTCTTCATTTTCCACAATGTTTTCCAAAGCTTTTTTCTTGTGGGGCGTAAAAAGGAGGGCTTGAGTTGGAATGGGTTAAGTAAGGGTTTTATTTCATGACTTTTAATGATGTAAGAGGTGAAAATAGGTCACATAGTTTTCATTATGTGGGGAAATTTCTCAGTGAAAGTAACTGTTTGAAAGATTTATCGTTAACCTGATATGGGCAACACTTCACACTATAACTATAGATTTCTCCAAAAGGAAATGCCTTTACATGTACTTTTGTTTGTCTCCTTAGTAATAAACAACCCTTGTTATGCTAAACCTGGAATTAGTCAACGATATATTTACGATTCCACAAAAGTTGTGGGTAAACCATTGCTGACGTACCTGTACGTTTATGCGACAGTGGGTCAACCCATTCCCACAGTGACATCTTTTGATGCCCCTCTAGAAAAACAAATCAAAAACATTATGGATAATGAAGAAATTGCTTGCAACAAGTAACTTCTTCATTTTCCACATTGTTTTCTCCCAAGAAAGTTGAAAATATCTAAGATTTCATCACATTTTAATTGTCATTTGCAATTCTTTTCAATTTGGACCAGTCTAAAATGTTGTTGTTTGGGAATGGGCTCTTATTTTCAATTTAAATGCTTTTTGATACAGAGGCAACGTTTTGTCTCTCACCAATGGGTTGGTAATCGTAAACCTAAATGGGATAGCAGCTGGAGGCTAGAAAGGATATAGTGGTAGTACTGTTGTGAGAAATACCAGGAATCCATTGTTAGGTGCTCCAACCCCTGCGATACGACTGAAATACTGTTAAACGTTACTGTTAAAAGTGGTGTCAAACCGCATTCAATCAATCAATCAACAGAAGCAACATAACATAATTCTCTGGAATATTCTATAAAAACTTTGTGAAATCCCTGACCTTTGGCAAAGGACAGAGACCAATTTTCATATTACCTGGCAAAATAATTTTTTTTTATGAACCATAAATCTATTCCCACACAATGACTCTTTTTAATGTCCCATAAAAGACATTTTGGAAAACACTGTGTAAAATGAAGAAATTGATGCGACAATCAATTTTTAGCTCACCTGAGCACAAAGTGCGAGGTGAACTATTGTGATAGGTTGTTGTCCGTCGTCCGTCCGTCCATCCACAATGTCTTTAAAAATTCTTCTACTCCTAAACCAGTAAGCCAATCAAGCTGAAACTTTACAGGGATGTTCCTTGGGTGAAGTACTTCAAAAGTTGTTAAAAGAATTTAATTCCGTAATAAACTCTGGTTGCCTCAGCATTTGAAAATGGAAATCTCTAGTAATTCTTTAAATATCCTTAAAAGTCTTCTCCTCCTAAACCAGTAGGCCAATCAAGCTGAAACTTTGCAGGGATGCTCATTGGGTGAAGCTCTTCAAAAGTTGTTAAAAGAATTTAATTCTGTCAAAAACTCTGGTTGCCGCGGCATTTGAAATGGGATTCTTTAGTAATTCTTTAAATATCTTTAATAATCTTCTCCTCCTAAACCAGTAGACCAATCAAGCTGAAACTTTGCAGGGATGTTCCTTGGGTGAAGCTCTTCAAAAGTTGTTAAAAACTCTTGTAACCGCGGCATATGAAAATGGGAAATTTTATTAAATCTTTGATGTTGTTTTTTTGATAGACTACAAGGCCAAAGGACTTTATATTTTGTAAAGAGCTTAATCATATGATTCTCTACCAAGTTTTTAAATATTTAATCTCTGGGGTCAAAAATGGCCCCGCCCCTGAGGACCGAAGTTTGGAAAAATGCTTAATAAGAGCAATTTCAAAAGACTTCTCCTCTTAAACTATAAGGTCTAGTATATTCATATTTGGTATGTAGCATAACTAGATGGTTTTGTACTTTATCACTAAAAGTTGTCCTCCAAGGGTCAAAAACGGCCCTGCACTAGGGGTCTAAAAATTTGGAAAAACACAAAATTTGAGTATGTTGAAAAAAAAATCTTCATTTCAAGGCGGAGGGCATTTATATTTTGAGTGTAGCATAGCCTGGCTGTTATCTATCAATTTTGATTAAATAATGCCTCTAGGTTAAAAAACACCCCTTCCCTGGGTGTCCAAAGTTCATAAAAATGCTCATTTAGACCATGTTCAACAGTCTTCTCCTCAAAAATCTACAAAGTCTAAGGCATTCATATTTGATATATAGCATAACCAGATGGTTCTCTACTATGTTAGCTAAAATCTTAGCCCTGGGATAAAACATGGCACTGCCCCAGAGGTCCAAAATTTTGGAAAACACCCAATTAGAGCAACTTCAAAAGTCTTCTCCTTCTGAAGTATAAGATGAAGGGCATTTATATTTGGTATGTAGCATGACTAAATAATTTTGTACTATGTTACAGGAAAATATGCTCTTAGGATAAAAAATGTCTCTGCTCCTGGGATTAAAAATAGCGTAAATCGCATTGAAAGAATTCTTCTTAAATAGAAATGGAGAAATTGCATGTCACTCCCTTTCTCACAATGCTTTTTTTAAACCTTTTTCCCTGAGGGTGACAAATTCTGGGATAGTTTGGTAATCAATTAAACTATAAAGCCAAATGCATTCATTTTTATTGTAAAGCATTACTGGATTATTTTGTACAAAGCCCAAAATCTTATATTTGTTTCATATATTTTGCTCAAGTTGTGTCTTTTTTTTATACAAAAAAGTACTGTAATTTGCAGGTGCCTCAGGTGAGCGATTTAGGACCATCATGGTCCTCTTGTTTTATTTTTCACAATGTTTACTAGCCAGAAACTTGAAGAAATCTCAAATCCATAACCTGTAAACTGTCGTCTACTCCTTTTGATTTGGATATGTCTAAAATTTTGCTGTCTGGCAATGGGTCAATGTGTAGTTTAATGGGAAAGTAAAATCTCAGCAGTGTTCTATAAAAAAGCTTGTAACTACGGCTTGAAATAAGCTGTAGTTACAAGGTTTTGGAAGAACACCAACTGTTTCATGAGAGAAGGATTTTTGAATGACAGGTATTATGTAGCAAATGAGGGGATATCACTTGAACTGATGGGGAAAGCTATTGATTCTTTCATACTTAGGATTCCTTTACTGGGACAAAGTTTGGGGCCTATTCTTTCTGATTATATGGTTGCTACACTAAACTCGCATCCAGAATATGTGAGATCAAAGCCGATATCTTAACTCTTTATAAGACGACAAAATTTGAGGATGGTCCAAACTGGAAGGAGTTGCAGACAAAAGTTTAAAGTTTCTAAAATTTTATATTTGTTCAACTTTCTGAATTGAAAACATTGTGGAAATGAAGACATTGCTTGTTACAAGCAATTTCGTCACAGTATGCAATGTTTTCCAAGTTTTTCTGCTTGAGGATTGTCAAAAAGTGTCACTGTGTGGGATTGAGTTAACCTAATGCCTAACATCACTGCATTTGGTGTGCTCTCAAGCTCCCCAATAATCTTCTCCTCCCCCACAAAAAAGCTAGAGAAAACATTGTAGTAAAATAATTTGCCGAAAACATCCACAATGGTTTCTTACCCATAAGGTGATAGATAAAGATTTTCAAAATTCATGAACTAAAACTTGTTGTCTGTAAATTCTTTGAATTTGGACCATTTCAATTCTGTCATTTGGTAATTGATTGAAGTGTCAAGGTCAGGATGTTTTTTCAAGGTTGCATAATGTGGACTGTGAATTTTTTCAAAATAAGCAGTTACTTACTATCTCTGGCCACATAAAAGTAAAATAAAAAATGTAGGTGTATGGTAGGGTGAACATTTTTTGCATAAACTTTTCTTTTTCAATAATTTTTGTTGGCCAATACTATTATACAATGTATCATCTTTTAACCCCTTCCTGTTTTTTGAAAATTTAGACTAGTCCAAAGCGAAAGAGGTTGCAGACGACAATGACAATTGAATGCAATTCGAAATAAAACCATCCAATGTGGTAGAAAATATTGTGTGAAAAGAAGAAATTGCTTGTGTCAAATCCCATGTTTAAACAGGAAATGGTTAAGATAGTTTTAGACTTATTCTGATTCAATGAAGTTGCAGTTGACAATTTTAAATTGATAAAATCTTAAAAAAAACCTGTCTTTTGAGGTTTAAAACATCATGCATAATGAAGAAATTTCAACATCCACAATGTTTTCCATAGGTTTTCTTCCTTGTGGGCGTCAAAAAGTGGGATTGTGTAGGAAAATGGGTTAACCTTATTTTATTTGAAGGCTGGGTTTCTTGTTCAAACTGAACGTAAAATATCATTGATGTTGTATCCTATTTATCATGTTGTAGAAAAAAATAAGAGATGTTACCCAAGTATGGTAGACATTTAGTATTTCTTTACTCTCATCAGATTGAAATCAATTTTAATTTGTTTGCACTTAGTAACTTTTCTTTATTTAACCCTTTCCTGTACAAACACAGGATTTTACGTCACTGTGATTCTATACATGAGAAAACATTGTGAAAAAAGAAGAAATTGCTTGTGACAAGCAATTTCTTCTTTTTCCAAAATATTTTCTATTATGTAGGAAGATTTCATTTCAACTAGCATCCAATTCTCATTGTTGTCTGCAACTGCTTTCAATTTGGACCAGTTTTTAAAAAAAATTGTGGGAATGGGTTAAACTATGCAATTATAAGGAGCAAAAGCTTCCTGAGTGTACAGCAATGAAACAGAAAAGAACCTTATAATTCCAACAATTTTCTTTTGAAATGGTTCAAGAGTTTCTAAATTGGAGAGTTTGTTCTTACCTTTTAACCTTAAATACCTAGAGCTCCATTCCAGTAGTTTTGATAAAAGATCAAATTTAAGCATCTGGCCTCTAGGAGCCTGCATTAGTCTCTGGGAATCTGTCTATGTAGCTTGTCTTGTCAAAAGATCAGAATGCTTTTGTAGTTAAGACAGTGTTGGATTTTACATAACCCTCTAGGGTCCTGTCATTATGGCTTAATTTTTCAAAAAATCAGGGAGTTTTTCTAGTCAAGGCTGTGTTGGAATTTGCGTCAGCTTCTAGGGTCCTGTCTTTGCAGGCTGATTTTTCAAAGAATCAAGGAGCTTTTCTAGGCACAGTTGTTTTGGTATTTTCATGAGCTGGTATCTAATGTAGATTGTTTTAAGGGCAATTTTTAGCTCACCTGAGCACGAAGTGCTCAAGTGAGCTATTGTGATTACCTTTTGTCTGGCTTTCATCTGTCATTTGTCAACAATTTCTTTAAACGACATCTCCTCCTAAACCACTGGGCCAATTTAAACAAAATTTTAGAAATGTTCCTTAGGTGGTCTGCTCTAAAAATAACTAAAAGAATTGAAATCCATTAAAAACTGGTTGCCATGAAAACAAGTGATCTTTATAAATCTTCTCCTCCTGACACAGAAGGTGTAGAGCCTTAATTTACTATTTTGCATGAAGCATCAATATATTGACCTCTTTCAAAATAGCTAAAATTCATGATCCTCGGGTCGGAGCCCAGGGTTGTAGGGTTTATATAGAAATAAAGAACTATTTTTATACTCCATCACCCCCGAAACCACTTGGCTAATTTGAACCAAGTTCTGAAATGTTCCCTACGTGGTCCCCTTTAAAATTAGTTAAAAGAATTAAAACCCATTAAAACCTCTGGTTGCCATGGCAACAAAAGTCAATTTTTAAAATAATCTTTATAAGTCTTCTCCTCCTGTCCAAGATGGCATAAAGCCTTGATATTTTGCATGAAGCATCAGTATATTGACTTCTTTCAAAATAGCAAATATGATTCTTGGGTCCCTAGGGGCGTAGCCCCAGGAGGCAGGGGTTTGATATAGAAATAAAGAACTATTTTTTAAACGACATCTCCTCCCAAACAACTGGGCCAATTTGAACAAAATTTGGCAGAAATGTCTGTATGTGGGCCCCTTTTGAAATAGCTAAAAGAATTGAAATCTCTAAAAAACTCTGGTTTTCATGGCAACAAAAGTGAAATATTTCCAGAGAGGTGTAAAAAAGGGAGGATTGTGCGGGATTTTTTTTTAGATATTATATTGCAAATAAAATGGTCTTAGTTATATTAAATTAACCCATTCCCACGCAATGACGCTTTCAAATGCCCCTCAATATGAAAGCTTTTGAAAACATGGTGTAAAATGAAGAAATTGCTTGTTACAAGCAATTTCTTCATTATCCACTATGTTTTCTACCCCATAAGACAAAAATTTCAAAGATTTATTCACATTATAATTGCCGTCTGCAACTTCTTTGAAATTGGATTGGTCTATTGTGTGGGAATGGGTTAAATGAAAGCATCATGTACAGCCCTGTGTTTAGGCTGGGTATGGGTGGACCACCAACAATAGAGAACAATAGAGGGAGTAGGCTAGCCAGACTATTCATATATATGGAGATCATAACCGGACTATTGTTCTATTTACTTTATCTTATCTTCTATTTTTGTCATAAAATTGTCATTGTTGTTAGCCGATGTTATGATCTTGGGAGATAAAACCCTTACACTGGCTATAATTGCTAATAAATTGAGGTCCATTTTAGCCTGTCTGTGTGGGTGGAATAGCAGCTGGAGATTAGGATAATGTAGTGGTAGTACTGGTGTGAGAAATACCAGAAATCCATTGTAAGATGCTCCAGCCACCACGATGTGAATGAAATACTGTTAAAAGAGGTGTTAAACCCCATTCAATCAATCAATTAGCCTGCCTGTAACATTTCTTACCATTGCATGATCAGGGTCGACACTAGCTTTGCTTCAGTGGGATCCCCCAGGAATCCCTACCTATTACTTCAGCGTTTCCTCGAGATAATCAGGGATCCCTCCTTGGTATACATTAACTCATTCAGACCCAATCCTGCCCTTCTAAGCCCAACCTGAATATAGAGCTTCGGAAAACAGTGTGGAAAGTGAAGAAATTGCTTGTTACAAGCGATTTCTTCATTACCTACAATGTTTTCTACAAAAACAAGCAAACAAAAAAATCAGGAGCATAAGTTGATACATTAAGATCTATTGTACTGGAGAAATATTGAAGGATCCTGACAGAATCCCTAGCCTAAGATTGCTGGGGTCCCTTCCAATTTTCAGGGATCCTTGGGATCCCGGGACACTGTTAGTGTCAACCCCTGATGATCACAGTCTAATCAGAGTCTTTACTGTGCGCTCTACGGATACTTATGACATGCATAATTTTCTTTACGCTATCAGAAAATATTCTATAGCTGCTCTATGACTGCTCTTCTTGCAAAAATGAAATGCTTTGAAAAGGCTTAATTATAAGGGTTTATTAGCTCAACTGATAATATGCTCAAGGTGAGCTTTTGTAATCATGCTGTGTATTGTGTCGATTGTGCGATATTCATCAACTTCTTGTGGGCTCTCTATAGGTCACATTTTGTCTCAAATGTCTTGATATTTTGTCAGAATGTTTGTCTCCCTAATATCTCAGTCAAGTTTGATATTGGATCAACTGAGGTCAAAAATTAGGTCAGTTGGTGAAATATGAAAAATACCACTCTAGAGGACACATTTTTGCCTTAGTTGACTTTATATTGGATCAGAATGTTTGTTTTCATAATATCTCGAACAAATTTTATTTTTGGGGGGTCATTAGGGTTGAAAACCAGGTCACTAGGTCAAATAGGTAGAAATACCTAGTGTACACTTTATTTAGAGCACATTTTTGTCTCGGATGTCTTGATATTTGGTCAGACTGTTTGACTTCATTATATATCGCTCATGTTCAATATTGAGTCCTGTGAGGTCAAAAATTAAGTCACTAGGTCAATTTTTAAAAATACCTTGTGCACATTATTGAGATCAAGATTGATATTTGGTTTTGAGGTCAAAAAGTGGGTCATTAGTCCAGTCTTGGAATTACCTAATGTGCACTCTAGAGGGCACATTTTTTCTTCAAATATTTCAATATTTGGTTACAATGTTTGTCAAAATACCTGGTTCAATTTCAGTATTGGGTCACATGGGGTCAAAAAGTAGGTCATTAGGCTAAATCTTGGGGTTCGGGAACCAAAATTAAGTTCTTGAACTGTTTTTTGCAGGGGATTAGGTCCATCAGTTGTAACTTGAAAAACATTATTGTACACACAAGAAGTTGGAAAAACATTCTACAAGGAAAAATTATCTCAGGTTTATTTCATTCCAGGGTTTAACCCATTCCCACATAGTGACTCTTTTGAATCCCCCCCCCTAAAAAAAAAAAATTGGAAAAACATTGTGCAGAATGAAGAAATTGCTTGTTACAAGCAATTTCTTAATTTTCCACAATGTTGTGAATGAAAAAATCTAAAATTTCACCAACTTTAATTGTCTTCTGCAACTCCTTTGAATTTGGATATGTCTAAAATTTTGTCGTCTGGTAATGGGTTAAAATAAACGGGTTTAACTAGATGCCCTGAAGAAATACAATCACAAATCTGTGTGAGAAAAGGAGCAATTGCTCATAACAATTTCTCCTTTTCTCCAAATGTTTTCTACCCTATGTGGCAAATATTTTCCAATTTCGGTGCAATTTGGTGTGTCTGCAACTTTTTTTCCATTTGGACCTGTCTAAAATTTAGTCATCTTGTAATGGGTTAAAGACATTCCATATATATCCTATAAATTGATTTAGGCATACCTTAATATATGAAAATAGATCATTATCTGTATATATAAGTTTTGAACTTTATAATTATTTTGGTTTTTATAATGGTTTAAATATAATATGTATGTTTGAATATAAATCAAAGCACCTTATGATCTGTTCAAGGCTGTTTAACCCTTTACTGTTTTTCAAAATGTTAGACTTGTCCAAGTTCAAAGGGGTAGCAGACGTCATTATGAAGTAATTAAAAAAGTAGCCATCCTATATGATAGAAAGTATTGTGGAAAAAGAAAAAATTGCTTGTTTCAAGCAACTGCTTCCTTTTCCAGAATGTTTTGCTCAAGTATATATAACAGGAGCGTAAAGATTAGGGATTTTAAAGGAAAGGGTAAACAGGTAATTTTCCCTTTCCTCACAATTTTTTCTATCCAATACGCATGTATATTTTTTTATTTTTTTTTTAATTTTATTGCACTTTATTATGTTGCTTGCAAATTCTTTCGCCGCTGTCATAGCGCAGTCGGACTATCAATCTAGAGGTCCCGGGTTCAAATCCCGACGGCGGCACTCATCCTTTCCGACTATTTGTCTCTCACCAATGAGTCGATAATCGTAGACCTATGTGGGATAGCAGCTGGAGCCTAGGAAAGGATGTAATGGTAGTACTGGTGTGAGAAATACCAGGATTCCATTGTTAGGTGCCCCAGCCACCGCGATATAACTGAAAGATTAAATTCTAGGAGTATAATTCAAATGTTATAATGACTGTTAATTTTAGGTATGGACATGTTTTTTTGGTTACACAATGAAGACTCTATTGTGAGAAAAGGAGAAATTTACAGTAAAAACTTCAATTTTTGCTAGTCTCAACTTTGTCAACTGTTGTCTAGCAAATGGGTTAACCCATTATCAGAGGAAAATTTAAGACTGGTTCAAATTGAAAGGAGTTACAGACGACATTTTAAAGTTTAGGAAATATCAAATTTTTTTTTAACTTTCTGGGTAGAAAACATTGTGTAAAATGAAGAAATTGCTTGTTACAAGCAAATTCTTTATCTTATACATGTACAATGTTTTCCCAATTTTTTTTCTTGGGAGCGTCCAAAAGCATTACTGTGTGGTTATGGGTTAACTAAGCAACAAAAAATTAGATTATTTTATATGCTTCTCAAGTTGAATATAGCTATAAAATAGGGTAAGGTAGATATTCGGCCTTTTGCCAAAAAATTGAAATGACTCACATTGAACATCTTGATAAAGTTTATATCTGAAGATTTTTAGTTTTATGTATGTTGTAAATATTCCACCTTTTCTTTCAAGAAAGAGTATTCTGAAATTTCTTTGTTTGCTGGTTGGTGAGAAATAATTGACTGTTTCCCAAAGCACACCATTCAGAGGGTAAACAATTGAAAATATAATATTTTGCAATATCTCTCCTGTAAAGTGCCAGTGCATTTTCACTGGGATTTTAGGCAAAACCTCATTGTAATTCTGTCAAAATCTTACGAAAATATCATCAATCTCCCAACAGAATTTGATCAAAAGCACAAAGACATTTTACAAATTGTCCTTTAAATAAAGGGCAGGGATTCCAAGAAATTTATGAAAATCCCCATGAAATCTCACCAAAATCCTTAAGTTACTATTTTTGTAAATCTTTGCATGGAAAACGAATATTTATTTGGTACCAAATTCCACTCACCTAGGACTATCCAATTATCAAACAACAAAATTTTAGACTGGTCTGAATGAGTAGAAGCTACAGATGATGATTTCAAGATGATGGATGTGTTTTTTTCGTGTTTTTGGACAGAGGGTTGTCAAAAAGCATCATTGTCTGGGAATGGACTTTGTTACAGCACCTGTTACATTCCAGTAAGATGTGAGATGTTTATATATACATCAATCAAGATCGTCAGTCTTAGGGTAATTTTGGTAGAGCTTCAGAAAAAAAATGTTAATCCATTTCCACACATCAAAATTATAGACTGATCCAAATTCAAAGAAGTTTCAGAAGTCACTTCAAAGTTTATGAATTTATTTTTAGAATTTTCAATTTTATGTTTAAAACAATGTGTAAAATGCTTTTAAAAAACAATACTTTCATTTTACTCATTGTTTTTCGGCTGATATTTCAAAGAGTGTTTAAATTGGAATATAAGACAAAATATGAGACATTGTGAGAAAAGGAGAAATTACTTGTTACTTCTTTTTTCAACAAAGTTTTGAATAAACACATGTCTTTGGGGCATCAAAAAGCAGCATTGTGTGGAAATTGGTTTAACCCTTTCCTGAAAAAAGTAGGATTTTACATTTGCTGCCGTTTTATACTTGGAAAAAACATTATATAATTTCATCTTTTTCCACATTGTTTTCACAATTGCTTTTCTTGAGAGGTGTCAGGAAGCGTCACTATGTGGGAATGGGTTAAGAAGCTATTGACACACTATAAATTCTTTATGAAAATAAACAGGGAAATCTTCAATAAATGGCAGTATGGTAAAATAGGTTAAAATGGTTAATACTTTGATACTTATCTAAAGTACTTGAGTAAATTGATTGTGGGTGAAAAACACCCGTCTTTTAGTGGTACAAAAATTACATGTACGATTTTATTAACCCATTCCCACACACTGGCGCTTTTGAATGCCCCTCAAGAAATACAATTGGGAAAACATTGTGTAAAATGAAGAAATAGCTTGTAACAAGTGATTTCTTCATTTTCCACAATATTTTCTACCCAGAGAGTTGAAAAAACCTAAAATTTCACAAACTTCAAATTGTCGTCTGCAACACCTCTCAATTTGGACCAGTCTAAAACTTTGCTTTCTGGGAATGGGTTAAAAGCTTTGTAAAGAGATGAAAACTTTTCTTTTTATTCAGGGTCTCTCATTTTTCTTTGAGACAATCTGATTTTAACCAAGTCTAAAATTGTTAAAGTTAATTAGCATGCCTTCAAGAACCATGTGATTAGAATGATGTCATTTAAGAAGTGAATTTATATATGATACTCTAAACAGCAATTTCAAGCTAATGAAATTTGAAAAACATGTCTTTTTGGAAAAAAAAAACTGTGGAAAAAGAAGAAATTGCTTTCCATTCTTGAGGGGTGTAGAAAAACTGGATTGTATGGTAATGGGTTTAAAAAAAGAAAAAAAGAGATAATACTATGGTTTTCCTTTTAATCAATTTTGTATATGCATGTATGTGTTGGTTTAAAAGCTTTACAATAATTGACCGATTACTGACCCCACCCACTTACTCTGTTGGCCACGCCTGTTGACTCTGACAGGAAGTTCAACTTTAATTTTGAACGGCATTATTTAACAAAATTGATGGCCAGTAACATGTAACAAAAAAAGTAGAATGGTTGGTTGCTGACTTAAACATTGTAACTACAGCTTGAATATGCTGTAGTTAACGATATTTAAGTCGCCTAACCAACAAAAATGGCATAAATGGCAACCAATGTCTGAATTCAAAGTTAATTTCAAGTCTAAATGAATGATTTCAGTGGTCAACTGATAATTTAATTGACAGCTGCGGTTGGTCAATTTCATGATCTATTCATCTAAGTTAATGATATCAACTTTTCTTTTCAGACTGTCTAGAATGTGGCAAGATGGCTGGGGATCATAGCATGACTAACATAGAAGTGTTACCGTGGCGACCATTCTACAGGAACCTACTAATACCCTGGGCCAAGCAATTCCTAGAACAGAGATGACTTTGGAATTAATGGAATTAATGAGTGATTTGAAAGTTGATTATCAAAAATCAGTTTCGAAATTGTGAAATTCATTAAGAATCATGGCCATGGCAAACACAAATATGTTTTATGCTCGGCCAGTTTTTGTGCCAAGTTCTGCTGTGGATTCATCGAGAAAACAAGTCCAGACTAAAGAAAGGAGGGGTAAAGTATCAAGAATGCAGGACACTTCCCCTCCTCCGAGACCTCCCCCACCTCGCCCAGTCAAATTGCACACTGAAAATAAAACACCTGGTAAGTTCAAAGCAGTGAAAGTTAACCAGGGACATGAAAAGAGTATTGGGCTTAAACCACTCACAGAATCAAACATGATCAACCATGACCGATTTTGGGAGCAAGAGATTGATTCACAAAACACTGACAGTAAGGATATTCTGTCTCCTCCGTTAAAACATATCACACCTGAAATGACGGAGGAGATGTGGAAAAATTATGATCCTCTTGATATGATAGACTCGACAAGTGATCACAGTGATGCATCAGTGGATACGATGATAATGATGACGACGGAGGAGGAAAAACGCAATAGTGAACGGATTAATCAAAGTTTACAGGAATTCACTGCACTTAAAAACAAAGGGGAGGTGTCTAATACTAACAAGTTGAAAAATAACATTCAAAATAAAAATCTGCATTTACATATTCCGGGGAGAAATGGAATAGTAGGTTTTAAAGACCGATCACATGATCAGTCAAATGACTTAAATTCTAATGAGGCCAGTAAATTTACACCATTACACATATCTACGGGTAATCATAACACAAACTTAACACCCTCTGGTAAAGCAGTAGGGACTCAAGGGTTGTCCAATGCGGACAGCCCTGATGATGGTTATGGAACAAACTCAAGTTCTGGAACAATTTCGTCACCTTGTTCATCAAGTTTTAATTCAGTTATTACAGAATTTGATAGTTCATATGGAAGTGTGAAAAAAGTAGTGCTACCAAATGGGGCAATAAAACCTAACTCTGTCCGTGAAAACTGGGCTGTTAGGAGAAAGCAAAGAATGATCGAATCAGAGGATAATTCTGTCCAGGAACAATTAAGACAGCTAACAAGTATTCAGGAAGAAACCTCAGAATCAAGGACAAGCGGAAACCATGACAACTCTTGCAGAGGTAATGAAAATGTTTGTGATATAAATGTCTCGGGGAATAACATGGGTCGAAAATCTAAAGTGAAAGAAAAGATAATTAAATATGATAGTGCTGGAAGTAAAAATCAAAATAAATTTGAAAGTGATGGTCCTTTTATCAGTGTTTCCCAAAGTGACATTGAACATCGGAATCAACATCTTTATGTAAAAAACGATGAAAGAGGAAGGGAGTTAACCCAATCAAGAAATGGTCTTCACAATCAACTTTATTCTCAGGTTTCTAGAGATTATGAATCAAGGTCAAGGTCACATTCAGGGACACGATTGTCATCCTCAGGGACAATAGGGGGATCTAATGAGGTCAGTTCACATTCTTATCTAGATACAGTATCAGGAAATGGATACCCTAACTCATATGGAAATGGTTATGGTAGTAGCTCAGGAAATCTAAATGAAGTTGATAATAATCAGGGCCATTTAAATGGAGAAACTCCACTTTTACGTGGTGGGTCTGACATGAAATATCGAACAATGAGTGGTAGAATCTATGTGAGTGCTAGTGGAGATGAAGGAATGTACTCTCTTAATCAGAGTAGTAGGAGTACCAGTCTATCTAGTTTTCAGCCAATCACAGACCAGCCACCAACCCCTTGTACTCCACAATCTCCCCTTGAAAAATTGAGTGGAGATCTTTTTGAGAAGTGGATTGATATGGACAGAAATTATCGCAATTATTGTGGGTTTGAGAACCAGGCAGAGTTCAAAAGTAGGACAGATTCAAAGGTGAACTATTTTCAGAAGAAGAAAATCAATCGAATGTATGATCAGGATAATTATTACAGATCCCAGTCTACACTGTCTGAATCACAATCCATGCAATTTCAAAATTCACAAGGTAATATGGACTCTCTTGGGTCCATTCCAGATGAAGAAGCACAACATGCTTCTCGTGAAGTGCAAAATCATCAGAAAAAGGACTCCACTGAAGGTGGGAAAAAACAAAAGGCGAGCAAAGACTCATCTGGAACTAAAAAGAGCAAATTATTTCAGATTTTACCTAACATGTTTAAACCATCAAACAAAAAACAAAGCACTGAGAATAAATCTGCCAGTAAAAGTAAACCAACCAGTATATTAAAGGACAGAGTTTCACCTGTTGAAGTTGTTCGGACTACGGAACCTCCTCAACTACATTCTGAGGACATAGAACCAGAAAGTGAATATTTAAATATCGGGGACTTGCCACAATATTCCCTGGCTCAGGTTAAGTATAAGGAATGTCAGAAGAGAGGAGAAGACTTGTCTGTAGATTCTTTGAGAACAAGGGCTGTGTTTGCAAGTTCTAAAGATATTACAAAACTATTTTCGAAACAAAACATGTCATTTGAGTCGATGACGAGTCCAGGTTCACAGCGTCATAGTTTTCACTCTATGCCAATGTCATACAGACATTTATCCCGCTATTCGGGAGATTTTGATGACATGAGACCGCGAGCTCAGTCCACAAGTGCTACTATGAGGACAAGACCAAGCAATAATATAGTTGACTCGAGGATGGCTGTTCTTGCACAGAAAAATCTTGCAGGCATGCAGCAAGGACAGCTACCACATGAAGATTCAAGGTCAAGTGGGAATTTATCAGTGCATTCAAACTCTTCAGGGAATCAAAGACCAGGTTCAAGGTCAAGGTCACGTCTGGACAGTGGCAGCAGTACAGGGGAATCTAAACTGTCCACATTAGTGTAATGTTTCCTTACTCAGTCCCACTCAATACCTCTTTTTAGATCTTCAAGTAAAGATGTCTTCTACCCTTAAAGCTACTTATTTTTTTATTTCCACCCAATTTGGATCTTAGTCGACAACTTCTCTGAATTTAGACCAGTTAAAAAAATTTCGTCAAGTCAAGTGTAAAATAGGGTTGTCAATTGTCATAGGTTCAATGATAATGTGAATATTTTGTACAAAATGCATTCTAGATATGTTATTTTTTTTAAAGAATTCATTTTTAAGAAACTAAGAGAATACAGTTTATTATTTTGTATTTTCAGTTGAATAGCGAATTGAAAGCTTTTGGTGACCTAACTGTTGTAACTACAGCTTGAACAGGCTGCAGTTACCACGTTTAAGTCTACCAAGCCAAGAAAAAAGTTCAAAGTTTACATTCAGTCCTAATGAATGATTTGAATGGATTCTAGATTTTTTTATTTGACAGCTGTGGTTCGTATATTAATTTGAGGACATGCCTGACATTTCCAACAATTACACATGTGTACCAAGTAAAGACTCAGATCAGCCTGTGCATCTGCAAAGTCTGATCAGAGTCTTCACTCTGCGCTCTGTAGATAGATACTGACCTAAAGCTTCTTTAAACAATCTTCGAATATTCTAATTGCCCGAATGGCTGTCCAGGGTGCTCAATGTGTGCGAGTCACGCACATGCGAAATGGTTGGAAATGTCACGCACAGGCTCATTTAGGATTGGTGGACGATTGCCCCCTGAGACATCAAACATCATAAGTTGGCAAAATGAATGGTCAGGAGGATAAAACAAATTATAAACTGTTGGTTGGTGATCTAAATGTCATAACTACAGCTCAAATAAGCTCTAGTTATTTCATTTAACCCTTTACCAGATGGCAAAATTTTAGACATGTCCAAACTTGAAGGAGTTGTAGATGACAATTTAAAGCTTATGGAACTTTGGAATTTATTTACCTTTGGGGTAGAAAATATTGTGGATAATGAAGAAATTGCTTGTCACAAGCAATTTCTTCATTTTCCACAATTTTTTTCCAAAACTTTCTTTCTTTGGGGCGTCTAAAAGCGTCACTGTGTGGGAATGGGTTAACAGGTCTAACCAACTAAACTGGTGGGCACAAATGTCAGAAGCTCAAAAAGCAATTGAATGGTGTTAACCTATTACCACGTGAGAAATTTCAGACTAGTTCAAATTGAAAGAAGTTGCTTGTGCCAATTTCAAGGTAAATGAAATTTAAAAATCTTTGTCTTTTGTGGAAGAAGACATGGATATTGAAAAATTGCTTGTCACAGGCAATTTCTTCATTTTCCACAACGGTTTCCAAAGCCTTTTTCCTTGAGGGGTGTCAAAAAAGGGGGATTGTGTGGGAATTGGTTTATATAACAGTGTTCCCTTTTTCTAGAAATCTAAGGTTTAGTAAGTTATAGATTCATTATTTTTAGGAATAATAGTTGTTTACTTTGAACTTGTTTGATTTTTGAATTGATTCTCATTTAACAATTATTTCACAGATCTTTTTATTATTTAAACATCTTCGAGACTTTCACATCCATTTGTTCCTTTTATTGGATGGCATATCATGCTGAAGTATTTTAGTCAAGCCCTTTTGCTACAGATAGAGAGAAAAAGATATCAAGGTCAAGGTAATTTAACCCTTGCCATACTTAATACAATATATTGCAGAGGACTATTTCAAGTTTATGAAATTTAAATTTTTTTTGCAATTTAGGATTGAAAAATTCTGGATATTGAAGAAATTGCTTAGTGCAAGCAATTTCGACTCTGTCAACAATGTTTTCCAAAGCTTTTTAGTTGAGTGGTCATGTGAGAATTGATTCAACATGAAAAGAGTTAATAATACGCAAGGCTCAAAGTGCAGTTGGGCAATCATACCAATTAGTTTAAAACTTTAAACAACATACACAATGAGTTTGTTGAATGTCCTCTTAACCCATTCCCATACAATCCCTCCTTTTTACACCCCTCAAGAAAAAAACTTTGTGTACATGGAAGAAATGACTTCGAACAAGCAATTTCTTTATTATCCAAACTGTTTTCTTTCCATAATGGCAAAAAGTTCGAAATTTCATCAACTATAAATTCTTGTCTGCAACATCTTTGAATTTGGACTGGTCTAAGACAACAGCGTCTAGTAATTGGTTTAAGGCTTACAATATGTTTGACCTCTGAATGAAGATTGTGGTTTGTCATCCATTAAATGTTAGCTGGTCATCCATCATCATAAATCAAGTTGTTTTTTTTCTCAGGTAAAACATCATACATTGTATTTCTATGTAATCCAATGGTAAAAACATTACCCTATTGGTTTTGATGATTGAATTTTAGATTGGTTAACCCATCACCAGACTACAAAATTTTGGAATGGTCCAAAGTGAAAGGAGTTGCAAATATTATGATATTTTAGATTTTTTTCACCTTTGTGAAGAAAACATTATGGAAAATGAAGAAATTGCTTGTAACAAGCAATTTCTTCATTTTGCATGATGTTTTCCCTTGCTTTTTACTCTAAGCCTCATTGTGTGGGAATGGGTTAAAACTGAAAGAGGATGCAAATGGCAGTCTAGATCATAATAATGCAGTCAAACAGTCAGAAAAGATTATCATATGGTAATAAATTATTATTTACAAAGAAGGAAATGTTAATTACTAGCATTTTCTTCTTAATTCTTAATGTTTTTTTTTTCTAATATTTTCAGTGCACCAGAGTTGAGAAATTTTGATAATTGTTCAAAATTCTTTAGTTGGAAATGCACAAATGCATATTTCCACATGTTCTTGGCTTCACCTATTCCGTCAATGCTGGATTACTAAACAAATACAACCTAAATTCAGCTTTTCTAGACTGTTTACAATGGTTTGGCAAAAATCTTTGGGGATGATTATGGGATATAGCCAAAACTTTTAGAATTGTTTACTCTTTAACAAATGACAAAATTGTAAATGTGCCCAAATTAGCTCATTCCCACACAATCTCATTTTAATATGTCCCTCCATAAAAGAGTTTGAGAAAACAATATTGAAAATAAAGTAAAGCCTAAATAAGCCGTAGTTATGAAGTCACCAAACCATCAAAAATGGCAGCCAATGCTGGTTTTGAAATTCTATTTCCAATAAAAATGAATTATTTAGATTATTGGGTGCTTTTCCATTTTCGACAGCCGTGAATTTGGTCAAATAGGAAACCATGTCTGAGATGCCCATTTTTGATTCACATAGACTCAGATTTAGAATATCTAGGCAAGAAAAATTCATGATTTGACCTATATAAGGTCAGGTTAATTTGACATGTGGGTGAGATTTTTGATGTATCGACTTCTTGTTTTGGCTAACCTTCATTTTGGTATAAACCCTTCCTTTTACTTAAAGCACTTTCCTTTATGTTACACAATTTAATCCATTCCAACACAATGCAACTTTTTTACGCCCTAGAGAAAATAGCTGGGGAAACATGGAAAATGTAGAAAAAGCTTGTTTAAGTGATTCACCAAAGTTTTGGAAGTGCAAGGACAATGTCCCCATGGTCTAAAAAAGTGGGGACATATACAAAATCAATGAATCAGGGTTTCAATCTAGCTACCAGGGCTTTGAAAAATAGGGAACATTGTGCCCATGGTCTCAAGAAATTGGGGATATTGATGATTTTTTGGTACAATGGTGCAAAATCATAGCCATTTGCAGGTCACTGTATTCCATCAACTTGAAATTATCATCTACAACTTCTTTCAATTTGGACCAGCCTAAAATTTCTTGTTTGATAATGGGTAAAATTAGGTATCAAGATGTAGAAGAGTGAATGTGATCTATGTTTCATTGGAGAAACAACAATTAATCCATTAACGGATAACAAAATTTTAGACTGGTCGAAATTGAAAAACTTAGTTACAGACAACATAGACTTTCATAGACTTTGAATTGTCATATACAACTCCTTTTAATTTGGACCAGTGTAATGTCTGCCATCTGGTTATGGGTCATCCCATTCATACAGAATCTCGCTGAATAATCTCATTAATCTATCCAAGTCTGAATAAAGGATAGATAATCCACTGAGGGTTTTTTAATAATTGAAAAGCATTAATGAAAAAAAAGAGAGTCATTTGCTTCTCTGACATGATGGCCCATGTTTATAATGTAAAGAAAAGGTGTCATTTATATGAATGAAATTGAAAATTAAAAACTAGGGTCTGCCTGGTACAGTAAAAATGATTTTCTCACAATAGTGGATGTGTAACTTAATTGAGGCTTAATTGAAGAATTAGTGCTAAATTATTGTAAGTGTTAGTAGTGATAGACCCAGTTACAATAGTTTTACATTGTGTGTCATTGAAATACTAATGTACCAGTAATGTATTGGTAATTGGATGTTAGTACTTGACCATAAATGTCATGATTTATTCCTCATTTGATCAATGAATTTGGGTTTTTTGGGGGATCACTATAGAAAGGATTGGGAAGTTCAACATTTATTTTTGAGCATAGAATGATTATTCTTTATTTGATCAATGAATTTGGGTTTTTTTGTTTTGTTTTTTTTGGTGATCACTGTAGAAGGAATTGGGAAGTTCAACATTTATATTGAGCATAGAATGATTAAAGTAAACTGGTAGATGTGTTCATCTCTTAAAATATTTTTCCAGACAACAAAATGTAAATCGGCTCTTGAACAGGTTTTCATGAAAATTTGATATAGGAAAATGATCTATATTTACAAAAGCTATTAATCCTTGTCATGCTGTACAAATAACCTTCCTGAATTGCTGTAAAATCAAAGGGGTGAAATTACTGATAGAACTTATTGTTGAAAAATTAATATTTCTTTTAGAAATCAATTCCAGAGTCAAACTCTGGCAGGAAAAGTACAAGCAGGAGGTGTACATCAAGATCAGACTGCACTTATGTGTAGGCTGATCTTGACTACACCTCCTGCCACATCCGGAATATTCCAGGTTCAGCATGACAAGGGTTAATATCATTATTTCTTTGTGTTAAATCTACTAAATTTTCTATAGATTTAATTCAATTTGATATATTCCCTATGCCCTACTTTGAAACATCGGAATTAATCGGATGAGGCAGTTGGTTGTCAGGTGATGTCTATAGCAACTGTATTGCTAGTGGAATCCAATGGCATAATTCATACGTCAATTAGTCCTATTACTAGAGAGCAAAACATTAGACTGGTCCAAATTGAAAGAAGTCGCAGAGGACATTTCAAATACACTGAAATTGGAAAAAAGTGTCAATAAGGATTGAAAATCTAGTGAGAAAAGGGGAAATTGCTCGTAACAAAGTTAAAGGATTGAATGCACCGAAAGTCGTTGTTATGGGTCAATATTTCTTTTGAAAATTAGATTTTATGAAATATTCTGGCTTGAAAAAGAAAACCAGGTGGTGTAGTCCAAGATCAGATTGCACATATGTGTAGGCTGATCTTTGACTACAACTCCAGCTTAAACAGGAATATTATGGGTTCAGCATGACAAGGGTTAAGATACTGGTATTAAAAGAGAAAATGATTTGGTAAGATGAACAGTTGAAACTGCCAATGACCCTAATATGGTAAACAGTTGATTAGTTCTCTGCTCTAGAAGGTATAAATAAAGGTAACATGAATAGCTGTCATTTTTGTAGGTATGACTCAGTCTTCATCCCTCTCTCTTCACCTTATTCTCAACTCTTTTCTATGTATGCATAGTTCAATCCAGTCGTTTTTTGGCTGTTAGTCTGGTACTAACACTCCTACTATTGTAGATACAATCGGATCCCCTCGATCAATTCTGCAAATCAGTTTAGAGTTTAGAAGAGGTTAACGGTTAAATTACTTCATTTTGGTAGCTTATGTAACTGTACTTTTTGGAGAGGTTAGCGAGAATGGTAGGTCATTACAAGCTGAAAACAGCTCCCATTTAAATGGGTCAGCACAAAACAGTCATAACTGCCTGTATGTTTATAGGCAGCTATAACTATTCAAGCTGACCCGTCGCTTTCTTTTAAAAGTACTATTGAAAGTCGAAGTCTTTGAAATAACAAAAGTATTAAACATTGTCTCGGATAAAAGAAATTCTATTCTTATCAAGTCAGGATGAAAAAGAAAATTGAATGAATAATCAAAGAAATGATAAGCCAGTTAACCCATTCCCACACAATCCTGCTTTTTTATGCCACTCAAGAAAAAAACTTTGGAAAAACATTGTGGGAAAATGAAGAAATTATTACAAGCAATTTCTTCATTATCAACAATGTTTCTACCAAAATAGATTTTTTTTATCACTCTCAAAAAGAAAGCTTTTGAAAAATGAAAATGAAGATATTATTTATGATCAGCAATTTTCACAATTCCAACATTGTCTTCTATGCTTATAAACAAAGTTTTCTAAGATTTCATGTATTCAAAATTTTCGTATGCGACTTTTTTGAAATTAGATTTAAATTTTTATTGTCTAGTTATGCGTAATACACTTGACTTATATGATAAAGTTTCTCAAAAGATCTAAAGACATTATTTCTTTGATTTGTCATCTTTGATTTCATGAAGACCATGAAATAAAATGTTTATAAAATTGCTAAATGCCAATTAAGGAGAGTCAGCCCTATTTCCTCTGATGGTAGAGCACTTGACTTGAAACCCTCAGGTTTTCTGTCGGATGAGAGGTTCAACTGAAGCCCGAAGTGACAATGCTTTCCATTGAGCACATTAAAGACCCAGGAGGCTCTCTCAACAGTTTCATGTGTATCCTTGCACTATTCCCCATACTATCTTACCGTCAGGGGGTTGCTAATATGAGCATGTGCTAAGGTAGCCGATGATGATAAATGGGAATACATATTGCAGGTGATTAATCACAGTACAGATCCAAAACTATTACATATACATGTACATGTACTTGAAAAAAGAAAATGATTACTCTTCTATTTCCTTTGTAGACATTACTTTCTTTAAATTTCTTAATTTACTTACCACAAATTTGGGAAAAAGTAAGTAAATCTTGTACCTTAGAATATTATTGTAATTTCCTTATCTTAATATTAATCTATTACCAGTCTATACAATTTTGGACTGGTCTAAATTCAAAAAAGATGGAGACAAATAATTCCAGTTAATGAAAGTTTGAAACTCTGTGTCTTTCTTGGTAGAAAAACTTGCAGCAAATGAAGAAAATGATTGTTGCAAGCAATGTCTTCAGTTGACATGTTTTCCCAGGTTTTCATGAAGGGCCTTAACCCTTGTCATGCTGTATTAATAACCTTACTGAATTGCTGTCAAATCAAAGGACTGAAAGCACTGATAGAACTTGTTGTTCAATAATCAATATTTTTTTTAGAAATCAACCTCATAAACAACTCGTGAAGGAAAAGTATGAGCAGGAGGTGTAGACAAAGATCAGCCTGCACATAAGTGCAGTCTGATCTTAGTCTACACCTCCTGCCAAAACCGGAATATTCCGGGTTCAGCATGACAAGGGTTAATAAAGTGGGAATGTGTAGGATTGGGTTAAGTCACAAACTGTTTGAATTTCAATCTTGCAGTTTTATTAAAGTCATTTGCAATTAGCTACTCATTTAGAAAATGGCCGCTGTAAGGGACATGTACTGTTTTTTGGGGTTTTTTTTTCTCTGAGAGAAAGTTTGATTTTTTTTGTAAACTTGCCCACAATGACAAAGGATGGGTTTTTTTGTCTATTGAGAAAACCTTAACAATAGGTTGACAATGGTAAAGAAATAAAAGGTTTGCTTTAGGATTCACAGCTGTGTAATACTGAACCTTTCAACATCTTTATTCCTTTTGTGAAAGGTTTTGGGTTGTTTATTAGCTTCATAATTGACAATTTTAACATTTCTTACCTATTGTTATCGGCCTGTCAAATAGATATGTTATAGCAACAAGTAACAAGTATGAGAATGTTTTATAAGTGGATATACATAGATTCTGTTTAAAACTTCATCTATAATCTTTTGAAATAAACATTAACCCTTTACCAGACGACAAAATTTAGACTGGTCCAAATTTAAGGGAAGATAATTTAAAGTTAAAAAGATATTAGATTTTTTCATTAGATTTTTCAACATTATGGGTAGAAAATTTGTTTAAAGCAAGTTTTTCATTTTCTACAATGTTTTTCTTAATTTTCCTTAAGCTTCATTGTATGGAAATGGTTTATTGTACATGTGTACCCAAATCTTTTCCTGAAGTGTTTGATAATGGTTTACTATTGTGTTTTTTTTCATTAAAATGGTCAAATCTTGCCAAAAAGCATTAATTTTGCTTCTAAATAATAGTCTATATTAAGATGGTGAAAAATCTTGAAAAGAGTTTTTTTTACTGTTTGTTAACCCATTCCTACACGACGCTTTTTTTCGCCCCTAAAGAAAAACAATTTGGAAAACATTGTGTAAAATGAAGAAATTGCTTGTAACAAGCAATTTCTTCATTTTACACAATGTTTTTTATCAAGAAAATTGTGAAATCTAAACCATCATAAACTTAAATTGTCGGCTGCAACTCCTTTCTTCCAATTTGGACCAGTCCAAAATTTTGTTGTGTGGGAATGGATAAAATTGTAAGGGGAGATATTTGTTAGGAGAGATGCTTTGTGAAGATTTCAAAGACACAATAGGTGATTACCTGTGTTGTCAAAGCTTGTTTTATGTCTTAATTAGTCCACTTCATGTAGGTAATTATGATAATTAGTTAATGACTAAAATATAAATGATGGACGCCCCTCTGCATTTCACTCTACATGTATTTTGGTATACTTTAATTCCTTGTTACACGTACTTGTAAATTGTTGGTGGACAACCAAAGCCTGTAGTTACTAGCTTTTGGTTACCCATTGCTAGCCTCCTCTTCCTTCATCACAAAATATTTTCAAGCATATTACATTAAAGGTTAACCCTTTCCCCAAACAACAAAATGTTTGACTGGCCCTTATATTGACAGCAATTTGAAGACGATGAAATTCAGTTAAAAAATCTTTGTCTTTCTTGGTAGAAAATGTTGTAAAAAATGAAGAAATTGCTTGTTACAATTGTCACACCTCTGGTTCAACAGGGAAAATAATTGAAAAATTAAACTTGGCTTGGGCTTTTGACGTAACCCGTTAACAGTTGGTAAAATTTTAGTCTGGTCCAAGTTGAAATGAGTTGCAGAGGACAATTTAACCCTTTCCTGTACAATCCCTTGTTTTCACGTCCCTATGAATTTATACTCGAGAAAACATTGTGGGAAAAGAAGAAATTGCTTGTCACAAGCAATTTCTTCTTTTTCCACAATATTTTCTAAACTGTAGGTTTGTTACTTTTCAAATTGCTCCCAATTTTGATTGCAACTCCTTTTAAATTGGACTGGTCTAAAATTTTGAAAAACGGGAAAGGGTTAAAGTAAATGAAATTTTAGATTTTTTTCAACTCTCTGGATAGAAGAGATTGTGTAAAAATGAAGAAATTGCTTGTTACATGCAATTTTTCATTTTAGACAAAGTTTTCCAAATCGCTTTACTTGAGGGCCATCAAAAAGTATCATTGTGTGGGAATTGGTCAATGTTTAACGAATTCCCACACAGTGACGCTTCTGGATGCCCCTCAAGTTAAACAACTGGGAAAACATAGTGAAAAATGAAGAATTTGCTTGTAACAATGTTTTCCATCCAGAAAGTTGAAGAAATTTAAAATTTCATAACTTTAAATTGTTGTCTGCATTGTCCTTTCAATTTGGACAGAGAAAGATTTCTAAAATTCCATTAGCTTTAAATTGTTCTCTACAACCTCTTGATTTGGGACATGTGTAATACTTGGAAAACTAGTAACAGGTTGAACCATTCCCTTACAGTGACGTTTTTATATGCCCCTCAAGTAAAAAAAACGTTGAGAAAAAACCCTGGAAAATGAAGTAATGTCTTGTTAAAAGCATTTTCTTCTTATCCACAGTGTTATCTACCCCAAAAGACAAATATTCTTAAAGTGGCTACAATTTTAAATTGTCGTCTGTTGCTTGTTTGACTTTTGCCCAGTCTAAAATTTTATTGTCTGGTAACAGGTTATTCACTCAACCGCACAAGACCTGGTAAATGATTGAATGAATATTGGTCAATGAAATGTTAAGAAGAAACCAAAATATCCTCCATAAATAAAAGAAAGGTAATTATTTCATTTCCATACCTTGTTTCAAATTATTGCATTTTGTTTATGATCAATAGAAATACTTGGCATTCTTTTTAAAGTAATTATCATTTGAAAATTGCTTTTGGACCACCATCAAAATAATTACCTTTTGAACATTGAAGGACTAAATGCATACTGAATATCGCCCTATGGGCATCCAATAGACTGTTAATACAACTTAAACCTTTCCTGTATGAACCCAGGTTTTTAAGTCTCTGTGATTTTATACTTAACAAAACATTGTTGAAAACAAAGAAATTGCTTGTAGGAAGTAATTTCTCCTTTTCCCATAATTATATTGTTTTCCGCCACATCGGATGATTTTGTTTCAAGTTGCTTCGAATTTTCATTGTCATCTGCAACTTCTTTGAATGTGGACCAGTCTAATATTTAAAAAAATACAAATGGGTAGTAGCTATAGTTACAAGATTATGTGCAAATGGAAGGCATTTTTTTACGGTAACAAATAGTAGGGTTTCGATAAGGCTACACTCTGACAGAAGTCAACCCTATGTTGTTGATACTCACTCATTAACCCATTGTCCATTTAACTGGTCCAAATTGAAACTAATTGCTGACAATAATATTATAAAGTTCATGAAATTATAGACTTTTAAAATTCATGGGTAGAAAACATCGTTCAAAATGAAAAAAAGTGCTTCTTACAAGCAATTCGTTCATTTTACACAATATTTTCCCGATTGTTTTTTTTTTTTTTTTTTTTGTTAGGGGCATCAAAAAGCATCCTTGTGTTGGGATTTGCAGCGATTTGAAGAATTTTTGTCTTACTTGATGAAAAAATATTGAGTACAAAAGAGAAGTTGCTGCTTTCAAGCAATTTCTTCTTTGTTTACAATGTGTTTTCTAAGATTTTTTCTAAGATGATGTGAAACAGTGGTACTGAGTTGGAATTTGTGATTAGCCTTTTTTGTCAAACACATATACTAACCCAATTCTTGGGGAGTGGAATTAAAAGTAGTTTAAAAAAAAAGAAAAAAGTGACACAGGAAATTTTCATTTCTGTTTCTCCCTGAATGAGTTACAAAATATTGCATTTCCGCCATGAAAGGTTGGAACTGCATGAGAAAGGGAAAAATAACAAAACAAAAACATTTGTTATTGAAATTTGAAATATCTAGCACATCTGGAATATTTTATTATTTGTTAAAGAGTTAAAATCATTGACTGAGTCAAGAATTGGAAGGGAGATCTACAGCCATTTCGTTGAAAAATAAGGTGTTTAGTAGAGTTATCGGATGAGGGGCTTGTAGATTTTTGATATCATGAACTATTTATTATTGCATTTTTGTGTAAAAAAGCATTTATTTGTACATTTTTGAATGTCATGCATTTCTTTTATACATGTACCTGCCATTCTATTATCATTTTATCTTTTGTTGTTTGTATCATGTAATGACTGTCCTAGGAACTGGATTTTTTTTTCAAAAAGTGGGAAAGAACTTGTGTTTGCGATGAAAGTTTTTTTTGGATCAAAACCTTAACCCATTCACACTCAGTAACGCCTTTAGAAAGTTCTTTGAATTTGGGCCAGTCCAAAATTTCACTGTGTGGGAATGGGTTAACAAACTAGTAATTAGGAGGTTTTGAAAATCTGATAACAAATTACCAGACAGAAAAATTTAAGACTGGCCAAAATGGAATGAAGTCGCAGACGACAATTCTAAGTTAATGAAATTTTGGATTTTTCAACTTTCAGGTTAGAAAACATTATGGAAAATGAAGAAATTGCTTGTAAAATGCAGTTTCTTCATTTCCCACTTTGTTTTCCAAAGCTTTTTTACTTAGGGGGCGTCTAAAGGCATCACTGAGTGGGATTGGGTTTTAACCTGGTTGACAAATATTGGGTTTGAAATCAAAATAGTTTCAGAAAACAATTTAAAGTAGCTAGAATTCCAGTTGACCAATTGCGGCTGTCAATCAAATAACCTGTCGACCAATGAAATCATTCATTGAGACCAGACTTGAGTTTTGATCTCCAACATTATTGCCGCCATTTTTGTTGACCTTTTTTGTTGGTATTGAAACTTAACCGTCTTAACTACAGCTTATTCAAGATGTAGTTACGACATTCAGGTCACCAATCATATACTACCTTTCTTTACATGCTGCTGGCCGTTTTTCTTTTTTCAAAATAACACAGTTTAAAATCGAAGACGAAGTCTATTGGCGGGGTTAACCCTATCCTGTTTTCGGGAATTTTAGACTGGTCCAAATTCAAAGGTTTTGCAGACGACAATTTAAAGTTGATTTCATATGAAATATAATCATTCTGTAGGGTAGAAAATATTGTGGAAAAGGAAGAAATTGCTTGTAACAAGCAATTTCTTCTTTTTCCACAATGTTTTATCAAGTATAAAAACACAGGGACTTAAAAATCATGTATTAACCAGGTAAGGGGTAATGTAGCAAGTGGTTGGGCCAGCGATGGGTCAATTATCTCTGTCTCTATGGGTAGAACAAGCAATATCTGAATTTTCCACATTGTTTTTCTGAACCATTTTCCTAAGGGGCAGACAAAGCAGGATTGTGTGGTAATGGGTTACCTGATACAGTTCACATTTTGGAAAAAAAAGGTAGAAAATAGCAATGACAAGCATTTTCTTTTCCGAGGAGGTTTCAATCTTGTGAATCAGTCTGACTCATTTAACCAACAACCACAATTTCTGACACTCAAACAATATAAAACTTTGGAAAACATTACGGAAAATTGAAAAAAATGCCTTTTTAATGTCTTCTTCAAAAAAGAAGAAAAAAAAAACAAAAAAACAACCAAATCTCACCAATTACGAATTGTCGTCTGCAACATCTTTGAAATTGCACTATTCCAACTTTGGTTTGGTGATGGATTAATCCACATTCTAGATAATGAACAGACAATAAACGCAGAATTATTCATGTTGTATGAATTGTGAGAAAGGGAGAAAATGTTAGAAAAACATTTCTCCTTTTCTAGCATTTTTCTTCTGTTGTTTTTTTGGTAATGTGAATGTATTTATCAACTTTTCGTTTTTAGCATTTTTATATTTCTAACGTTATATTTTATTTGTTTTTTTCTGTTTTTGGTGTTACTATGTAATATTATACATGGCATTTTTTTTTAACAAAAAAGTTTTGAAGAATTAATCCATTCCCACACAATCCCTCCCTTTTCTACGCCCCTCAAGAAAAAAGCTTTTGAAAACATGGAAAATGAAGAAATTGCTTGTATCAAGCAATTTCTTTGTTTTCCATAATGTTTTCTATCCAAAGGGACGAAAAGAAAACTGTCTACTTTAAATTATCGTCTGCAGCTTCTTTAGATTTTGGACCAGTCTAATATTTTGTTGTGTGGAAATGGGTTAACAAACGCTTTTGAAGAATTGATATGAAATTGAATTGAAAAATACGTGTTTTAGATGAATTTTTATATTTTCTAAAACACAAACAATTAATTTATGCTCTCAGAAGCCTTTTCTCTATTGGTGTCTTAAAGCGGTATAGTGTGGGAATTGATTAATTTTATGTTTGTACTATTTACAACATACATACGACTCAATATATAGAACCGTCACACATGACAACTGACTGATCGCTTCTGTCATTTAAACAATCAATTGACCAATCAAATAACTGATATAGACTGGAAGTGAAATTTGAAATTTGACATTGATGTTCAGCATATTCGTTGGTTTTGCGACAAAAACAAAGTCACTACAGCTTGGTCGAGCTGTAGTTACGACGTTTAGGTCGCACACCAGCGACTTTCCTTTTATTCTGTGAGCCTCATCACATATATTTTTCAAAGTAATGTCGTTTATTACACCAGTCGAATTTGAAGTCTGACAGCCCATTAACCCACTATAGCGGGTTGAATATTCACTGGAGGGATAATTGACGGATCGCCGGTGTAAATCAAGAAATCAATTTACCAATCAAATCATTCACTCCCACGTTTGATTTATTCAATTTCGTTGTTGGACGCCCTAAACCAAGCTGTAGTGTTGCCGTTTAGGGCGCCAACCAACAATTTGCCGTATTTTATGTCCCCAACTATCTACTTTGCAAAAATATTTCGTTTCAAATCTCAGACAAATAACCTTGTCTGAGGTGAGGTCGTCGTCAGCGATCCTTTAACCCATTCCCACACAGTCCAGTTTTATTACGCCCCTTAGGAAAAGAAACAATTGGGAAAATCATTGTGTAAAATGAGGAAATTGCTTGCAACAATCAATTTCTTCATTTTACACATTGTTTTCTACACAGTTGTTTTCTACACAGAAAGTTGAAAATCTGAAAGTTTTTGAACTTACAATGTTCTCTGCAACTTTCAGTTTGGACCAGTCTATAAATTTTACCGTCTGGTAATTGGTTAATCGTTTTACTTCCTTCTTTAACCCATTACCATTATATACCCATTTTAGACTGGTCCAAATTCCAAGAAGTTACAGACGACAATTTAAAGTTTATGAAATTTTAGATCTTTTCAATTTCTTGCGTTGAAAGCATTGTGGGAAATGAAGAATTTGCTTGTAACAAGCAATTTCTTCATTTTCGGCAATGTTTTCTAAAGCTTTTTTCTTGGGGTAGTCTAAAAGCGTCGGTGTGTGGGAATAGGTTAATTACCTGATGGTCCATTTTCTGGTGACTGGTTATCAAATTTAATTTTCTATGTTGGGAATGTCAATGCAGGATTGAGTTTTACGTTAAGGAATTTGACGAACGCGACATTGTTTGTTAGATTGTTAAAGTGCATGACCCTATTTTAAGTTTATTGTTTATGTTTTTATTCCTTTTATTTTGAATATTTATAAATATCATTCTGAATAAATATGAAAACAATACATCGTTATTATATCATTTATATCATTTTATGACGCATACCTTCATTGAATGTGGTTTTAACCCATTCCCACACAATGGCGCTTTCTTACGCATCCTAGAAAATATAGCGTTGGAAAACATTGTGAATAATGAAGAAATTGCTAGTAACAAGCGATTTATTCATTATTCACAATGTTTTTATCAAAAAAGTTCAAGAGCAATCTTTCAGATAGATCACGGCGAAGTTCTTACTTATGTGAATCGAGTACAAGTATAAAACCAGGGGTGCGTTCTTTTCGAGATACTTAAGATTCGTATTAAGATTCTTAAGATAAAACGATCTTCAGATTAAGATTTTTAAGCCGCCAAACCAGAATCTTAAGAATTCTTAATAAGAAATTAAAGTGTTTTCGACATTGGCTTCAACCATGCAGCAGCCTTGGCGACGTCGAATGTTTTCATTCAAAATAACAAAACTTTTCTATAGGACATCTCAAAACTCTAATTTGGCGAAATATTTCATCTGGACGAAAAGAACGTAGTTCTGTACTAGGGTAGGGCTATGAATGCCTTGCCAAAGGACATACCCGCGAGACGAACGGGGTGACGGGGACTCGAACCTGCAACCATCGACTTTATACATATTACGAGTCTGCCGCCCTAACCCACTGATCCGGGGACTCGCTGAGCTACGCAAGATCTCCATGACGCATACCTATGGCATATAATTGGTCTAGATTAACCTCTCTTACCAATCGACAAAAGTATGATAAACAGAACTGAAGGATTGTTTCATGTATGCCTTCGCCTGTTCAATTGGTGTGATTAGTTTTTTTCGGTTCATACCTCCAAGAAAACAAACAAACAAACAAAATCTCTTAATCTCTTGACCCATTCCAACTTGACAAAATTTTAGACTGGTCCAAATCGAAAGAAGCTGCAGACACTAATTTCAAGTTGATGGAAATTTAATTTTGGGGGGATTTTTGGGATAGAAGACATGGTGGATAGTGAAGAAATTGCTTGATCCAAGCAATTTCTTTATTTTCTATAATGTTTTCAAAACTTTTCTCTTGAGGGGCATAAAAAGAGGAATTGTTTGGGAATGGGTAAAGTAAATGACTTAAAAAGCACATGGTGATATTTATGAAGAATTGACGAAACCCTAGCCACACCCTCTGAACTCCGACAGGAAGTTCGACTTACATATTAAACAGTATTTCTTTCTTTCTTTTTACAAAATGTATGATTAGTCACATGTAACATAAAAGTAAAATGGTTTGTCGATGACCCAAACGTCGTAACTACAGCGAGCCTCACTATAACCAGCTGTTATAGTGGGAAGTAGAGGGATTCAGCTATTGTCTCTCAGAGACGTGAAAAACCAGGATTGCGAATGTTCTAGAGCGATTCTGTAAGCTCAGTCGAACTGAAATACATTTGTATAAACTCACTAACTACAGCTTGAATAAACTTGAATAAACTGTAGTTATGACGTTTAAGACGCCCAACTAACAAAAATGCTAAACATAAATGTCTAGCAATGTCAGATTTCAAAGTTCACTTCCGCTCTCAATTATTTGACCAGTCTGTTTATTTATTAATTGACTGTCGTGATCTTTCAATTGACCAATCATTGGCCAACCCACTCATTCCGTTGGCCACGCCCAGTGACTCCAACAGGCAGTCTCGCTTCGATTTTAAAAGGCGTTATTTTGCAAAATTTATGGCCAGTAGCATGCAACAAAAAAGTAGACCTGAACGTCGTAACTACAGCTTGAATCTTAGATTGACATCGCGATCTGTCACTGAATTGGATATAGAGTTCGAAATTTACAGCAACAATAGCCAGGCATCTTGTCTTACCATTAATGACTACAATGGAAGATCTAACGACCCTTGATATACGTCATATCTGTTCTTGTTAAGGCCTACTGAAAAACGTCATTTAAAGGGTAATCAGCCATATATATATTAAAACCGCGCCATTCAAAAATATTTCCAGACGGCGAGACCAAGGAAAATGTGACAAAACTGTATCTATTCGACACAAATCTGTTATTTTCCCAGCAGAAGTTGTCTTGATGTGATGTTTCGTTGACCCATTATCAGGCGAAAATATTTTACGCTACTGTACATATATAGAGTACTTGTCGGATCCTTTATGCAATTAATGATATTGGCGAATTTATATAATATGTTAGCGAAATAGAAGTATTTAGTCAGAAGAGGACCGAAACGTCGTAATAACAGATTAATTAAATAAAAGATTGGCCTGTCAACTTTTTTTTAAAACCCTTTCCTGTTTAACAAAATTTTAGACATTTCCAACTTGAAAGAGATCACAAACGACAATTTAAAGTTAGCTTGATTCAAAATCATGCCACCCTATAGGGTAGAAAATATTGTGGGAAAAGAAGGAATTGCTTGTAACAAGCAATTCCTTCTTTTCCCCCAATGTCTTTTCCCACAATGGCCCCCAGGGACGTAAAATAAGGATTTGTACCGGCGATTCGTCTATCATGTTCGGTAAAAAGTTCATACAGTCTACTGTCTATTGATGCAATTCGGGTTTAGATAGTGGTTCTAAAGAAATATTATGTTATAGTTCTTGTATTTGTTCTTGAGCGAGTCTAGGATTCGACCCCCAGCCCCGGCACTTACCCTTCCCGACTCTTGCCTCCCATCAGTGGGTAAATACCAATCATAAACGTAAATGAAAGGTGTAGCTGGAGACTCGGAAAGAATGTAGTGGTAGTACTGCTGAGAGAAATATCAAGAAATCATGGTTGGGTGCTCCAGCCGCCGCTATATGACTGCAATACCGTCTAAAAATGTATCCAACATCAATCAATCAATCAATTAATCAATCAATCAATAAAGGTTGCAGTCAACGTTTTTTCCAGCCTTTTCCGACTATTCTTTTTAAATTTTTGACACACAAGCAACAAGCAATTAAGAAATGTGTTCATTATTAAGCAAAAAAGCTGTACTAGAGCAGAGTGTGTCTCGTACTTTTGTTGCATAAATATAAAACAAGATGGGTTGATATTTTTTGTGACCCGGCCGTTGTGTTTCGAAAGTATGTTTCAATTTTTTGATGTTTAATATCTTGTATCAAAACTGGCTCACACACCATTACCTTTCAAATGAAGATATATAGAAAACAACTCAGGCATAGCTAATAGTGATTAAAACGACCTGTTAGCTTGTACCAAAAATTCGCGATCATCGTGGCATTAAAAAGTAATGTCGTATGAAACATTTCCTTTTAAGTTACCAAAGCGTCAACTTAGATAGCTTAAGTTAACAGACAAAATTTTGAGGTCTTCTTAGAGTTCAACGAGTGAAGGCTTAACAACTATCTGTTAAGTGCCTACGCCATAAAAAGTAGTTCTTATGTATTTAAGGAATATTGCAAACTCTATCCAAATTGTAGAAAACTCTTGCAAAAGCATGCTGTTTTACCCATTCCAACTCAATTCCGCCTTTTAAGCATCTCAGAGAAAAAGGCTTTGGAAAACATTGTGGACAATGAAGAAATTGCTTGTGACAGGCAATTTCTTCATTGTCTACAATGTTTTCTACCAAACAAGGGAAAAATATTTCTATCATGATAACATTTAGCAAAGAAGATTACTTAATAAAACTATGCTTTGCTAGCTTACAGTACTTTTAGTACTTTGATTTAACAGACGTGCATATGTGATCCGTCAGGGGAAAAGGGCTCCCGTGGAAAGTGATAAAAGTATCTGCCCTGGTCAGATCAATGTCATGGATTAACTGCATTTAGACAGGGTCTTATGGATAACGGGCAACATATTCATTTTTGCTGCAAGTCTATTATCATAACAGCTTTAAGCCCGTAGACTCGCTCGCGAACCTCTAAAGCTAGATAGGTTCTGTGTTACAGAGAAAGAAAGGGAAAGGGAGATAGAGGGGGGGGGGAGAGAGAAAAAAACGAGAGAGAAGGGAGGAGACAGACAGAGAGAGAAAAAAGGGAAGACAAGGAAAGAGAGAGAGGGGGAGAAAGGAAGAAACAAGAGGACCACGGTGCTCCTAAATCGCTCACCTGAGGCATCTGCAAATTACAGTACTTTTTTGTATAAAACGACAGAGCTTGAGCCAAATAAATAAAACAAATAAAAGATTTTTGGTATAGTAAAATAAATATGCATGCCTATGGCTTTATAGTTTAATCCATTACCAAACTATCTCCCATTTTGATGCCCTCAAGGAAAATAAGTTTGAAAATACATTGTGTGAATGGGAGAACTTACTAGTTACAAGCAATTTCCCATTTCTACCCTAAAAATTCTCTGTATTTAGATTTCAACCAAACTTTAATTACCATCTGCAACTTCTTTTAATGTGGACCAGTGTAAAGGAGAAGAATTTGATATTGCTCTAATTGAACATTTTACCAAACTTAGGGGCGGGGCCATTTTGACCCAATTGGTATAATTGTAGCAACCTTGGTAGAGAATAACCTGGATGTACTGTAAACCAAAAATATAAATGCCTTACAACCTATACATTGGGAGAGGAAGAGGAAGATATTTTAACATGCTCTTATTGAGAGTTTTTCATAACTTTGGGTAGCTTGGGAAGTGCTATTTCTTGTCCAAAGGATATAAACAAGGTAGATAACAATAACGTTATGCTATGTCTTTAATATGAATATTCCCAATAGACCCATTATTAAAGAAGAAGAATTCTTTCAAATAAAGCATTTTACGCGATTTTCAACCCCTGGAGCAGAGACTTTTTGTGTTATTCCAAGGGTATATTTTCCTGTAACATAGTACAAAACTATGTAGTAATGCTATATACCAAATATGCATGTCCTTCACCTTATATTTGAGAAGCAGAATACTTTTTGAGTTGCTCTAATTGGGCGTTTTACCAAATTTTAGACCTCTGAGGAAGGGCCATGTTTTATCCCAGAGCTATGATTTTAGCTAACGTGGTTAAGAAACATCTTGTTATGCTATCTACCAAACATGAACGTCTTAGACATGGGAAGACTGTTAAATAGGTCTAATTAAGCATTTTTACAAACTTTGAACACCCAGGGGAGGGGCGTTTTTTACCCTATAGGCATTGTTTGATAAAAATTGATAGATAACAACCAGGCTATTCTACATTCCAAATATAAATGCCGTCGGCCTTAAAGTATTTTTTTCTTAACTTACTCAAATTCTGCGTTTTCCCTATTTTGGACACCTAGTGCTTGGCCGTTTTGACCACAGGAGAACAATTTTAAGGGATGTAGTACAAAACCATATAGTTATGCTACATATTAAATATGAATGTCCTAGACCTTATAGTTTACGAGGAGAGGTCTCTTGAACTTGCTCTAATTAAGCAATTTTCCAAACTTCGAACCTAGGGGGCGGCGCCATTTTTGACCCTATGGATAAATTTTTTGAAAACTTGGTAGAGAACCACGTGACTAAGCTACATATGAAATATAAATGCCTTTGGCCTTGCAATTTCTGGGGAAAAATATCAAAGATTTACTAAAATTTCCCATTTGCAAATGCGGCGGCAACCAGGGGTTTTACGGAATGAAATTCTTTCATCAACTTTCACCAAAGGAACATCCCTGCATAGTTTCACCTTGATTGGCTTACTGGTGAAGGAGGAGAAGACTTTTTTAAAAATTTACTAAAATTTTCCCATTTTCAAATGACGCGGCAATACAGCTTAACCCATTCCCACACAAGAAAGGTGTAGACTGGTCCAAATTCAAAGAAGTAACAGACGACAATGTTTAACTTGGTTGAATTTTGAAAAGCATTGTCTTTTTATTGCAAAAACATTGCGGATGATGAAGAAATTGAGGGGGGGGGTGTTAGAAAACATTGTGGATAATGAAGAAATTGCTTGTAACAAGCAATTTCTTCATTGTTCACAATGTTTTCATAAGTTTTTGTCTTGAGAGGCGTGAAAAATCGTCATTGTGTGAGAATGGGCTAAGATTTAAAGCCGTACAGATAGAGAAAGGCATTTCGTATTATAGTTTTCAATATTTCAACAATATAACCCTAAAGCCTAGGATGTTAGAAATCATCGGAATACGACCGTCAGGAATTTTTAACCCATTACCTGACGACAGAATTTTAGATCATTTCAAATTCGTCAAGATTGCATATGGCAATTCAAAATGCACTAAATTTGAACAATAAGTGCCAAAATGTTTAGAAAACATTGCAATAAAAGGGGACATAGTTTGTCTCAAGCAATTTATCTTTTTTTCAACATCAGGTTTTTTTTCTTTCGAAAACTGTTGTCTTAAGTAAGAAATAGTGCTAGATTGAATTGTTATAGGTTAAATAAGTACCCACGGCGTAGGATTTCAATGATTTTAGAACGAAAATACCCTGTATTATCCAACCCCTATTCACGCCCACAGAGTTCTAAAAGGAAGTTCTACTGGGACGTCTCTAGTCGAACTCACAAAACACACGAAATCAAATTCTGTTTACCCATTTCCTCAAAATGACGCTTGGGAACGCCACCTAAAAGAAAAATAAATGGGGAAATTTTGTAGAATGAAAAAATTGCTTGTAACAAGCATTTTCTTAATTTTCCACAAAGTTTTCTACCCGTAAAGTTAAAAAAAAAAAACCCTAAAATTTCATAAACTTTAAATTGTCGTCCTTGAAATTTGAACCAGACCAAAATTTTATCGTCTTGCGATGGACTAAAGTCTTTTCCAATGTGTAATGTTTTAATGTTACAGAGGGAAAAGTACGGAACCCCTAAAGTAACATAAAAAAGTCTGAAATGTCACTTTAGGGGGTCCGTAGAAAAGAACGATGTTTCATATTCTAGTAATTTGGTACAATGCACCAATGGCCGATAGGTAACCTATCGACAACTTGAACAACACGTTTACATTAGCCAAATCATAAAGTCAGTTTGATAAAGCAACTTTTCTCTAACGGCTGTTTTAGCTCACCTGATACAATTTGATTAATGGTGGAATGTCACAAGGTAAATGTTTTCATCTTGGTAGAGGCCTCTGATCGAAATGATGAAAGAGAATGATTTCACTAATCGATTAATTTATTTGTAAACTGGAAAATGTAGAGTCAAAGAGTATTCATGTACAAGGAATATTCATCGGGTGAAGCTCTTTCATACTTCGATTAAATAAATAAAACATTTATAAATGAATTTCAATAGGAAAAATCTGGTTTCCATGGCCTCAGAAAGAATGAAACTAAAGAGCCATACAAGCTAGAAGGTTAGTTCGAGAGATTATAGCAAAAGCATAGTGAGTGTCTATACATGGACCTATACCGTAGACTATACTTTTTTGCTCTGAGCCCTCGAAATATTTTGAATGTGGTATTTTTCGATGACTCTCTAACGTTATTAGAATAACCCCTATGGTCGCACGGAAAACAGTCTATTGCATTTTAGAAACAATGAAAGACACCTCTGACACTCATCTTGCGACAAACCGATGGATCTTTCATTTGTTGCGTGTACCATTACCTGACGACGCCGTACAAAACCTTTGTAATATCATTTCCAACGAGCCCCTTTTAGGCTTCAGTATTACCCAAAAGAAAATCATATTGACAAGGAATTAATGCAAAGGGCGCTCAACTATTTAATTCTCTAAAGAAGGATACAATGCGCTTTTATTTCATTTTTGACCCATCAAAGACATTTTAATAAAAAAATCACCAACAAATAGTAGAGGGACTGAGACTGCAAAGTGATCTGAATGAAGAGCGGGTTATCTTGGACTATTTCGTTCTTCGAGTACTCCTTCTCCTTGATGATTATTTATAACAAAGGGAACTGATTCAACTTGCTTATTGTAATTGAACAGGTGTAGTTACCTCCCTGCTATTACATATTTTTTTCAGGTCATATAGGAAGGATCCGTGTAATATATTGTTGTTTCACTTTTAGTTGAACGCGTGCGTGACATTTCCAACCATTACACATATGCGCAAGGTAAAGACTCATATCAGTCTGTGCATCCGCACAGTCTGATCAGAGTCTTCTCTCTGCGCCCTATAGATAGATACTGACCCAAAGCTTCTTTAAACAATCATCGAATATTCTAATTGCCACGAATGACTATCCAGGGTACTCAATGTGTGCGAGTCACGCACCTGCGAAATAGTTGGAAAAGTCACGTAAAGGCTCATTTATTTCCCCCCACTTACAACAATATTTTCTTTTTCATATTATTTCTTCCCAACTTTCGGATCGCTAGTCACGTCGATTAACACGGCATTTCGACTGAGATATACAACGACTAAGTTTGCATTTATGGAAAGGAATATAAACAAAAAGCAAGTCTGTTTGAGACTAAATTGATTTATTGAATGGAGTTTAACGCTGCTTTTTACAGTATTTCAGTCATATCGCGGCGGCTGGAGCACCTAACAATGGATTCCTGGTATTTCTCACATCAGTACTACCACTACATCCTGTCCTGGCCTACACCTGCTATCCCACTAAGGTTTACGATTATCCACTGTTTGCGACTATAACGATGTACTTACAGATTAAGAGAGATATACGTCTCTAAACCAACAGCAATATTTGACATAAATGTATGAAATCATTTATATAATTGGCAAGTCGATTTTTAGATTGACATGAACGATTTGTCAATGGTCAGCAAGAGTTTTGTCCTTAGCAACTTTTCTAGATTCTGTCCAATCTATTTTTTGTTGTACAACACTAATGTGATATTACAGTGTAAAACCTGATACGAAGTATTTCATTATCGTCACTTAACCACTTAACCAATTCATACAAAACAAAATTGTAGACTGGTCCAAATTGAAAGAACCAGCAGACGACAATTTCTAGTTGGTGGATTTATTTTTTGTCTTCTTGGACATTGTGGATACAAGCAGTCTCTTTATTTTAGACAATGTTTTCCATAGTTTTTTTTTCTGGGGGGGGGGGGGGCTGTTAAAACGAAGATAAGTTTGGAAGTGGGAATAGTTAACCCATTCCCCCACAATAACGCTTTTTGACGCCGCCAAGCAAAACATTTTTAGAAAATTTTGTAGACATGGAAGAAACAGCTTTTGACAAATAATTTCCTCATTATCCACATTTTCCAACCATAAATCACAAAAATAAATAAAAAAAATGAAAATAAGATTACCTTATCTATAAATTGTCGTCTGTTACTTCTTTCAATTTGGACCAGTCTAAAATTTTGTCTCCTGGTAATGGGTTAACTCGCCCATGAGGCAGATAATTTCTGCATTATCCACAATTTTCCAACCATAAATCACAAAAATAAATAAAAAATGAAAATAAGATTTCGTTAACTATAAATTGTCGTCTGTTACTTCTTTCAATTTGGACCAGTCTAAAATTTTGTCTCCTGGTAATGGGTTAACTCGCGCATGAGGCAGACATATGGTTTATGTGTCGCTGCGTCGCTATACTCTGCATTTTTTTCCGTAGCGACGTCTTTATTGAACAGTGATGAACATAACATGTAAAGCATGTGAAGCAGTAAAAAGACGGAAATGAAACATAGATGTACAAGTTAAAGTAAGTGATCAAAGGCCAATTTAGTCTATACAGGTATAGACAAAATTGACCTTTGATCACTCATAATAATTAGTACATCCGTACCATGTTTCCTGTCAAACGCTGTGGAATTGAGTATAAAGGGATGCCAGACAAGATGACAATATCATTGTATGAAATTTTCTAGACAATCGAGGAGATACTCTGATTTTAGCTAGCAAAGCGTTAGCTTTGATAGCTTAAGTTTACAGACAAAATTTTAAGGTCTTCTCAAAGTTCAAAGAGTGCAAACTGCCACTAGAGGCTTAACCACTAAATCCATTGAATGTCTACGCCAAAAAAGTAGTTCTTGTGCATTTCAGAAATATTAAAACTCTGCTTGCAAGTTCTTCTCCATGGTAATATAAGGTCACTTGAGCATATTGTATTCAAAATGACTGGCCACATTAATTAAATTTATTCAAATTGTAGAGAACTCCTATAAAAGCATGATATAACCCCATTTCCAATCAATCCCGGTTTTTAAGAGTCTTAAGAAAATACTTTTGAAAACATTGTGGACAATGAAGAAATTGCTTGTAACAAGCAATTTCTTCAGTGTCCATAATGTTATCTATCCTTCAAAAGACAAAGAAGAAAACAAAACCATGCTTTGCTAGCTTACAGTACTTTCATTAATTTGATTTTTCATTAGACGACCAAAGCTGTCTGCTGTTGTGATCATACAGCAATAAATTCCCCATCTGAAAATTTGACTCGTCCTGTGTAATGGAAACGTCCCTAGAACTACACGAGAAATATATTTGAAATAACATTGGATCCAGTAGAAGTCAGTTTGACTAACCCGTTCCTGTATAATACCTCCATTTTTCGTCCATTAAGAAAAAACTTTGGAAAACATTGTGGAAAATGAAGAAATCGCTTGTATCAAGCAATTTCTTCATTATCATAAAATGTGTTCTATCCAAAAAGACGAAAGATTTCAAAGTCCGCCAATTTGAAATCGCTATCGGTTGCTTATTTCAATTTGTACAGTCTTGTTGTCTGGGAATGGGTTAAGCGATACGAGAAAAAAAAAAAAGAAGAAAAAGGCAGCAAAACAACATTAATATGATCCTGACCGTCCGATATGGTTAGTTAAAATGTCCAATCATAATCAGAAAGACTTCAAACAGCGAAAAGTTCCCAACATGTTCAGTTTGTTTAATCTGAGCAGGTTTGGTACCTTTTACTCTTCCAAGAAGGCCGCTTATCGCCTGTCGCATCAATTTCAATAAACGTTGTTTGAAGCGAACTAGAATTTTCGCCTGCGAATCGCATTTGTTCTAGAGATACTGTTTTACTGGGATTATTTGCCAGTACATTTCTTCATTTGTTTGTTTTCGGATTAACTTCATTTTTATCAGCCTGACGGTTATATCGCAGAGGAAATTTTTCTTACCAATTTAACCGCAATATTCTATAAATGGGTACTAGCCTTAACACTTTTATCAAATATCGGAAATTCAGTCGGGTTTCGAGCTCGCGACCCAAGGATTGGTAACACCGCATGGTACCGACAGAGCTAGCCGTGCTCTACAGTGCTCATGGTAATCTTTTTGGCGTCACCATTTCCCGCCTCTTTTATATGTATCGATTTATTTTTTACGATCGTCTCATCCGAAATGCAATTAGTTTATTAGTTTGGTCAGTCAAGGGCTTGAATCCATGATCTTGAGTTTTGAAATCGAAAGCCCTATCAATGGATTTAATCGGGCTGACATCTATCCATTTATGGGTTCAATCTATCTATATACAGTACAAATAGCAATATGTCTTTCATGAGATTTCCGCATTGGCATATCTCTCTGCAAAAACATCTCACCTGAAAACACCACACATTCTTGCAACAATCATGATTGATACATGTAGCACCGCTGAAGAATCAGTTGACTTCGTTTAAAACATAATAGAACAAAAGAGCCGCTCAATACTGAACGTCACGTGCATACACTGTTTACACAAAGAGTTGTTTATAAAGGGGTTTGATTGGTCAATGTATGTAAACACAAGCTTTCATCACTGTCAGTCTCGGTTGGCTGTATATCCAACACCAAGGTAACATTATTAATGAAAACGACGAATTGTACCTAAAAATGAAATACAATCTTTAAAAATACTAATACCCGTATTAAATTAAAGCTTTCAACCAATGGCGTTGAGAGACATCGTGTCCGCGACGAATTGTATCTTTTCAAAAGAACAGTAAATAATTTAATTTTTAGTTTCGCCTATCAAGAACAAGCGTTCTGATTGGTAGAAAATGAACTCCATGAACAAAATTTTGAGCACACAGCGATTTTGGATGCTTCCGCACAAAATAGTCCAATACAAAATGGTATCAAAATTTGTAAAGTGTTTGCATTTTCGTTCGATGCTATTGAATTATAAGAAATGAAGAGGATATTTTTTGTTGTTGTTTTAATGGAGGTATGAACCAAAAAACCTAATCACACAATGTATGAATCCGCTTCGCGTATTCATAGAGTGTGATCAGGTTTTTCGGTTCATACCTCGATGATAACAAAATATATTCTCTTCATCTCTTAATTGAAAAAAACAAAAACAAAACAAAACAAAAATAAAAACATCTAAAAAATACTGAGATTTTTAGTCCGTTACAAAATTACAGCTTTCAACCGATGCCGTACAGAGACATGGTATCCCATTAGGTTATGCAATGTCAAGAATTTGTCAAACGAACAGTAATTGAAAAAACAATCTAAAAATACCGAGTTTTTTAGTCCGTAACAAAATAAGAGCTTTCAACCGATGGCGTAGCGAGACACGGTGTCCCATTAGATTATGCAATGTCAAGAGTTTTCTTTCACGCTTGCCAAACTTTTCTCGTCTCGGGAAATCACTGCGTTTTGAAACGCTCGAACAAAAAAACTGGTTTGATTTCCCAAGTGTAAAATACATTTTTAAAAATATTTATGAATATTTGGGAAGTCGCTCTCCGAGCATTAACCGCGATTACCTAAGTTATCATTTTCGTAATACGCACTAATTCATCTAAATATTCGCACCAAATCTTGGCAAAATAGTATAGCCACAGGCACTTGATTTCTCCTTTTCAGAATTATGAGATAGACATAGTATCTTGGTATCTTACCTTCTTAGACACTTTGCTGTATCGCAAAATTTCAGTCCTGTTAAAATTCAAAGGTTTAGCAGACGTCAATTAAGGTTGATTTCATTTGTAAAAAATCTTTCACTTGGATAGAAAATATTGCTGAAAAAGGAAGAAATTGCTTATGTCAAGCAATTTCTTCCTTTTCTACATTATTTTCTCAATTATAAAAACACAGGGACGTAAAAACCAGAGATTGAACAGGAAAGTTCAAAGTTCTATAACGAAATTGACAGATTCCGAAAAAGGAGTTAAAACTGTTGGGGTTCATTTTCCTACTATTGCAACATGTATATTCTTATTGAATTTTCCCATGAAAAAGAAAAAAACTTAGGCTTCAGAGGGGGTTCATACGAACCCCCAAGTCCCCTCTTATTACGTAAGAAATATCAAACGGCATTACTTCACACAATATACCGCCAGGAACATAAAACATAAAAAAAGTTGGATGGCGACCTAAAGTTCGTAATCTCAGCTTCAATAAGCTATAGTTAGGACGATTAAGTTGCTTAAAATGCAACAATGCTTGACATACAGTTGAAAGATCAACATCCACTTCCGGTCTATATGAATGTTTTAATTGGTCATTTGAACACTTTATCGACACCGACGATCGGTCAATATTTTAATAAACTCCAGCTGGGCCTATACGTGGGACTTCTATCCGCTATACATGTGCGCCACGTACAGACTCAGATCAGCCTGTGCATCCCCACAGTCTGATCAGAGTCTTCACTGTGTGCTCTGAAGATAGGCAGTGACACAAATACTATTTAGGCAGTCAGTGAATATGGTCCAACCTGGTTTAAAGACTTAGGTTTTAACATACTAATTTAACATCAATTGGTAGACACGTTCTTCAGTGTTAAATAAACCCTCTCGATTCTGCTTCCTGGGGAATACACCAGCACTCGATCCGATTATGTGGGCTTGTAATAGAACAAAGATCGATAGCCTCTCCCGGGAATCGAACTCGGGACCTCTTTTCCGAGAAGTCGACGTTCTTCCTCTCGACCAGGGGCATCATGCACTATCAGTACAATGACTTATATTGCTTAGAGAAATGGTTGAGGAAAAGCCTTGACTAGTCTGTCTATTTCAAACTATGGATGATACACAAAGATTTGTAACTTGTTACGAACAAGCTGAGGTAATTGCATGAAAAGTCGAATAAATAAGTTTGATTTGTGTTTCTATTGTTTTCCTTTTTTTCAGGACAATGAATATAAAATGCAATCCCTATCAAAGTCATATACCAGTTTTGTACTTTTGCGGATTCGGCTAAGTTTATTATTCAATACATTATATAAAACATCGTCGATAGGCGGGCAAAATGTCGTAAATACAGCTTTATTCAAGCTTTTTTTTACATTTTGCTCGCTAATTTACGATATATGCCTCGACTTCCATGAAAATGTATTCAAATAGGGAAAAAATCGAAACACTTGTTCAATATATTTTATAATATATTGACGATGGGCGAGCAACATGTGGTTGATAAAGCTTGAACAAAGCTGTATTTACGACATTCTGCTCGCCCATTGATGATATACGTGCCTCGACTTCAATGAAAATTTATTCAAACAGGGAGGACATTTCGAAACATCAACGTACACTTGTGTGCCTTGATGTTGTTATTCCACGCGAGAAATCACGAACTAATTCGTCAACAATGCCTTAATCTGCATAGAGGAAATAGTGAAAGTTCGTTGACCACACATTTCTGAAGAACAGAAAATTGATGCTTTCTGTATTCTTTTCTATTGACAAATGGAACATACTTTATATCTACAACCTATATTGGTACGAGAAGAACGCGGAGAAATAGAGGATAATAGTTTGCTTCGGTGTAATTCTAGAGTGAATAGAAAAAAAACTATATAATTTCAGGAGAGACAAGGCTTATGATGAAAATATAGTTTCTTTTTTTGTTGTTGCTGATTATCCATCTTTCACGAGAAACAAACGTTGATTCTATTTCTCTATTGCAAGAAAGGGGAGGGAGAAGAAGATGGAGCAAAAGATACCATTTTTCAATTACTTAACCCATTTCAACTCAATCCCTCCTTTTACGCCCCTCAAGAAAAAAAAACTTTGGAAAACATTGTGGATAATGAAGAAATTGCTTGTATCAAGCAATTTCTTCATTATCCACAATGTTTTCTATCCAAAAAGACGAAAAAATTCAAAATTTCATCCACTTGAAATTGTTGTCTGCAGCTTATTTCAAATTGGACCAGTCTAAAATTTTGCTGTGTTGGAATGGGTTAAACATGGGATCTTGATGACGTCATCAGTATCTTCTGTCCCGCGGAGGTGACTTTAACTAGGTCGAAAGGAGCGTTATAGAGGCTTAATCTACACAACAGTAAATTTATCAATCTGATACTTTCATCGTCTTCTCAGTGAAATTATATATTGATAATCTACCGAGAAAAAAATCGATAATCAAACGGAAAGCATATAACAAAAAAAATATATTATTCTTTTTTAATGGCTTTGCAGATATTATACTACTTTGAGCAACTTGTCTTTTGCTCTAAGAATGAAACGGAGTATTCATCATTTTCTAGAAATGGAAAATCGAGAGTGCCTATAATGAAAGCACAGAAAGTACTGTAAGCTAGCAAAGCATGTTTGAATTTAGAAAACATTTCCCGTGTTGGGTAGAAAACACTGTGAACATTGAAGAAATTGCTTGTTATAAGCAATTTCTTCATTGTCCACAATGTTTTCTAAAGCTTTCTTCTTGACATGCTGAAAAATCGGAATTGAGTGGAAATGGATTAAATAGCATGCTTTTGACAGAGATCTCTTCAACTTGAATAGAGTTTGCAATATTCCTGAAATATATAAGAACTATTTTTAAGACGTAGGAATCCCATGGATGTAGTGGTTAAGCCTCCAGTGGCAGATTGCACCCGTTGAACTTTGAGAAGACCTCAATATTTTGTCTTTCAAAGCTGACGCTTTGCTGGTAAGAATGGACGCATCGCTTAGTCTTTGGGCGACCAAGAACTTTTAAAGTTAGGTTAATCAATGCTGAGTTTACGAGGCTTTAGCCAGCCACAGACTCATACAGAATAAACAGTTTATTAGACAAGATATGAATATATTCGAACATGTACACATGTTGTCAAATTTGAAATAATGACGCATATGGCCTCGAAATCCTGTCTGGTATTTTGTAAATGCTTGCTGCATAATTTTATGATATGGTAACAGATATTGTGTAAATCATAAACAAAAAGGGGTAAGTTGTTTCTAAGTTAAGAAAACTTCTGGTCAGACCCCTATGCCACAATTTAGTCGTAACTGGTGATATTCATGTATGTATCTTTTTCTCTTAGTAAATATGTTTACAGTAAACATCTTTTATCAATGTCATGAAACAAGAAAGTAAGTTGGTTGGTTTGCGACTTGAATACGCTATAGTTACGACGTCTTAAGTTTTAAGTCTTAAAACCAACAGAAATGCTTCACATAAATGTCAGCCAATGTCGGAGTTAGTTTTCGGTCTAAATGAATAATTTGATTGGTCGATTGATTCTTTAATTGCCACATCGGTCCGTTTACTGCCTTATGGATGAGACGTTGATCTTAGCACCCCCTCCCCATGTGACCGTTTTATATACTCCGAGCACATTAAAAACTAGGTGGAGCTGTATCCTTGCAATACCCGCGAACAATTTACCTTCTTCTAGGGGTGTCGCAAATGAGCCATTAAGTAGCTACGATAAATGAAAATAAAATGAATAACAATTATAAAAATGAATTAAACAAACAAATGAATGCCTCGAAATGAATGACAAATAATGACAAAGAATAAAGACAGTATAAAACATCATACGCGAAAATAGAGGAAGACGAAATTCTCACCAGAACATTAATTGACCTGGTAGTGATTTGTATTGCACTCTGTGGGTGTAAGCTATATATTTATTTCAGCAAAAAGTAGTGCATTATCCCGGGATGAATCGTTCTTTATTACCAAACGATATGCCAGACTATTGTTACCAATGACACAGAATAGAGATTTTGTTCTTTCAATCCGAGCTCAATAGTTTGTTATTGAACACCGTCATTTTTGTCTGAACAAACGTATAGACCAAATCTTTGCCAAAATATTCATGCCATATTCAGATCATAAATCCAGTGTACTTAATATGATACAATTGCCAACGATGTAGCTGCGGCACTAAACAAAAGCATTATGTTGGTACCATTCGTCAAATTAAATAAACAAATTGATAAATAAAGTTTAAATCGGGTTTATAATTTGTTTCTATACTTAGCATATTCAACCGACTTTACACTTTAATCCTCGATCATTGAATCGCAAGTCGGCTTAAGATACGGCTTACCTGGAAGCCACAGCACGTTGGCTTACAACCCTCAAAGGTACACATTTTTACACCTGGGTGGAAAGTAGCAAGTTACATTATTTTATCAGAAAAAGGCCTTCGGTCCGTACTGGATTCAAACCCGGACCCTCCGATCCCGGGGCTTGTGTTTAATGACTAGACAACGGACTCCAAATAAAACGTTTTCAAAAAGTTTATTTGTCTGTATGGGATTTAACGTCACCTTCATACATCAGAGGCGACTGGTGCACCTAACCATGACTTTCTGTCGTTTCTCAAATAATCCGATCCAAGCCTTAAGCTGTTTAACCAACTTCGAGGCTCTACTTAAAATTCCACAATTGGTGAGAGACAAATGAAACATGTCGCGACGAATTTTATCAAATGTCGGAAAGAACGTTGGAAGAGCCGGGGTTCTAACTTGCGTGTAATATGACAGAAATAGTAACTGCCTAATTCATCGTGAACTATGAACCATTGACCCTTAATTCTATCACTGTACGTGTACATGCAGGTCCTTAATCGACGGATCGCTAGCCACGCCCACTGGCTCAGCTACTAACCCATTACCAGATAGCACGAGCTTAGGTTGGTCTAAATTAAAATAAGGTCCTGACGACAACTAAAAGTTGAGATTTTAGATTTTTCTACTTGCTGGGTAGAAGACATTGACACAAGCAATTTCTTCAGTTTCAACAATGTTTTCATTTGAAGGGGTGTCAAAAAGCTTGTGGAAATGGGTCAAACAGCGTTATTTTGCGACATTTTTTGACAGTAACATGTGACCACGAAAGAAAAAATGATTGGCTGGCATCCGTAAACGTCGTTACGACAGAATGAATTATTTGTAGTTACGACGTTTAAGTGGTCAATCCAACAAAAATGCGAAACGTATATGTAGAAGTCTAAAGTTCATGTTCGACCTAAATGTATCATTTGATTGGTCTATCGGATTTTTGATTGACAAACGCGATCCACAGTACTAGGAGAATCCCCAGTTTGTCATTACAAACTAGTCGTAAAGTCTGGTTAATGAGGCTGATTTAGCACGTTTCTCCGCCTATAAATCAACGGACCGGGTCATTGACTCTTGCAACTACAAGAGAAACAATTTATTATTCGCAATTTGTCTTTTATTCTTCCTGTACTCATGACAAGATACCTTTTAATTGTCTGCTTGTTCAATAAATCTTCCCCTGCTACCGGTATTGTGGTATTTCAGACGTTTGTCATTCGATGTGATACTTTATTGAATGTTGTTTTAACAATATTCATTCATATCTCAGCGGATGGAGCCCCTAACCATGGAATCCAGGCATTTCTCACACCATTCTTTCCGAGCCTCCACCTGCTCATCCCACATAGGTTTACGAATATCCAACCATTGTGTGTGAGACAAATGTCGAAAAGGATATTCGCCAATGCCGGGGATCGAACCCTGGGCCCAATGACAAGGAGTACTACGCGCTACCACTGCGCTATAGCCGGCGGTCAAGTAGTATTTGAATACTCGAGATAATACATGTGAAAATCTGTTGTTCTCCTTTTATTAGCCTAAAAAGAGTCCTTAAATGGCACAATAGACTGACCGGTTTATTCTTTGATCTCGATCGGTCAATCTCATGATGTTCCTAGACTTTTTTGTATTTTTTTGGATGTGGGAGGGTGGGTGGAGGGAGGGATTGTAAGAAAACCTGCACGATAGACGTTGTCTTATCAGGATCGATACTAGACTATCTGAATGTAATCAATCAGGAACTCTAATAACGAAATTCAGGACAGAAGATCGAATTTCAATCGGATAAACCGTGTCAATATACTTAATATGATCCAATACGTGGGAACTGAATGTGTAATTGTTTTGTTGTTGTTGCTGTTGTTGTTTTACATGGACATTGGGTGCATTAGCGATGCAACTGAGCCTGCGGTTGATGTAAAGCTTTTTCGCACCCTGGAATATGACGTCGAAATGCACGTTATGGCGATATTTTACTAACGATGTTCTATGTTCCGCTGAATTATGTTATTTGATTTTTATTTCTGTTTTAAAACACCAATTTATCACATCTTTTTAATCATATCATAACTACGATATTGAAAACCGGTTCATGAAATGTCTAATTCATCAAACTCATTTTATCGCATACGAAATCGGCAAAATGTAGATTTAACTATTTATTACATACCTATAAGAGATAATGAGTAAAACCTGGCTGTCAAATACAACTCGACAGAAAAAAAGTCAATATTCGGCGTGTAGCAAAAACCGTATTCGTCGAGTACCGTTAAACATGTGTATTGACGTTCCGGTTTTTTTTGAAAGTTGGTTATTTCTTAGCCATTTAATGTGGGGTACACAGCCCTTTTCTAAATGACGTCTCGTTTGCAACGCCCATCGAGTCCATCACAAGATAGTTCGACCTAAGATTTAAAAACTACCTTGATTTGCATAATTAATAACAACAACAAAAAATCAAAGCTGTGAAATTACTAATGACGTGCGTCCCTGTTGGCATAGGAGAGCGATATGCCCATTTTGGTGTAGACAATGGCATTTTTTCATATAGATAATCTAATTAAAGCTAAACGTCTCGCCAAGCCCGGCTGGCTTATTAGGTAATACAGGACGTTGTTTTTATTCTAGTGTCCTGCGCACGATTTCCCCCCTAAAAGTGCCCTTGCAACACGCATTATTTGTCTCTCACCGCGATAATGTATCGCGCGTTGGTTTTGGTTGACTTGCTGATATAAGCCACGCTTTCCACTACTACTAGGCGTAATAAGTTGAATTTACGCGTCGGTAATCACGTCGTACTGTCGCCGTCATAACGCAATTACATTAGTAGCGTATCAGACTCCCCATCTTCGATCATGGGGTGTCATGTGTTCGATCCCCGGCGGCAGAACATATCCTTTCCGACATTTGTCTCTCACCAATGGATAATCGTAAACCTTTTCGGGATAGCAGCTGGATGCTAGGAAAAATGTAACATTGGTACTGGTGCGAGATATACCAGGACTCCATTGTTAGGTGCTCCTGCCCCCACGATATGACTGAAAAATGCTCCGCGTTAAACCCCATTCAAACAAACAAACAAATCACGTCGATTAATCGAAGTAATGCGACATTTAAAGGGTTGTCGCTGATTTTCGGAGTATGGGTAGAATTTAGAGATTATTATTCGGACAGGGCGATTGACACGAAAGGACAGAGCTTCGCACTTTGATTGCAGGGCACCCTTCTGAAAGGGCAAAGCTTGAGCACTGCAGAAGACTGAGCGATATTGAAACTATGACCGAATGTACGCTTAGTATTATACGCCATTTTCAAAATGTACAGGTTTTGGAAAACAAGAGGGCAAGTGGCTCTTTTTCTTCAAGGCGAAATACCAACTTGGTCAGGTGAAGACCTCCTTTAAAATTCAACTAAGATCAACCTATTTTTCCATGGCAACCAATTCTTTGAACAGATTTTAAATATTTCAGTATTTATTAAAAGGGGACATTTCTGTCAAATTTGGTTGAAATTGGCCACGTAGATTAGTTTTGGAAGAGTTGCCTTTTTTTATTTCTATATAGGCCCCAACACCCTGGGGCTCTGAAATTTTAGTAATTTTAAAAGCTCAGTTTTAAAGACTTTACTGATGCTTCATGCAAAATATCAAGATACTACTTTATTGTGTCGGGAGGAAGTTTTTAAAAGTTTTTTTTCCCCTAATTTTTCCCTTGTTGTCATGGAACAGAGCTTTCAACGTATTTCAATTCTTTGGATGAAATTTGCCCAGTTTTTTTGGAGGAAACGTTGTTTAAGAAATCCTTCTTTATTTCTTTATATGCCCCATCCTCCCCCACCCCGGTCTCCGCCCCTGGGGACCAGAGGGTTATGGTTTTATCAATTCAGAAAGAGGTCAATGTATTGTCGCTTCATACAAAATATGAAAGCTCTACACCTTTTTGGTCAGAAAAAGACAACTTCAAAAGATTTTTTTGAATTCAGTTCGATTGCCACGGCAACCAGAGTTTTTTAACAGATATAATATCTTTAGTATTTTATGAAGGGCACTACCTAAACATTTTTGCCAAATTTGGTTGCAATTGACCATGTGGTTTCGCAGAAGATGTCGTTTAAAAATCTTTCTTTATTTCTTTATAAGCTCACCCCCTGCGGCTCTGTCCCTGGAGACTCGAGGGTAATGATTTTAGCAATGCTTAAAGAGGTTAATGTACTTATGCTACGTACAAAAAAGGCTCTACCTCTTCTGGGTTAGGAGGAGATCATTTAAAAATAAAAATCCGTTTTGTTGCCATGGCAACCACAGTTTTCAACATATTTCAATTCTTTTAGCACTTTTTTAAAAGGCACATCTTAGGAACATTTCTGTCTGACTTGGTTGAAATTAGCCATGTGGTTCGGGAGGAGATGTCGTTTAAAATTGTTGACACACGACGGACGACGCACGCCAGACAGAGGTTGATCATAATACCTCATCATGCGCACTCCGTGCTTAGGTGAGCTAATATTAAATCGAACCTAATTGGACACTACTTCTCTTCTATACTAGTAAGATCCTCCTGGCTTTACCAAACTGGGTAACACTGGTGGACATCAACTGTGCCCCAAAACAGATCTTTGTTGGACACATAAATATCGTGACTACAGCTTGCTCAAAATATGAATGTGACGTTAGGACCCAAAAAGACGTAAAAAATATTTCAACTAAATATCGGAGGCCGAATAAATCATCCGATGCAGTGGTGTTGGAGTCTTGATTTTTAGCTGTTTTATTAATACAAAACCGCTATTTAAAATCGGACCAAACACCGGATGTGAAATTCTCGGATTTCTACGCATGCTCATAAAAATTGTCGTGAAAATCTACGTGATTGCCCCCATCTTGTTTCATCACTGATTTAGAAAATAACTTACTTGCCGTATGCTCACAATCTGTTTTGTTGTTATAAATAATAAGGAAAGTGGTTTAAAACTTCAATTATCTTATATCTTCAGGTATTCACGATGAATTGTCTAATAAAAGGTCTAAAAGAGTGAAATAATTTACTCGCGATTCAAGGTAGAATTTAGGTCAGTTGAGTCAAGTGAATATATTTAAATTCTCCGTGTGCTACAACAGATATACAGAGTATGGTAACAGCTTTGTATATACATTGTATTCTACCGAATCAACACTCTTTCGCCTCTCGAAATCGAACGGTATCTTTGACACGTACATGTAGGAATTCACATGTAACTATAATGAAACAATTATTCAAAAAGAATCTTAATGTGTTAGTTTCGATTTCCTTGTCCTTTAAACATTTAACCCATTACCACATAATCCAAAAGTTTCTAACATTGAGGAAATAAAGTAGATGAAAACATTGTGATAAAGAAAGAGAGCGTATTCGGGTTAAACTCCTACAATATTAACCATTGTCATGCTGAACCCGGAATATTCCGGTTTTGAAAGGAGGTGTAGACCAAGATCAGCCTGCACATAAGTGCAGCCTGATCTTGGTCTACACCTCCTGCTTGTACTTTTCCTGCCAGAGTCGTTTATGAAATTGATTTTTTAAAAGAAATATTTATTTTTGAACAAAAACTTCTTTCAGTGCTTTCAGCCCTTTGATTTTACTCGATTCAATAATGGGATTTATACAGCATGATAAGGGTTAAACCATTACCAGACAACAAAACTTTAGACTGATTCGAATTAAAGAAGTTGCAGGCAGCAATATTTTGTCGATGATTTTTTCAAGTTTCTGGGTAGAAAATATTTGTGGAAAATGAATTGCCTGTTGCAAGCAATCTCTTCATGTTACACAATGTTTTCCCATTATTTTTTCTTGAGGGGCGTAAAAACCGTCATTTTCCAGTGAATCATTTCAATGGTTTTGGCATTATTTAACAAGGTCGTACAGGCACATTGGTGATTCGTTATGCAAGAAATGTACGTACAGTTTTTTGTTTGTTTTTTTTAAAATGGTGATGAATGCACTTTATGTATGTGTGTGACTTTACTAGCTCTTACCATGGTGATACGTGAGTGGCATATTGACATCATTATTGAACAAAGCTTCTGATAAGCCATCAAAACCGTTTTCATGACTTTCAGTCCTTTGATTTCGACTTGTCCCCGAATAAGTTAGAAACGATTTCTACTTATCCAAGAATTGAAACGAACATGTGAAGAAACAAATTTTTGTTTTTGAAGATAATTCTGGAACCCAGCATTTCTTCGCGAACAACAATGTCTTCTACCGTTCAATATAAACATTATTATAATTTTCCAGCAATATAATGAGTTATCATTGTGATCGATTTTGTAACATTCGAAGATTTTCCCTGGTATTTAATTGTCTACGGATAAGTGGCCTTTAGATAAATACTGTTGTCGGCAAGAAGTAAGTCCAATCTCCAGTCGGGCATGGGACTGCCACCTAAAACAACGACAAACTTTATGAGAGCCTTTTCTGACATGGATTATAATTCTTATTGCTTCTTGTATCATATTGCCATTTATATATTCATAAGATAGGATCGCGCGTAATACGCAACAAAGTTTCCGCAAAGATGGATAAATGTTCAGTCAAAAATCCGAATCCCGTTCCACTTCCAATCAAGTCGGCATATCCTTGGAAAATGCGTTTCAGAACCCTATTAGAGACAAGAGGCCCATAGGGCCTTAGCGGTCACCTGAGTCCAAAGGGCACAAAAACAAATATAAGTCCAACAAATTATGCTACATACAAAATATCAAAGCTCTAAGCTTTTTGGTTAGGGAGAAGAAGAGTTTTAAATTTCCACCCGGGAATTGGCTAATTTTGACCCTCGGGCCATAATTTATACCATATTGATAGAGATCCACCAGATGATGCTACATACCAAATATAAAAGCTCTAGGCCTATCTGTTTTGGAGAAGATGATTTTTTTCAAATTTCACTATATAAGCCTATGTTGAATTTGTGACATCCGGAAATGGGCTAATTTTAATCCTGAGGCAATAATTTTACAATCTTGATAGAGGTCCACCAGACGATGCTGTATACCAAGTATTAAAGTTCTATGCCCTCCTGTTTGGGAGAAGATGATTTTTTACAAATTTATTATATAAGCTTATTTTAAATTTGTGACATCCGGGAATGAGCTAATTTTAATCCCGAGTCAATAATTCATACAATCTTAATACAGGTCCACCAGACGATGCCGTATACCAAATATCAAAGTTCTAGGCCCTCCTGTTTGGGAGAAGAAGATTTTTACAAATTTCACTATATAAGCCTATGTGAAACTTGTGACGTCCAGGAACGGGCTAATTTTGATCCTGGGGTTATAGTTCATACAATATTGATAGAGGTACATTGAATGACGCAACATACCAAATATCAGAGCTGTAGGTCTTTTAGTTTGGTAGAAAAATTTTGTCAAAGTTGTCACGCTTTAAGCTTATGTACCCACCTTTGCCACCCCACCCCCGCCTATCACGGCCATTTCTTGACAGATTTTGTTTTTCTTGTACAAACTTGATAGTCCCTGCCATAAAGACTCTAGTCCAAATGTGAATCTAATCTGACAGCCGGTTCATGACAAGAAGATTTTTAAAGATGTACCCTTTCTGGCCCCTTATGGACGTGTACAAACCTGAAGCGCCTTCCAATAAGGATGCTTTCTGCCAAGTTTGGTTGAAATCCGTCCAAGGGTTCTAAAGAAGAAGTCAAAAATGTAAAAAGTTAACGCACAACGAACGACGACGGACAAAACACGATCGCAATAGGTCGTCATGGTCAGGTGACCTAATAAACACGGAAAAAACATTTGCAGTCAAAAGTGGCGTAAAATCATACGAATACAACACATGATATCTTCCTAAATTTCTAATAATTCAATTTTGGTTTCGTCTATCAAGATTCGAACGTTTAATTGGCTGATTTTTTTCTTTTCATAATTCCATGAACAAAATTTTGAGCACGCGACTATTTCGTATGTTTGCGCAAAAAGTAGATCTATATAATTTTGCTCCAAAATTTGTAAAATATTTGCTTTTTTTTGCATTAAATTAGTAGTTATGCAGAGACTATTTTTTGTTTGCATTCGGGTATGAACCTAAAAACGTAAATAAATATATAAATACGCCTCGCGAATTTACAAATTGGGATTAAGTGTTTAGGTTTATATCTCAAGGAAAAACAACAACAAAAATATTCTCTTCGTTTCTCAATGAACTCTTGTTCCGCTTGGAGCAATATGTTCCATATGAAAGGCCACATGAAATGAAATCATTTTGTCATGCTTTTAACATTAAAAGCACTCTTTTAACCCATTCACGCACATTCATGCTTTTTGGTGCCCCGGCAGAAAAGCTTTGGAAAGCATCGTGAGAAATGACGAAACTGCATGTAACAATCAATTTGTTCAATATCCATAATGTTTTCTAATAAATTCAGAAAGATTTTGTAAAATTCAAACACCTGGAAATTATCATCTAAGTCTCTTTCAATTTAGACAAGTGTAAATTTTTATCGCCTGGTAATGGGTTAAAGACGGCCTCTAAGCACGCGTTTGACAAAAACGTGATCTAAGAACTGCGACAGTTGAAAAGGACGTTATTAAAATTGTCGAAGTTTTGAGAGCTTCAACGCAGTTGCTGGTCATTTTGTATACTCCAGTAGAACAAATATATATACCATACCGAATGAATTAGAAATTTCAATGAACTGTGAACTGTGAAATAATTTCGCCGTATTTTGTAAGCTTATCACATATGCCGCTGAAAATGGCGACTATTCAACAGCCCTGCTAAATGACGTAGATTGTCATACCCTCACTTACAAACTTTATCATAAACGACCAGCTTGTCTTAAATAAAAAAAATCGCATCCATAGAAAAATCCTTGCGCGTAGCGTATTTAAAGTAATACTGTCAAATACTCTCTTCCACTAAATCAACATTTATCCAGGAGGAATCCTGTACCTACCAATTTATTACAATTTCCTATGAATATTTCATAGAGTACAATGACACAATTTAATAACGCGATCTTTTATGACAACGGCGTTATGTATATTTCTCATTATTTCTGTTTCGTTGTCGATTAGCCCATTCCAACAAAAGTATGCTTCTTGACGCCCCCCTCAAGAAAAGAAGCTTTGGAAAAGTTGTGGAAAATTAAAGAATTTGCTTGTTACGAGCATTTCTTTATCATACACAATGTTTTCAATTCAAAAAGAAATTTTGTTAAATTTCACCAACTAAAATAATAGTCATCTGCTCCAACAGGCTGTTTAAAACGTCATAAAAGTAAAGTTGTTCAACAAAAACAACAACAACAACAAGCTAAAATATATCTAGTAAAATTATCGTCAGCATCAACTTTGAATTTGGACTAGCCTGAAATTCTGAATCGACATAAAGGAAATGTTAACAGAGTATACCGTCGTAGGGCGAGCAATAAGTCGTAACAGCTGCTTTATTCAAGCCGTAGTTACGACATTTTGCACGCTCAACGGCGATAAGTATTATTTATTGCATGAATTTGGCTCGTTAATGAAGCGGGGTCATCCTTGAAGTATTGAAAGTATCGACTCTGATACGGCAGAGCAAGTAAAGAAGCGACCCTGATAAGTCTTAGCAGGTGGCTCAATACCTAAAGTAACAAAGTAGTCTTTTAGAAGTAAATTTACTTTTTTTGCTGCAAATGGTTACAAAGACACTTCAAAAATCATGATTGGAACAAAAACGTACATCAATCCCTCGCTAATAAGATTAATTTTAGACCAGTCCAAAAATTAATAAAAATATCTTCTAATTTTCTCCTATTTCAAAAGATTGCAGGCTCGAAATACAAATAACAATATATGAAATGAAATTCTGTAAATGAATTATTATCCTGGATAATCCCACTATTTTACGACCAAGAATAAAAAAGAAATTGTGGAAACATTGTGGAAAATACAGAAACTGCGTGTCACAAGTCATATCTTTGTTTTCCACAATTTTTCTACCCAACATCCCAAGCTATTTTACACTAATTTCATCAACTTTAACCTGTTGTCTGCACTTTTAGTCTTTAATGTTAGCTTGTTGTAAAGAATGAGCTACGTTATTATATATCACTTGTAATGATGATTTTAAAGTGGTGGAAAAAAGCTGTAGAACTAGGACTTGTCTATGATATGCACATCTTATGCTCAGACTTGTGCATAACACCTGCTTATCACATCATTCCCATTTACTTTCACTTATTTAAACATCTGGATACTTTTGAGAAAGAGAAAATATATGATGGCAAATTGAAATTGCTTGTGTCAAACAATATCTTTACCCATTCTTTGTACTTAGATAGATGCTTAGTTTTGAATTTGTATCCTCTATGAAATGTTTTATGTTGCATTTTACAGGTGCACCAGTCTTAGATTTGTTGTCTGATATAGGCTAAAATAAATCATAGAAGAGCGTTGTAGTAAAAAAAAATAACAGGTTATTAAACAGAATGGCATTATTTCATGATAGTCCTCGTTTTTGTTTGAATGGTGTTTAACGCCACTTTTAATAATTTTTCAGTCATATTGCTACGGCTGGAGCACCAAGCAATGGATTCCCAGTATACCTCACACCAGTACCACAATTACATCCTTTTCTAGCCTCCAGTTGCTATCCCACTATAATCATTGTAAAACACTATTGCCTAGAAAAGAGTAAGGCTATTGTCGACAATACATGTCATAACATTTGTCTCCCAACAATGGGTGGATAATCGAAAACCTGAGATGAGCAGCTGGAGGCTCAGAAAGGATGTAGTGGTAGTACTGGTGTGAGAAATACTCGTAATCCATGGTAAGGTGCTCCAGTCGCCATGATATGTCTGAAATACTTTTAAAAGTGGCGTTAAACCTCATTCAAACAGTAGTACCAGTGAATAAGACTGTCCACAATACTTCACTTAACAATTTAATCAGAGCCAACAACTTGCGAAAGAAGCACTGATCCCTCTGGTAATGATCTGATAAGGCTTAAAAGAAGATCATAGTGTTTTTTCAATAAAAAATACCAGGTAAAGTAATGGTATAGTTACAAGGAATAACTACTCCACCACCCTCTTCGCTCGGAGCTGGCCAAGGAGGAAAACTTGGAACAGGTTCACCTGTGACATTGGCGTAAACCTGTCCATTTTCATCTAGTATTGTCATAAAATGTCCCGCAAGTGACCTTGGCACATGTCCAATTGGTAAGCCGGCTATATCATCCAATTTCAAATGTCTTTTTTTATCCTGTCACCTACTAAAATACTGCCTAATAAAGGGTGGTATGATAAACATGTTGATATCAGGTCACATGGTCACATGAAAAGCTGTATCATGTCACTTGATCACGTGACCGACCGGAACTATGTTTGCAGTAGTAAGGGTGCTTTCTAAAGCTCACTTTTAAGCAATAAAAGTTAAGTCCAAATAAAAACATTATACTCGACTCTCAACTTTCATCGTCGGTGACGTAGAGATGACGCAATACATGACGCAGGCATTGTTTATTTCATGGAAGCATACACACGACTTCAGAAAGCAGGTTTTTAAAACATCGATATTATTTGAGTGAGGATACTTTTAGAAGTCGCGGCTAGGGAACTTATCTCAAGCTTTGTCCATCCTGTAATTTTCTCTCAGGGTGGCAATGACTTTGGGTTTGGTTTTTGCTGCTTAACAACGAATCGTCAGAAAATCTTCGACACGTTAGTTGAGTGATCGATAAGATCGACAAATCTAGGCAAATCACATTCGATGATGAGGATATGTCTTTGTTGTTTAAGGTTTAAGTTATAGCTGTTCTTATTAAAACGTTCTTATTATGTCTATTATAAATTAAATTGTCTGAGTTTTTCAAATGTCGACCCCGATGCCCTCACTTCAGCAGGGTCAAAACACCATGTTGGGCGGAGAGAGGTTAACTTACATTTACTTTTCTTGGACATTTTTCAGTCGAATTCATTTTTAAAGATGGTTACAGGATAAATAGAATAGATGATTGGTGTCTTGATAAGGAAAAGTTCATCGGGCTCAGCCTCGGAATTAATCCGGTTCGCCTTCGGCTCACCAGATAAATTCCTACGCATTGCCCGATAAACTTTTCCATACCAAGACACCAACCATCTATTCTCTATATGATATAACCCGAATGCATATTTTCAGGGAAATCGTCAAGTGATGGAAGCCAAACCATACACGTATTCTCGTCTTTAATATTGTTGTATTCCCTATCAACATTTAAGTTCATAGAAGTAATTGGAGGTTTAATGCTGAAAGATTGGTATCCCTTGATCACAGCATGTTCAATTTTCATAGAATTTGTAAGTGATCCTGGAGCAATAGCTGTGTCAATGATGTGTCACTTTGACCAGTACACTGAAAGGGAAAAAAATCTTTATTGATCTAATGAACGGTTCATAGGAAACTTCACTGTTGACCTATAACCAGACAACACAATTTTTGAATGGTCCAAATTGAAAGATGTCGGAGATAACATATCAAGTTTAATTACTTCTTCCCTTCTTTAGTGCCGTTAGAGTTCACAATATTTCGGGAAAGAAGAAAATTTCTTGTTAAAAGTAACTTCTTCCTTTCAACGGTATTTTTTTAGTTTGACCCATTCCCACAGAATAAAATTAGACCAGTCTAAATTTGAAGAAGTTGCAGACGACAATTTAAAAGTTGGTGAAATCTTTGAAATATTTGTCTATTGTGGTCGAAAATATTGTGGATAATGAAGACACTGCTTGTAACAAGCAATTTCTTCATTTTCCACAATAATTTCCTTAGCTTTCATATTGAGGGGCGTTTAAAAGCGTCAATGAGTTGCAACGGGTTAATATCTTAGGGTATTCACATCAACCCTTTACAACACAATGCTGCTTTTTGATGCTCTGAAGAAACCCAGGAAAAAAAGAAGAAAAATTGCTTGTTACAAGCAATTACTCTATTTCTCTCAATAGTTCTACCTTTATTTTCCATTTTTTTTATCAATTTTAATTGTCTGCGACTTCCTTCTATTTGGACCAGTCTAAATTTTTTATGTCTTATAATTGGTTAAAGAGTTTTGATCTTCCTGTAAACGAAAAAAAAATTGGACCTCTTCAAAGTAAAGTAATGTACAGATTATAACATCTTAGATTGAACATTTTTGATTGCAAAAAGAGTAAAAAGCTCATAAAACAGTATTATTGTTTAAAGTCTTGATAGTAATTGAAGGTTCAATATATTTATTTTGAAAATTCAGGACATGCGAATTCCTCATCCTCTTCCACATCATAAGACAAATATTCGGTATGCACCAACATATTGCAGAAATCACATTGAACCTAGGTGCGAATTAGTTCAAATTCCATGTCTTCTTTCCAGGTGATTTGGCAGGCTATAGAAGAAGCATTATCCTTTTCTTCTTGCTTATCACTTGTCCTTGTTGTGTCAAGGTCTTTTATGGCAGCTTTCTGGGGAAGAGCTTTTTCCTCTTTTAGATCCCTTGATTGGACCCTTTCCCTTTTCCCTTTCCCTTTGAGTTCCCTTTTGATGCACTTTTACATGAACTGTTTTCTTTCAGGAATGGCGCTTTACTTTTCATTTCTTTCTCTGCAAACTTTTCAATTTTATCCACTTGTTTTAATGACATTTGCCTTATACATTCTATTGATGTAAGATTATCTGGAAGTTCATTTACAAGTGTCTTTCTCACTGGTTTTTTACTTCCTTGTGCCACTGGAAGAGTCAGAGACTCAACAAGGACAGGCGTCAAACTATCATTTACTCCAGATGTTCCCGGCTGTGGTTCAATGTTCTTTCTTACCGTAACCTCAGCTAGCAATTCTAGCCCAAATGGCTTGATTTTGGGGTTCTCTATGTTGTGAGTTTTATTGTAAAGCTTCTTGTACAGATCAAAGCCGGGTGATATACCTTCTATATTATAGCCTTCATCTAGTCTTTTCTTGTATCTCAATCGCGCTGGTGTGCTGAGTGTTCATCCAAAGCTTCGAATGCTCCTCTTGCTTTCTTCTGTTGTGTGTCCACTGCTTCATCTTGATTTATCTCTTCATTTTTTTTTCGGAATAAGTAAGAGGCGGTTTTAACATATCATTTGTAATGACTTCACTATCCACAGGATAAATACAAGATGATCTGAATGCGTTTATTATTGTTAGAGGCTTGTAAAAGTGCCAATAGGTCTCTTTCAGTGTTTCTACAAAGTTTTCTTTCCTTATGGTTTGGCCAGGATTTTCTCTCATATACTTTCTTGCTGTAATATGCCATCTTGATTTAAGTGACCAAACACACCTTTGTAAAGTGGTTGCATTAGATGGGTTGCATTCGGTACTATTCGATAAAGTTCGATGCCTTTGGACACTGCTTTCATAAAAACATCATGATTTACATGGCTGCTGACACTATCAAATAAAAGAACAACAGGTCTTCCTTCTCCAGCATGTTTGTCAAAACGATCGATGAATTTCGAAAAAGTGGCTGTGTCCATCCAACCTTTTTGAGTGTATGCAATGTCTGATCCATCACTGCAGCCATTCATAGGGTTGTATCCTCTGGGTTTCGGCTAGGATATACAAAATACGGTGGCATCATTTGCCCAGCTGCATTGCAACAGATAATCACTGTAAGTCGTTGCTTTCCACTTAATATGTTTGGAACATTAATGTCTTTCCTTGAGGGTCCGGTTACCTTTCCATTGTTATAGCCAATGATGAACCCTGTTTAATTTGCCTTCCATGTTTTTGCAGGTTTATTCAATAGACCCTTTGTTTCTAAGAATTCTCTGAATTTATGGTCCAATTCATCTGTTTTCTCTTTAGTTACCTTGGATCGTTTTAACTCTAGCGGTGTTTCGTTTCTACTGGATCTAATATGACTTTCTTCCCCAAAATGCACAATACCGTACCACTTCTTCCCTGGCCTACCATTTTTAAAGTGAGTCTTGCGCTTCTACTTTTTCACAACCGACTGAACAAATCTAGAAATTCACACATTCTGAGACCCATTCCACGTTGAGCCATCTCGTGGAGCCATTTAGCCTCCTCCCTTTCAGTAAAAATTGTCATTGGTCCCTTCATTTTGAATAAATCAACTTCTCCTTTCCATCTCCTATATATAAAGGAATAAGACAGATCATTATCCCTTGCAGCTTTTTTCAATAATTCATTCCTACTGGCACTATAGAGAGCCCCCTTTACACAGTCCCTTTTCCTTGGACTCATCCGTTTTCCTCTGTATTTCTTTGATATTGTTCGGGCCTTTTGCTGGACAGGACTCTTAGGTGTTCCTCTCTTTGGACCCATCACCTTTAATAAGAAATCCATACTAGGTTACATATATAAACAGTACAGATGTTAAACCCATTCCCACACAATCCCACTTTGCTACGCTCCTCATGAACAATAGCCCAATAGTCGAAATATACGCCACCAACTAGCCATTCAATAAATTTTTAATTAAAGCTACCTTTTTCTGACACAAGCCTTGAATATCAAAATTCTGACAGTTTGCACAAGGTCAGGTGACTGTGAACATACTGTGGAAATTTCATTCAAATGTGTCCATGAATGGAGGAGGAGATGTGTTCACATAAAATTGGACTGACGGACATCTGGACGGACGGAGATGACCATACCAATACACGACCAGTTTAATTATCCATCCCTAAATGACATAATTTTAGACCGGTCCAAATTATTAAAGTGATTGAAGGCAAATGAAAAAAAATGAATAAAATAAAATAATTTCTTTAGGTTTGAAAAAAGGGGCCATATGACATAGAATCTTTGAGAATAAAGATAAAATTTGGAGCTACAATTGATTTCTTCTTCTCTTACAATGTTTCATAGCTATATTTCTCAACCGCGTTAAAATGCGGTATTGGCTGGTAATGAGTATAATATGGCCTATTAAACTCGTAAATGATGCATAACGGAAGAATTGGGACCGTTTGACAGCACAAAAATGTTTTGAGACAACCCCCAAAAGAGTCTGCTGCACGGTTCAATTATCCGCTATTGGCAACCCTGCAATTAGCTGTTTTCAAGCAGAAAACTTGTAAAGTACTTACTTGACTGATATGTTTGATGACTGATCTGTTGAAGGAAGTGCTATCCCTTTGATTAATGCAAAGAAATTACTTATTTGTCTGGGAAACTTTCTGTCTCTTTAAGAAAACCCGCTGCAGACGACATTCAAAACGAGACTGTTTCTGACTTTTCTGTGAGACTGTCAAGCTTCCGATGACATTGATGTATCCAACTTTCGGTTTTGAATTGACTTTCTTCTCGCGTTGGCCGCCCAAAGGGTCACTTGGATAGACAAGTATTAATTCTAAATAAGCTTCAATTTGTGTTTGTCTACATTTTGTAATCGAGACAAATGCATCCGATTATTCACCGGAAATCTTCGCTAATCTTTGGAAATTACTGTTATGTGCACAGGTTCTGAAGACCTAAGTTTACGGACGATTCGTCTTCGTAAATAAACCTTAGATTGTGTTGGGTGACATTTTAAAATATCGTAACTTCTTTCTTGAATTGCAGGCTTACTGCGTAGAATCATGTTGATCTTATAATTTCAGTCGTCATATTTATGTTTTTGAGCCTTGAGTGTGGTTTTCTTGTCAATTCTATAGTGTGTTTTTTTTTTGGGGGGGGGAATTCTTCCAAAATTAGCATTTAAATCAAACATCGCTTTTAATGCGGCAAACCAATCAATTGATTGTTTCTGTTTTAATTTTTACCCGTGACTATACACTCCCTTTTATATGATGTTGAATTAGATCTTGGTAAACTTGAGAATAAAAAGGAAACAATGACTATAAACAGTAGTCTTTTTTTCAGTAATTTCATCGTCTGTTAAGTTTTTTGTCTCAACTTCAGCCTCTAACAGACAGTTAGACAGACAGACAGTTCTAAAATTTTGAAGTATGTCAAAAGATCGTATCGTGTACAGTATCACCAATATCATTAGCATTACTTGTTTTCGTTTAAGCTAGCAATGCGTCAGCTTTGAAAGCTTAAGTTAATAGACTTAATTTTGAGATCTTCTCAAAGTTTAACAAGTGCAAACTGCCACTGGAGGCTTAACATCTAAATCCATTGAATGCCTACGCCATAAAAGTGGTTCTTGTTCATTTAAGGAGTATTTCAATCTCTATTCAAATTGAAGTTAACTCTTTCCAAAGCATGCTATTCAACCCATTCCCACTCAATTCCGCTTTTTAAGTATCTCAAGAAAAAAGCTTTGGAAAACATTGTGGAAAATAAAAAAATGCTTGTAACAAGCTATTACTTCGTTGTCCATAATATTTTGTACTCAACAAGCAAGAGATTTTCTAAATTCAACCAAATTGAAAATGTCGTCTGCAACTCTTTTCTATTTGAACCAGTCTAAGATTTTGTCATGTTAAAATTGGTTAAATCCCGGGTTACTTGAACCACGTTCAATTAACACCAGAAGATTACTTAACAAAACCACACTTTTCTAACTTACAGTACTTTCGGTACTTTAATTTTACATTTGGTTTTGAGAGAAAGTATTTGTGAATTGACCAAACTAGGATAGAGAATACTCCTTGTATTCATAGATAGTCTGTAAACATGCCTTCATTCTGGCGCCAGACCACAATTATTTTCGAAAATCGAACAATTTCGAACATAATAAACTACAGATTCTCAATTTGTCCAGATTTAAAATAAAAAAAGATAAATAAAAAAATAATAATGATAAAAATAAATAAAAAATATATAAAAAAAAAATAATGATAATAATAAAACATGAGAAAATATCTTTGTTAATGAAAACAATTTCCAGAACCCAGCATTTTTCTTTATTGACCATAATATTTTCTACAATTCAATGTTAACACTTTGATAATTTTCAATTTTTAATAAATTGCCCTTGTCCAGAAGAAGGAAAGTCAATGTCGAACATGTCGGGAATTGAAAATCAACACCCCTACAAACACATAAAGAAATGGCACTTTCAGAGCGATAGAAATTGCCTTTGAATGTTGAAAGCGACTAGAAATAGTTTCAAAATATCGTTTGAAAAAATGGATAAATGGAATTCCAAGATATAACCTCTTTTTTTAAGGGAGGTATCGATGTTTCTCAAACAATGAAAAAAAAGCCAATTGTCTATAATTACGATCAAACCGACGCCTAAAACTTAAATTTGACTCAGATATAATCTTCGTTGTAATCTGATAGGCTTAAAGTGGCGTTTTTAGTTAGATAGGAAAAGTTCGGCGGAATTCCAGGTTATTTTAAGATATCACGGAATTCGGTTGTCGACAACGAATGACCTCATTTGCATTTTACCAAAAGTCAACGGAAGGTAACAAATTGACAAGCGAAACAACCAACGTGCTACATCATGTCACACGAAATGGTTTGCGCAAAACTGCGGTAAGTTTCTATATTGCTTACGGCAGTTTTGGATTGATCTTTACAGTATTGAAGACCGGCTAGCGAACATAACTCCTCATGACGAAACGATGACGTTGGTTTGAGCAAATTCAAACTGAATGCGGGATTCCAACGGTCATACGCACCACGTGAATAACTCTATATTCAATGCAACTGTCCCGGCTTATCTAATCAAAGTACTGAGAGTACTGTAAGCTAGCGAAGCATGGTTGTGTTAAGTAGTCTTCTTGCTATTTTATTATGATAAATAAACGAGGTTAAAGTAGCCTAGGATTTAACCCATTACAACATGAATTATTGACATATTTAGACAAATTGAAAGAAGTAGCAGGTCATAAGTTTAAGATGGTTGAATTTAGAAAATCGTTTCCTTGTTTGGTAGAAAACATTGTGTACAGTGGAGTAACTGTTTGTTACAAGCAATTTTTTCATTGTTCGGCGATGTTCGCAATGTTTTTCTTGAGATGCTTAAAAAGCAGAAATGAGTGGGATTTGGTTAAATAGCATGCTTTTGATTGATCGAATGGGGTTTATTCCCATTTTAACAATATTTCAGTCATATCGCGGCGGTTGGAGCACCTAACAATGGATTCGTGGTATTTTCACACCAGTACTACCACTACACCTTTTCATAGCCTCCAGCTGCTACCCCTCTTAAATTAACGATTATCCACCAACTGAAGACAGATGTCGGAAAGAATATGTGCCGCTGCCGGGGATCGAACCCATTAGATCCCATGATTGAAGATTAGGAGTCTGACGCGCTACCAACTGCGCTATGACGGCGGCCTAGCATGCTTTTGAAAGAGTTCACTACAATTTGAATAGAGATTGTAATATTCCTGAAAAACATGATAACTACTTTTTATGGCGAAGGCATTCAATGGATTTAGTGGTTAAGCCTCCAATTGAAGTTTGCACTCTTTGAACTTTCAGATGACCTCCAAATTCTGTCTGTTAACTAAAGCTATCAAAGCTGACGCTTTGCTAGCCAAAATAGGTTAACAGCCTACGTAGGCTATTAGGGAAATACCCTGGTTTATTCTGATAGACGACCTCTACTTTTCGCAAGATTTTCCATTGAAAAAGTATATGAGAGGGAATAAGAATAATCCATATGTGTGATATGATAAAAAGACATTGATGCCTACCTTTAACCCATGACCATCGGCAAATTGTTAGACTAGTCCAAATTGACTGGATCTTGTGGGAATTGGTTAAAGGGTCAGATCAATCCTTACCCGTTAACACAGAAGGAAATATAACACTCATTATTTACTTTAGTTCATACACGTGTGAGTATGATATTTTAGATCAAAAATAATCTGCACTTCAGGTCATTGACTCCCCTAGATGTTATGCCTGGTTTAGAAGTCTGAGATTGTCATCACATTATTTACGGTTATTGACTACCTATTATTTCGTGTGCGGGGCAGACATTCATCATGTTTTTGAAACTTGTAAACATAAGCGCTCTAAAGGGAGATATCGATTAGATTCTAATTATTTTTATTACTTCTCATAAATTATATGAATAAAATATTCTGAAAAGTCGTTTTGCGAAAATCAACTATCGTTTTTTAAATCCATTAACGCATTTCCATAATCGCCTACGTAGGCTGTTAATCTATCTAAATAGTTCACCAGGACTTTTGCAATTAGTATTGGGAGAGTAACGAGGTGCAGTAAATCGTTGAAATCACGCTTTTAGTTTAAGTTCGCTCGAACAAACGTCCTCGTGAAGTCACTAGGAGTTATATTCTCTTTCCGGGTTTCGATTCTGTTAAGATCACTGCAAAACTGTTGTAAGGGCCTATATTAATGTGTCCACTAACTATAGTTTTGTGCTTACCGCTTTATGTGACATAAGTCAGGACATTGGTTTTTCAGGTGTCAATTTTTTTTTTCTCCTGTTGAGTTTGGGTTATATGTAAATGAGGTCACGCGGTGTCAACAACAAATGCAGTAAATTCTAAAAATAAGTCGTGATTCCGCAGATGATTTAACTCATCAGATTAACAGGGGTACGATACCTGTCTCATACTTGAGTATTAATTACTTGTTTGAGCGGACGTAAGGGTATTTAGAATTGCTTTCTTATTAGAGTTTCAGAAATACCGATACCTGTATTTAACAAGGGGAAACCTTAGGCTGCCGAGGGTTCCTAAAATTCCTTAAAAAACCATTTTTTTCCGATTACGATAAAATTACTAAAAATATAAAGAGAACAAGGGACATTCCTGAAAAGTCCTTATTTTTTCTCACCATTCCTATTTTTTTTTTTTTTTTTTTTAGTCAGTAGGTTGTTATCTGGTAATGTTTATGAGTGTATATTCATGTATACCTTTCTCTTATACATATTTCCTTTTCTTACAGCACTTAAAATCTTTCATTATTTCAATGTGTTTGACAGTATTTTCTTATTCAGATATGGCAGTTAAAGGCAACTGAATAGGAGGTCCAAATGGTTAGGTGTTGGGTCTGACCGGTATATACAGTATGGATTCATAGGATAAATGGAGAGAGGTAGGTTTAAGTCATCTATTTTAGAGACATATTTCCTTCACTGAAAGAGTAGCAATTTTACACACAGTAGCAGAAGTACAACACTGCATACTTTAGATCTTTAGGGAGTTGTAAAACACAGTGCTAATGATTTGTTACTATCCACTATCGTGTGTTTTAAAACAACTTTTGATATAAGCGCTAGTGGATTATGCGTCTCTACTGTGTGCTTTGCTGTATTGGTTATTTCTTTAATTTGCATTTGTGTATTTTCAGTTACTGAATTTCATTTATTAAGATGCCCTCATGGTAAAATAAAGTTTTGTGTAGGCTGGTTGAAAAAGAAGATGCTCAAGGATTTCTTGTCCGAAAATGGTCTAGAGCAGATACATGTGACACGAAGGATTATAGTATTTTGTTTTGGAAGGCATTTTGTGTAGACAGCTCTGGGTTCAAGCAAGTTTTTGGCCTATTCATCTGGATGATTGGTGAAGTAAAACTTGTCTACAACTCGGCTTCACTTTAATCTTGGACAGTCTAATGCTTCATGTAGTTGGCACAGTTACCTGTCTAGATAGATGTACAAAGGACCTTGTTACACAAGCTGAGTTGTTATCGGCATTAAAGTGTCCATCAGCAATTACTCATATCGATCATGTGATGATGTTACTTCCGTCTTCATAAAGTTAGTTCTTGGAAATGCATCGGCAGAAGACACCAAAATGAATAAAATAAAAATACCTTACTTAATATCAGATAGGTTAGGGCCATAATCCAGAAGGGATCTTTGTAACAAAGTTTCTGAATTTCCTGGCTATATTTTTCAGTGTGTGTCATACACTGTTCGAAGCAGTTATGTTTGGTCATCTAACTGGAGAGAGTGAGACAAATGGTATTTTAGACACATTTCATGAACCAAACTTTAAACTGCCTCCAAGAAAGCTGTTAAACCATGGTTCTAATAGTTCTAATGTGAATAAAACTGTTTGGAATAAGGTTGATGAAAAAGGAAACCCTGGATTGTTGCCTTTCGCCCACGCAACATGCATGTTGTTCGTAATCTTTCCTTGAAGGTTTGAAAGTTTATGGCCATGAAGCTGAGGAACCAGCTATTGATATCTTCTATTTCTTCTAGCACTCTCCTTGCAAGAGAGAAGATTTGAAAGTTAAGTCGTCTCTTGGCTTTGATGAGGAATTGTTCGCTAGATATGATCAATCTAAGTGGCTGTCACTGTTGTCTGTACTAGAGCGTATTTTGAAGAATTGGGAACCACTTGTAAAGTACTTCTTGACCACACTTCTAGAAACAGCAAAGGAAACCCGAACGTTGAAAATAGTGGAAAGCAATCCTAGATACATTAGATTATGTCGTATGCTTAGATCTCCCACAACCCTGGTCCAGATCAACTTTGTACTTAGCCTATCTACACTTCATAATCGATTTCTCAAGTCATTTCAGAGAGAGGATCATCTAGTACATATTTTATATTACATATTGGCTATATTAAGCAATTCCTTCCTTTCCAATAGTTTTTACCATGTGATTTGTTTCCATTTCGTATCCATTATGTGTTGATCCTCGCACGTTTCAAATTGAACATGCAATTGAAAGTTTTGCTTAAGTTCAAAGGTATGAGGAATATAGATAGGTCAGTGTGCTGATATGTCTACTCAATTTATTCCGAGAGATTTTGGGGCATTATTATAATGTTATTTACCTCTTTTTGTTCCTTAAATTTCTAGATAATCCTAACTAATTTGACATAGAATTTTAACACTTTGTAATACTTTCAGTTATAAATAAAGTAAATAAATAAGAACAAAAATATGGTAAGGACATAAGGTGATATGAGGAGGCCACTGTTACCATGCGATAGATGTGTGATACAATTATTTTAAGTGTGTGAAGCTTAAGTGAACAGTTTTGAATAGTGTTGTCAATCTTGCTTTAAAGGTTTTATTCATGTTAAACTAAATTGTATATCCTTCTGTAATTTTCAAGTCAAACTCATTAAATAGCCGAGGCAATGAGACTCTGTAAGATGCTTTTACTGCAATTAAGATAAAAAGAGTGTTGTTTTTTTTCTCTTGTCAATGATTAAATGGTAAGTCAATTCTGATTACTTTACCGACCTAATTTAGCTCTAATATTCCTAATTTTAGCCATAAATGTGCCACATTTTCCCATTTTTGTACCTAAAATTAGACTTATTTTTCTTATGGCACTGGACAGCCTGTTACCTATATTTATTCCAATTGTCTTTGCAATTGACAAACGCGGCTATCATTCAAAGAATAAACTAACCAATCGAAATATTCTTTTAGGCCCGCAGTGAACATTTTTTATATCTTAACTTGTAGGCAATGTTAGACAGTATAGTAAAAGGAGAAAACAAACACAACATTGCTGAGCTTTTGACTTACAAACACCGTGACTTCCTTAACAAATGGGCTCTATTCGCCAAAAAATGATTTGCCAACGTATCTGAAAGATACCACGAGGATCGTAATGGTTCCCCGAGTCAAATCGAAATTATTATCCAAATGCTTGTTGCAAGCAAATTCTTCATTTTCGAAAATACTTTCTACGGCTTTCTACTTTAGGGGCGTCAATAAACGGGTTCGTGTGGAAATGGGTCAAATTACACGAACTGTAACTAACTCGAACAGCGAACCCGATCAAACTTGTATCTCCGATTTTGCAAGAAGCCAATTGTTACTTCATTTTGATTATAGGCTTAATCGTCGATACGCGAGAAAAATACCATAACAAAGGCTTTATTTAAGCTGTAATCACGACATTAAGCTTGCGTACCGACGTTACACTATTTACTCCACGAATATATAGTTAGAATGTATAGTAAGGTATTTATTCGTAGATTACATTTCACCAATGAAAAACTGATAAACTGGCACTTGTAAATGTGGAACGCCCTAATTGACGGATCGATGGCCACGTCCACCTACTCCTCTGACCACGCCCACTAACTCCTCTGGTCACGTCCACTGACTCCTCTTGCCAGGCTCACTTACTCCTCTGGCCACGTCCACTGACTTCTCTTGCCATGTCCACTGACTCCTAGGGCCAGGCCCACTTACTCCTCTGGCCACGCCCACTGACTCCTCTAGCCACGCCCACTTACTCCTCTGGCCACGCCCACTGACTCTTCTGGCCACGCCCACTGACTCCCTTGGCCACGTCCACTGACTCCTCTGGTTACGCCCCCTCATTTCTCTGGCCACGCCCACTCACTCCTCTGGTCACGTCCACTGAGCTGCAACACAAAGTTCCACTTCGATATGGAAAAAAGACTTATTCAGTGAAGAGATAAAGATATTTTTTTTTTGTTTGTTTTAATGGAGGTATGAACCGAAAACCTAATCACACTGTATGAATTTGCGAAGCTGATTCATACATTATGTGTTTAGGTTTTTCGGTTCATACCTCCATGAAAACAAAAAATATTCTCTTCATTTCTGATAATTTTATAGCATCGAGCGAAAAAATCAAAAGCTTTACAAATTTTGATACCTTTTTGTATGGGACAATTTTGTGCGGAAGCATACAAAATTACTGCCTGCTCAACATTTTGTTCATGGAGTTATGAATAATTTTTATCGACCAATCAGATCGCCCGTTTTTGATAGACGAAACTAGAAATTAAATTAATATCATATAAAGCTGATAACTTGTAACAAAAATGTTAAATGGTTAAATAAGTTGCCGTTAAATGTTTAAATCACCAAACAAACAAAAATGTTTCACGTGTTCGCTTGCGTCATTGTAAGTTTTTTGCGCATCGAACATATTTCAAAATATGTTTTCTTCCCGATTTGGGAATAAGAAATCTCTACCCATTTCAAAACACATCAGTTGAACATGTCATTCTTGTTTTTAAATTGAAAAAGATCCGGTTTTATTAAAGCAGGCTGCATCTTAATTGCATTTTATTGAAATTATCTTTCTTCCACTTTTTTTTGCGCAGTTTCCTCTAACAGACAATTAAATTCCAGATAATGCTCTCGAAATGGAAATTGAGCAACATAAATTGGTAAGTGCTCTTATTAATGTGCTGATTACCCCTTTCCTGTATAATCACTCGTTTTTACGTCCCTGTGTTTTTATACTTGGAAAAACATTGCGGAAAAAGAAGAAATTGCTTGTAAGAAGCAATTTCTTCTTTTTCCACACTATTTTTACCCTACTGATGATTATCTTTAAAATAAATTCAACTTTGAATTGTCGTCTACAAAACCTTTGAATTTGGACCAGTCTAAAATTTCAAAAAAAAAACAGGAAAGGGTTAACGAATTTTAGTTTTGTGTCAAAGGAAAATTATCAATTTTGTAAGACAATCAACGGCGGGCTTTCAGAAGGTTTGAAGACTTCAATCAGGTTGTCTTCCGTAATTTTCCGGTGAAAATGTAAAATCGTATTATTAGACACTTGATAACAATTTATAGTATCTTATAAAAAATAAAACGTATTGTTTATTCCTATTTAAGACAATCTCTTTCCAAAACGCACTAAATTGATTTCAAAATATTCACATAAAGGATCAATATATAAGGAATATTATTTAAAACTGGCCGCCGTCATAGCGCAGTCGGTAGCGCATCAGACTCCCTTTCTTCAAACATGGGATATCATGGGTTCTATCCCCGACGGCGGCACATATCCTTTCCGATATTTGTCTCACTAATGCGTGGACAATCGTATACTTAAGTGGGATAGCAGCTGTAGGCTAGGACATGATTTAGTGGTAGTACTGGTGTGAGAAATACCAGGAATCGATTGTTAGGTGCTCCAGCCGCCATGATATGACTGAAATACTGTTAAAAGTGCCGTTAAACCCCATTAGATCAAATCAAATTTATTATAATCTCGAATGGTAGGACATATGATATTTCACGTGACTATTCCTACGCGGCTCAAATCCAATACATGATTTTGTATTACTACTACATCTAATACATCAGATTATTCCGTTTATTACAACAACTAATTGATAAAAGAAGCTTAGGAACTTTGCCGTAAAATAACCTTTTTATTATCGGCATAACGTTAATCTCGGTGCGACGTCATTTTACCGGGAACATAGAGAACATTGATTCAATAGAGAATTTAGTAGATTTAACGCGAAGAACAATTATTTTGAAATGATATTACAAACTATTAGAAAAGCAGAAAGATTTGCGTTATCAAACTGTCATGAAAATCCGTTCAAGAGCCGCATTAAAACTAAGTTCACAAAGAAAATACATGTATCTGAAAATAGAAAAGTGCAATCATTGTTTAACACTCAATTAAAGTTTAATAATTTAATTTTCAGTTTCATAATCGGGCGTTCTGATTGGTCGAAAAAAAAAATATTCATAACTCCATGAACAAAATTTTGAGCACACAGCGATTTTGAATGCTTCCGCTCAAAATAGTTCCATACAAAAAGGTATCAAAAATTGTAAAGTTTTTGCTTTTTTCGCTCGATACTATTAAATTATAAGAAAAAAACCTAATCACACTTATGTATGAATCCGCTTCGCGTATTCATACAGTGTGATTAGTTTTTTTCGGTTCATACCTCCATGAAAACAAAAATATATTCTCTTCATCTCTTAAATAAGGAACATCAACAGCAAATCAGCAATACACACTTAACATATCTGTTATAGGCTACTAGAAGAAAGGACCCTGCTCAGACAGTCCATTTACGGATCGCTGGTATTCATTTAAGTTAACCCATTCCAACACAATGGACCAGTCCAAATTCAAAGGAACTGCAGACGACAATTTTAAGTTGATGGAATTTTGAATTTTTTCGTCTTTTGGGATAAAAAACATTGTGGATAATGAAGAAATTGCTTGATCCAAGCATTTTCTTCATTTTCCACAATGTTTTCCAAAACTTTTTTGTTGAGGGGCGTAAAAAGGAGGGATTGAGTGGGAATTTCTTCCACTGAGGCTAAAGTTACCATGCTAAAAATTCAAACCCATGCAGAGTTTAATGGGAAAACATAATGTAAAAACATCTACCACAATCAATGTGATTTTCTGTCGCATGAAAAGTAGATCGGATCTGACCATAAATTACTACGCCCGATTGTAGCTTGACTGGCGAGCCTGTCCTTATCTGACGATATCGGAGAGCAGCACAGATGGGACAGGTTCACCAGTCTAGATTGAGGCGAGAAGGAAGAAGGCGAGATATGACTCACTGGGTTACAGGGAACTATTCCGTTTTCCATAGGCGACCATTATAAGAAAATTGCACATAGCTCATCCCCAAAAATTGCAAGGGAGTCAAACCATATATCAAATTCAAGAACAATCACTCATCCGTCAAAATAACTGAATTGTGATATGGCATGATCCCTTTTATCAATGACTTATGACGTCATTTTTAAGATAACCCTCTTCGCGCAGCTAATTTTACTTCATTCTCCGAAAAATACCCCAGGGTATAGAAACCGCCCCTCAAAAGGCGAAATACATTAAAATGTTATCCTTTTCGTTCCTAAGTTATTTACAGAGTATCAATTTATCGGATCAAATCGTTAGATTTCGTCTTGATATTATATTGACCAATCAGAGGTCACTTTGATCTTTGTTTACATCACCGTAGTATCCCTAGACAAAATGTGACAGATGGCGGGAAACTGTATTAGTTCCCTGTAACCATTGAAAGCTGTCGGCTTGATGTACAGTACTTTCGAGCGAGTGTTCTGAATCTGGCAAAATTATCCAAACTTGACGAGTGAATGGAAAGAAAGAAAGGAGATATATAATATATTGGAAATTATCAAACATGTACAATCATATCATATTGTTAAGAAAAAATAAGGTGTTTGTTTCATACCAAAATAATATTACTTATTCTAGAGTAAGTATGTTAAAACGGTTAGACGAAGTTGCTGTATAAAGCTGATAAGCGAAGCTGTCGGTTTTACGCATGATTGGAATGTTTTGTTTAACAAATTAATTGGTCATTCATAGGATCATATTCGCACTGTCTGAAAACAGTTTGGTCGTGCTCGGACTTTGTGTCTATTTATTTTTACTTCGGAATTCTACCCAAAGGATACAACGTCTACATACCGTTTTTGAGAGGTGTACATAATCATGTTAACCTGGTAAACGACCGCCCGCCCTCTCTCGCTCTCTTCATGTGGAGATTATAAAGTGCATACACATTTATTTATATAACGAAATTGGTCTGTGTGGTAGAATACTCATGGGTTAACACAGTTTGTGATTATTCCGGAGTTCAATAATTGACCAGTCGCTGGCCCCGCTCACCTACTCTTTTGACCATGCCCACTTTCGCCAAACGGAATCCCGCTTCGATTTTAAACGGCGGTTTTTTGCAAAATTATTGACAGTATCAGGCAACGAAATCGTCGAATAGTTGATTTGCAACAAAAATGTCGTAACTACAGCTTGAACGACGTTTAAGTCGCCAAACCAACAACAAAGTTTAACAAAAATGCCGGCTAATGTTGGAGTTCAAAACTCATTTCTGTTCTGAAAAAAACATTTCATTGGTCAACTGGTTATTTGACTGATAGTCATAATTGGTCAATTAATGGCCACTGACCTCAAGTAGCTGTGATTGCGACGTTTAATGCTACAAACCAATAAAAACGCTTAACACGAATGTTGGAGTTCAAAGTTTACTTACGATCTAAATGAATGATTTGATTGGTAGGTCTGGCAATTCTTACACTTCTGAAAGTGGCGGCGGTCTGACATTTCTTACGCTACTGAAAGCACTTCCTATTGTTTTTCAGGAATGTTGCACTTCGACCGCTATTACGAAGAGGAAAAAAAATTATGTCCAAAATCATTTACACAATGTATATATAAGGCATGGACCGGATAAAAAATTAAATATTTTTCTTTTAAGTGAGGGTTTACGTACAGAAATTCAATTACGGCAAATGCAGGGGATTTATGAGGATTGGCTTGGTTATGAAAGTTATTACATTGTATCCGCTATAAAGTTGATAGATCTATAGCCCGATACGAAATTTGAATATTTTCCTTACTGCCATTTCATTTTCAATCAATAAGCTACAAAGTTCCCATTCGAAATCACGGGACCTAATAGAATCTCTTCACCCATTCCCTCACGATAAAGTTTTGGACCAGTCCAAATTCAAAGAAGTTGCAGAAGAAAATTTTAAGTTGATGAAATCTTCAAAAATTTTGTCTTTTAGAGTAGAAAACACTGTGGATGATGAAGAAATTGCTTGTTTTAAACAATTTCTTTATTTTCCACAATATTTTTCAAAGCTTTCATATTGTGGGACGTTTAAAAGCGCCATTATGTGAGAATGGGTTAAAAACTAAGAACGAATACAGATTTTCATGCTTAACCCGTTAAGGCCAGACGACGAAATTTGAAACTTATCAAAATACAAGGAACTTGCAGACAGCAATTTAAACCTTTCCTCAACAATTCGGGGGTTTTACGTCACTGTGATTTTATACTTGGGAAACATTGTGGAAAAAGAAGAAATTGCTTGTAAAAAAAAAAAAAAAAACCAAAACAAACAAAACAAAACAAAAAAAAAAAAAAAACACACACACAGGAGAAAGGTTTGAATTTGTAAAGTTTAAAAAAATGACTTTAAGGGCACAAAACATTGTGGGTAATGAATGGTTTGCTCGTTACAAGCAATTTCTACATTCTCCAAATTGTTTTCCAAATCTTTTCTCTGGAGGGGCGTAAAAAGGTTGGACTGTGTGGGAATTGCTTAACCTAACCCGAGCATCTAACAATCTTGCATTTTAACGCGCTAAACATATAGTTCGAGAAAACAGTTTTTAGCCTGAGATTGCGTGTCTATATATTTTTTCCTCCGAATTCTACCAAAAGGATGCAACGTCTACAAACCGCTTTTGAGAGGTGTACGTAATCATGTTAACCTGGTAAACGACCACCCGCCCTCTCTCGCTCTCTTCATCCGGAGATTATAAAGCATATATTTACATAACGAAATTGGTCTGTGTGGTAGAATACTCACATCCCACGCAAGACCCTTCTAGTTCGAACCTGGCTACACGCTCCATTCCCCCATCTCTCTCACTCTCTAGCGCTCTCTCGCTAGCTCCACTGGCTGAAAGCCAACGAGCTTTTGTCATGATGTGGTGTCCGTCGTCCGTCCGTCCGTCAACTTTTACTTTAAAAATCTTCTTCTCAGAAAGTACTGAACATAATTCAACAAAACTCAACCAAAGTTCACAGAAAGGTTCCTTGGGTGGCCTTTATCAGATCCCTTCAAAGCATTTTGATCGGATGAAAAATATGTAACGATATTTACATGTAAATATATCGTCACAATACCTCAACGGGATGAAAATTATTGTGGGCAGGTTTTTGGTCCCCTAGCGCACAAATTGGCAGATCTGCGCATAATCGACAGTAGATTTGGGTAGGAAGTGGCACCTCCGATAATCCGACCATCAAACTTTTTCTGCCCAGATTTCTGCCTGTATACATAGCTCAGGCTTTCAGCGCTTTCAGCGCTTTGATTTCAAAAGAAGACATAGCTTGTATTTTGAAATTTGCTATTCATTACAACATTTATGATTAAAGTAGACTCCCAAAGAAATTCGGACCATGTCTAAATGTTTTCGCCCGGTAACATTTTAAATATGATAACTTATGGATGTTCAGATGGAATCCTGTAACCTTAAAATACATCAAAATTTTGGGTGAAAGTTTGTAGATCGTGGAAGGTGCAATGCTTCCAAAAAGGGCAGTTCATGGATCTCAGGCCATGTCTATTGAACTCCCAACAGAAAGTACCGCTTACATTATTTGTTATTTTGTAAAACAGTTATGGCCAATAATATGTAACAAAAGTATAATGTTTGGTTGGTGACCTAAACGACGTAGCTGCAGCTGAGATGTAGTTACAACTGTTACGTTGCAAAACCAACAAATTGCTTAACATGAATATCGACAATGTCGAAGTTAAAGGGAGGTTTCGATGTTTCTGAAACCTAGATAAGAAAAAAATTGCAAATCGCCAAAGGATAAGTTAAAACAGACTTTTAATACTTAAATTTGAGTCAGATATTGTATTCGCAGTAATCTTATAGGCTTAAAGTGGTTTTTTGGTAATATAGAAAAGGTTCAACGGAATTTCAGGATATTTTTAGATTTCACGGAATTCAGTTATCGACGACGCATGACTTCATTTGCAAATGACCCAAAGTCAACGGAATGTGACAAATTGACAAGCGAAACAACCAACGTCCTAAATTATGTCAAACCAGATGGTAAGCACAAATCTACTATAAATTTCTTTATTCGTATTAACGCATACGACAGTTTTGGACTGATCTTTACATAATCGAAAACCGGCTAGCGAAAATAACTCTTGATGACAAATTCAAACTGAATAAGGAATTCCAACGATGAAATGTGAATGACCCAATATTCTTCGCAATTGTCTCTGCTTAATCTAAAATAGATTAACAGCCTACGTATTCTATTAGTAGAAATACCCTTGCTTCTGATTTTAGCAAAACTACGTATTAGAATAGTGTATTAAAATAGTAGATGAGAAGGAAAAGAATTATCAAAGTCTGTTACATGAAAAAAACATCGATACCTACCTTTAAAAGTACAATAACGGTAAAATTGTATGAAATGATTGGCGTTTCAATCTTTTGAAAAAAAAAGTGAATCAGCATAAACACGAAAATATCTGTTGTCTCCTCTTCCAAGTAAGATTCCCTCTTTTTGTTGTAATTGACCCCTTATAAAACAACTTTGGACCCAGAATTTCACGGACAAAGAGTCTAACACAATCCCTGATCATGAAAAAATCTCGTGATCTTTCCTGTTCTGTATAATATACAGGTAAATATTCAGGGTCAGTTTTACATATGAACTAGATATGTGACCTTGACCTTGTACAATAAAACAATCATTGCAAATGTCACGTCTCAATATATAGAACATTAGAAGTCATTAGAAGAAAATGCAATTCTTCTTTTATGAAGAAAAAGCTCTCACGCAGTAGGATGATTTTTAATTGTCTTTCTCAAAGATAATCATTTCCTACAAAGAAAATGGCATATCCTTTTTTTCTTTTTACCTATTCCCACACAATGACGCTTCTTGACACCGCCTAAGAAAAACAATTGGAAAAAAAACATGGTGAAAAATGAAGAAATTGCTTCCTACAAACCAAACAGTTTCTTCATTTTACACAATCTTTTCTACCAAGAAGTTTCATGAACTTTAAAGGTAGGTATCGATGGGGTTTTTTTGATGTCGCAGATTGTAATCATTTTTATTTCATCTCATATACTTTTTGAATACAATATGCCAAAGGTAGTTTTGCACAAATCTGAGGTCGCTTATCAGAAAAAAGTAGGGTATCTCCCTAATAGCCTACGTAGGCTATTAATCTATCTTTAGATCAATCCGAGACAGTTACGAAGAATATAGGATCATTCACGTGGAGCGAATAACCGTTGGAACCTTGCATGAGGACATTCTTGTGTTAATGAGGATTTCGTAATAATTTTTCATACAGCTTCATACGTCATCGTTACGTCATCAGGACTTGTGTTCGCTAGCCGGTCTTTAATTCTGTAAAGATTAGTCCAAAATTGCCGTAAGCGTTATTACGAATATAAACACTTACCGTGCTAACCCTTTCATGTGACATGCTCTAGGACGTATACTGTTTCGCTAGTAAATTTATTACCTTCAGTTTACTGGGTCATATGCAAATGAGGTCATTCGATGTCGACAGACGAATTCCGTGATATCTTAAAATAACCTGGAATTCCGCTGAACCTTTCTGATATGACCACAAAAAGCCACTTAAGGTCTATTAGATTACCACTAAGACAATACCTGAGTCAACTTAAAGTATTAAATGTTCGCTGAGTGAATATTTCGGCACTTGGTAAGTTTTTCTTATCTAGATTTCAGAAACATCAATACCCCCCTTTAAATTGTCGTCTGTAACTTCTTTCAATTTGTAAAAGTCTAAAATTTTGCTGTCTGGTAATGGGTTAAGATCTAACAAATACAAGAACACTAAGGTAGTTAGATATTCAAATATTCAAATGTTGATCAATATTTCTTTTGAAAATTAATTCTTATAAACAATATCGGTTTAATTGGCAAATACATGAGGTGTAGACTTACATCAGACTGCACTTATGTGCAGGCTGATCTTTGTCTATATCTCCTGCCAAAAAAAGGAATATTCCGGTGACAGCATGACAAGGGTTAATAGCCTATTGGGAGGAGATAATATATTTTATTCAGTAAGTAGTATATTATATTTCAGGTAAGTCATCGAACGATCTGAATTGGAAAGAAAAGTACCATGTCGGGGCGTTATCCGGCTGATGTTAATTACCAAATGCGATTACATAGGATCGATATTGGTTACTAATGAAGTGAAAAGTTAGGGACAAATATTCAGAATATAAGTTGTATTTTGTTGTAAAGGTTATCTGTGATACGTATGTATCTGGAAAATGAAAATAATAAAAAAAAAAAAAACGTTTAAAGGAATTGATAGGTCGATTGGATGGGGTTTAACGCCAATTTTTAACAGTATTTCAGTCATATCGCGGCGGCTAGAGGATCTAACCATGGATTCCTGGTAATCACACCAGTACTTTCGCTACATCCTTTCCTAGCCTCCAGCTACTATTCCACTTAGGATAACGATTATCCACCTATTGATGGGAGACAAATGTCGGAAAGGATATGTGCCGCCTTCGGGTATCGAACCCATGACATCCAATGATTGAAGATTGGGGGTCGTATGCGCTACCGACTCGACTATGACAGCGGCGCTGTACTATAGTAAATTCATATATTTGTATAAAATCTTACGAAAGTTTAAGAATGATCTTTACAAGGTTGAAAATCGGCTAGCGAATATATTTCCTGATGACGTCACGATGACGCTGGTTTGAACCAATCGGAATACATTCAACCATTCCCGTAAACTTCGGGAACATACGGATCATTATGTAACAAACCTGTACACTTTGTTAACCGAAAACAGTGTAGGAAAACGTAGTATGTAATCTCGGAATCCGGATCATGAGTTCGAAAGTCTAAATCGCTGAAAAACTTAAATTTCCTTAGTAGTTTGCAAACTGCCACTAACTAAATCCACGCTACAAAACGCCATAAAACGTAGTTCTTATTTCAGGAATATTGCAAACTCTGCCACTGCTTTGTATGGCCTCATGAATTAACTTTATTCAAATTGTAGACAACTCCTTGAAAGCGTGCTATTTAACCCAACCCCACTCAATCGCGCTTTTGAGGCATCTAAAGCAAATAGCTTTGAAAACATGTGGACAGTGAAGAAATTTCTTGTAACAAGCAAATTCTTCATTGTACACACTGTTTTCTACCCTATAAGGCAAAGGTTTTGTAAATTCCAGTTATCATGATAAACTTTGACAAGGAAGAGTACTAAATAAAAGCGTGCTATGCTATCTTACAGTGCTTGCAGTACTTTGGTTATTTGAGGAAGAATTCGCGTTACCTCCCTACATTCTCTTATTTTTTCGTATGAAAGATTTGATGGCCGCATGGGTTCGAGGCTGCCAAAAGTCGATTGTTTTTCAGCAAGTTTTTTTTTCTTTGAGAACGTGTTTTGTTCGTAAAAAGCAATCGAATTAAATAACATTTCTAGGGAGTTATGATAAACATACGTTCATCGGGCTGGTGAAAAAATTAAAAGGAGGGTAACGGTAAGACAAATACGAAAGTTTATCGTCGGTGTTATTCGAAAACCTCGTAACTACAGCTTGATTAAAGCTGTATTTTCGAGGTTTAAGAATTACACCGACTTAATGATGAATGAAACAACATTGCAAACTTAAGTGAATAAGCAACACCTTTTCCGAAAGGTAAGATCTGCCTTGTAATTGACGGGCCGCATTTCTCAATCAAAGAATGTCTTTGAAATACGACGTTAGTCAACATTTATTAGAGGCATTTTTGTTAGTTTGGCGACTTTAACGTCATAATTACAGCTACTATAGTATATGCGCCTTGGTCGCAAACCAACTATTTCACTTTTTAGCTAGCAAAGCGTCAGCTTTAAAAGTTTAAGTGAACACAATTTTGAGGTCGTCTCAAAGCTCAACGAGTCCAAACTGCCACTGGAAGCTTAACAACTAAATCCATTAAATACCTACGCCATAACAAGTAGTTCTTGTGTATTTCAGGGAATATTGCAAAATACGCAAGTTAATTTACTAGAAATTTTTAGCTCACTTGAGCACATCGTGTTCAAAATGACTCTGATCAAATTTTTCAAACAAACTGCACACGACAATTTCAAATTGTTGAAATATTTATCTTTTTAGGTAGAAAAAATGTTGAAATTGAAGAAAATTGAAAAAAAAAATGTAAAATTTCCTAAATTTAGATTGTCATCTGCATCTCCTTTGAATTTGGATCAGTTTAAAATCCTACAGTATGTTAATGGGTTAAATATACATAATTTTTACCAGACGTGGTTTCAATTGACGGGTCACGTCTGTCAATAAAAATATATAGACCAATAGTATCATTCATTAAGACCGGAAATGAGCTTTGAATTCAAACTGGTCGATATTTATCAGAAGCATTTTTCTTAGTTTGATCTCTTACACATCATAACTAAAATTTATACAAGCTGTAGTTACGTCGTCTAAGTTACCAACCGACCATTTTACTGTTTTGTTGCATAAACAATTTTCGCAAATCAACGCCGTTTAATAATTTCGTCGAACTTCCCATTTGGAGTACGGTGGGCGGGGCCAACAATCTATCAATCAATAAACTGATTACTAGCCTCCGCAACTCCACTCTGACTGGGCAGTTTCAAACATTAACTTGCAAAATATATAGTCGAGAACATAAAGCAAATAACAAACAGTTTTTAGGGTGACATACGTATAGTAACAACCAAGGTCGGGGTTTGACTGGCGAGCCTGTCCTAATCTGACACACAAGCATTATCGGAGAGCAGCGAAGATGGTACAGGTTAACCAGTCTAGGTCGGAGTCCTCCGGATTACAAGCCAAACAATAACTGTAAGTTGATACCCTTACCGGGTTATCTTAACCCTTATCATGCTGAATAAAATCCCCTACAAAATGGTGTTATAATTAAAGGACTGACGGCACAGATAGCACTAATTTTGGGTTGGTAATTATTTAGAAAATTAACCCTTGTCATGCTGAACCCGGAATATTCCGGTTTTGGCAGGAGGTATAGGCTAAGATCAGACTGCACTTATGTGCAGGCTGATCTTAGCCTATACCTCCTGATTGTACTTTTCCTGTCAAAGTTGTTTATGAAGTCGGGATCAGCATGACAAGGGTTAATAATTTCAAACATTTTGCCTGTCTTTCGTAAGTTTATCCGAATCTTCTTAAGCTTACGTTGAATTGTTCGAAAAAAAAGCTATTCATTTGTCTAAGAGATTTTGCGACAAAGAAACGAATTGTGAATGTGTACCATTCATCTTTTGTGAGTAAATATAGCCATATATTTCCCTAACAAGGATTTCTATGTCAGGGTATTAATTTTGACGCGGACAGAATTTGTAATCCTCCTGCAAGAAAGATTTTTTTCTAAGAAGGTTCATGAATATAGCACCATGGCGTTGCGGGCAAGAGGGTAACATTTGTTACTTTCACTAGTGTATATCGTGTTTGAAGTGACACCACTGTAACGAATCCTTTGAATTTTCCAACATCATAAACTAACGTCATTTAGACAGGTTTTCATGGATAACAGATCATTTGATTTTTTCCAACATCATAAAGTAACGTCATTTAGACAGGTTTTCGTGGATAACAGATCATTTGAATTTTTCCAACATCATAAAGTAACGTCATTTAGACAGGTTTTCATGGATAACAGATCATTTGAATTTTCCAACGTCACAAAGTAACATCATTAAGACATGTTTTCGAGGATAACAGATCATTTGAATTTTTCAACATCATAAAGTAACGTCATTTAGACAGGTTTTCGCTGATAATAGATCATTTGAATTTTTCAACGTCATAAAGTAACGTCATTTAGAAAGGTTTTCATGGATAACAGATCATTTGAATTTTTCCAACGTGACAAAGTAACGTCATTTAGACAGGTTTTCGTGGATAACGGATCCTTTGAACTTTCCAACGACATAAAGTAACGTCATTTAGACAGGTTTACTTGAATAACTGATCTTTTGAAATTTCCAACGACATAAAGTAACGTCATTTAGACAGTTTTTCCTGGAAAAGGAACTTTTCGAATTTTTCAACATCATAAGTTAACGTCATTATGACAGGTTTTCATTGATTAAGGATTATTGATTTTTCAACGTGATGAAGTCTCGTCATTTAGACAAATTTTCCTGGAAAAAGGATTATTTGAATTCTAAACGTCAAAAAGTAACGTCAATAAGAACGGACTTCATTGTTCATGGTGTTTTCGCCAGCATTTATCTTGACACACTTCCACCCAATCCCGCCTGTTTTACGCACTAAAGAAATTTAGTTATGGGAAACACCGTGAGATAAGAAGAAATTCTTATTTCAAGCAATTTCTTCTTTTATAACAATATTTTCTACCTCATACGGCCGTTATTTCTTAATTTTCACAAACTTAGCGTTTGTTATCTGAAACCTCTTTCAATTTGGACCATTCTAAGACTTTGTCATTTTCGAATGGGTGAAGGGGCCTACAACAGCGGGATTGAGTAAGAACTGTTTTTGTTTTTTTTTTCGGAGTTGGACAAATATACGATATAAATGTCTGGGCACATATCTTTTCTGTCATAATAGTGCCATTTATGTATTACTGGGTCGCTATGGGGTTTCTCTATAGCGACATATTGCTTTATTTATTAGGACAGGAACATAAAAGAATACTCTGGAGACATAATGGGACTTTACTGTAAGGTCTGCTGGATAGCATTCGCGTACAATTTGCCCTGAAAGACTTTTTTCGTTTTATTAGCTAGCAAAGCGTCAGCTTTGAAAGCTTAACTAAACAGACCGAATTTTGATGTCTTCTAAAAGTTCAACGAGTGTAGACCGCCACTGGAGGCTTAACCACTAAATACATTGGATGCCTACGCCATAAAAAGTAGTTCTTACTTTTTTCAGGGATATTGCAAACTCTGCCTGCAAGTTCGTCTCCTAGGTATTTATGCTCACCTAACACATCGTGTTCTTATCAGATTCTCCGAAGAAAGATAGACGACAATTTCAAAGTGTTGAAAATTCCTAAATACTATCTCTCTGTGTGACAAAAACATGTGGAAAATGAAGAAATTGCTTGTAACAAGCAATTTCTTCATTTTCCACATTGTTTTTCAGAACTATTTCCTTAAGGGGTTAAACAGGTGGGATTGCGTGGACATGGGTTAACTCCTTGGTTACTTTAACCTCGTTTCTTTATCATGATTTGCTAGCTTACAGTCCTTTCAGTACTTTGATACCATATTGCAGAGAAAAAATAATTTAGACCCATCCTGCTTTGCTCCTTTTTCCTGTCACCTTATTTGTGTATATGTGACTGCAGGAAATCTCATCTCGAACGTTTTTAACCCTTTCCCAGACAACAAAATTTTAGCCTGGTCAAAATTGAAAGAAGCTGCAGACGACAATTTCAAGTTGGTGGAATTTTAAATCTTTTTATCTTTTTGGAAATATATCATCGTAGATAGTGAAGATATTGATTGTTTCAGGCAATTTCCTTATTTTCCACAATGTTTTCCAAAGTTTTTTTTTCTTGAGGAACGTAAAAAAGGAGGGCTTGTGTGGGAATGGGTTAAATAGGCGTCTGTAAGAGTACAGAATATGTAGGAACTCTGCTCTGCACTAGCATTTTCATAATTTCCTGAAACATTTTCCAAAGTATAAAATCAGTTGTCTTTGAGACCAAAAGAGATAAATAATGCAATTGATCAACCCATTCCCGTCCCTTTTAATGCCCCGCGAGAAAAATAACAAGCACTTTCTTCATTACCAACCATATTTTCATCCAAAGATTTTTTACAATTTCGTTCATTAAGAATTGTTGTCTGCAGCTGCGTTTGATTTGGATCAGCGTTAAATTTTGTTGTCTGGTAATAGGTTAATTGATTAATTGAATGGGGTTTAACGCAGCTGTCAATGTAATCAAAGAACTGATAGTACTGAAGGCAAAGAAATTATGGATATTGTAGAAAACAAAACGAAAAGAAGTTACGCAACTAAGCAGAATCTAGAGGACTAACACTAGTAATACAATTCGTGTTAATTGAAGAATCTGATCTCTAACCAACCTAAGATTAAAAAAAGAAACAGAACAAAACATAAAAAACGCATCAACAAAACCAAACCTCCTACAACAACATAAGTTATAATACTGCGAAAGGTTGTCAAGTAAATTCAGCATATAATGCTATAACCGCCATTCATCCCCTCCCCCATGCTTATAAGTTCTGCTGTATAAGCGTTGGCTGTTCTGTGACCTCATAGCTCGGACTTAGATAAAATACACGTACTTGGTAGTCCTTAACTAATAGTATTTTTTATTGAAATCCACAGTTCACACGAAGCTCTTTGCTTGAATAGGTTCTGACCGAATAATGGCCGAATATTACGTTATAGTTTTATACAGAACCTGTTATTGGATTCGACCGGCTTATCATACTTGGTATTTCCTTTGATTAGGTTCTAATTCTTAATTAAACAATTGTGGTGGACACATCGACAAACAGTTTTACTTTAAAAGTAGACCAGTGAGGAGATTTTGGTCACTTGTCTGGCCTTAAAGCCTTTAGATCAATAGAATCATTCATTTCGACGGCAAGATAACTCAGATTACTATATTAAGCACTTTGATTGTTTGGCGATTCAGGCATCGTATATAAGGTTTCATACCTCCACGAAAACAAATGTCGGAGAAGAGCTTTTGGTCAAACTTTACTTTTGGATAGAAACATTCTAGATAATGAAGAAATTACTTTAACAAGGATTGCTTTACTTTTCGCAATGTTTCAGATCTTTTGTCTTTACGAGTGCAGCAATAATCAGACGATTGTAATTTAACGACGCCAATGAGTAACGTCATTTAGCCGGGTTTTCCTGAATACCGGACCGTATATTTATTGAATGAAGCAATCGGTGTTCCGTGCAACTTCTTTGATATTTATCAAACGGTTAAAGACGTGCAATCATATAATTCATTTCTTCCTCTAGTATTATGTAAACCAAATAGAATATTGGGATTGGTAATTTGAGTCCTTTGAGACCGCACAATAAAAGCCTGTTACTTTCTCTCCGGCTTGAAAAGATTAATTAAGAATACAAACCTTAGTCAGGGCTGACGTTAGGCACAAAGAACCGATCATTATCTCGGCAACCTTTTAATGGTGTTTTGAAGTTTTCCTAATAGCTTGTACAACAGTATAGACGTAGATGTTTATTTCTCCGTAATTCGTATTGTCGTTAATGCTGCTTCGGGCATGGAAAGCAACTTTTAAGAACTAGATTCTATCTATCTTTCTAGTTTTGAATTAGACATAATTGGCCCAGTCTCTGAAAAGATCCTTTTCTCTTTTAATTTCAAAGAAATAAATCTTTCTTATGCGCGTTCCTAAACAAACCCGGGTTTTTACGTCGCTGTGATTTTATATTTGAAAAAGCATCGTGGAAATAGAAGAAATTGGTTGTAACAAGCAATTTCTTCTTTTCCCAAATATTTCAAAAACTGAGGATTGTTTCGTTTCAAATTGTATCAAATTTTCATTGTCGTTCGCAACCTCTTACAATTTGGACCAGTCTAAAATCCCCCTCCCCCTCCTAACAAAAAACAACAACAAAAAACAAAACAGGAATAGGTTAAATGAGATTTCTAGATGCATAACCTTGATTTACGGAATCCTTAAAAAAGTTATTACAATTACATGTACTCAAGAATATTTATATATTGAATTTAAATATGGTCTTAAACCACAAAAGTATGAATTGAAATAAGTTGCAGACGACAATTTCAAGTTGATGTTCCTTTGAAATCTTTGTTTTTGTTGGAAGAAAACGTTGTGGGAAATGATAACTGCTAATTATAAGCAAACTCTTCAATTTGCACTATGTTGTCCCGAGCTGCTTCTTAAGGGGCACCCAAAAGTTGAACTGTGTTTGAACGGATTAAGTGGTGCTTTGAAATCACCTGCATGATTCCGTCCTAAAAAGAATTTGAAATAAACCAATTTTAACATTTCTATTTTATCGAACAGCGCAATATTTAATCTCATAATGACGACGTAGTTACATATTAATTATTTTCTGGTTTGTCTCTTGAAAATTCAGAAAGTTCGGCTTAGATATTAAATGGCGCTACTTTGCAAAATTTATGTCAAGTAACATTTAACAAAAAAGTAAACCCGTTCGTTGGCGACCTAAACGCCGTACATTGTAGTTTGAATAAACTGGAGATACAACGTTTAAGTCGCCAAACCAACAATTGTATTTTACATAAATGCGAGCTAATGTCGGGGTTCAGTGTTCACTTTCGGTCTAAATAGATTATATGAATGGTGTACTTTTGGGAAGAGATAGCCGTATCATGGTAATTTGAAAACTGTCGCGATTAAGGTTATGTGGATGGTGAACTCCTTCTTGAATAGAATATCCCGGCATTTTACCTCGATTTTTTAACTCTTCCTGTTTTACAAAATTTTAGGCTTGTACAAATTCCAAGGGTTTTTTGCAGGCGAAAATTTAAAGCAGATTTAATTTTAAAAATAACCATTCAGTAGGGTAGAAAATATTGTGGAAAAAGAAGAAATCGCTTTTTACAAGCAATTTTTCTCTTTTCTACAATACTTTCTAAATTATAAATACACAGGGACGTAAAAAGAAGGGATTGAACAGGAAAGGGTTAAACTACTAGGTGAAAAGTTCCTGGAAACTTTGTTTTTAATGCGATAGTTTTCAAATTTTCTGATACTGCGATCCCTTGCAAAATTAGTGAAAAAAATAAATAATACCCTTTCCAAAAAAGCAAGCGCTTATGGAAACTAACGTAAATGTGATCGCTTTGTTGGGCGTCTCAACGTCAAAATTAACAAAACAATTATTTTTCTTTAAAGAATTTAATTTGAATGTGTCCGGTTTATTACAAAATAGATATTTCCCCAAATCTTAGCCCTTGTCATGAGTTCAGAATTTTCCTGCTTTTGCAGATGGTATAGACCAAGATCAGCCTGCATATTTCTCAGAATGATTGTAGCATCATAAGGACCGTTCCTTTCGAAATTGGCTCAGATCCGTCAAGAAACACGGGAAAAGGGTCCTTATGACAATTTGATTTAAAAATCTATCAAAAATCCTCGTTTACGCGATAGGGTTCACGATTTCACCGGATTCTTTTCAAACTTTCTTAGAATGAATGTACTTTCATAAGGACCGTTCCTTTCGAAATTGGATCATATCCGTCAAGAAACACGGGAAAGGGGGCCAAATGAAAATTTGATTAATTTTGATTTAAAAATCTATCTAAATTCCCCATTTACGCTCTATAAAGTCCACAGTTTTCATCGAATTCTCTTAAAACTTTCTCAACATCAATGTTTTACAAACGCTACTGAAATCGACTTTTGTATTGATTAGAGGTATAAATTGTCATTTTGACAATAAAACACCCTTTGTGCTTGGATTAAAATATGCCAAATATCTTTCATTACGAAATGCAAATAAAATGTAAAAGGTTTTCCATGTCCGAGTACTTCGTCTGAAAGGCCGGATATATTACTGTACATTACATTACATATTGGTAGAAAAAAGCTAACTAGACAATTTCTCCTACTTTTCCCTTTATAGGTCGGCATGAATACCAAAGTTTTTTTCGAATGAAAATTCCAATTTGTTTGTGCTTATATCTTACACAGCTCTCAACATTCTTTGTTCAAAGTTAATCACATTGCAATTCTTTATTAACTTGATTGGAAGCTTAAACGTTACCGAATTTATTATATACCTATAGATATTTCTAGTAAAGCATATCCCTTCCACACAAACAAAAATATTCAGAAAAAATCCGTTTGTGACAGTGCCAAATACGGGTCCATAGAAAGGTAGTCTAAGATGACGTCATATGCATTCTGTATATAACATCATAATGCAAATAAAGGTAATCAGAAGGGAAATACTTTAAAAATCACTTTATTTACTGCCGGACTATAAAATTTAAGGGGACCAAATTTGTTTTGCAAGATGGTGTTAAAACAACAAAAAGAGCTTATCATGTGTACAGTTGCCAATAGATCAACAAACATTTTTTAAATGTATATTATGTATTATGATGGTTCATTGAAAACAAATTAAATATCCTATTTTGACCCGATGACCCTTATAAATTTCTCCGATGGGGGCCAGTATGACCCTCCTGAGAGAAATATTTAAGGATCAAAAAATAATGTTTTCAGTTTTCAGGAAGGTCCCTAGTTTAAGAGTCGAACAGGAGCCCTATAAGCTACTCACCATATCTTTAGATACACACTATCCTTTACAATCCAATCTATGTTTTTAATATCGGATTTTCTAAATGATATTTCAATGTCAAGAATTGCAGTTATATGGACCAAGTGTCCTTTTAGATTGCATTTATCAGAGGTTGTCCTCGAGGTTAAGGCATTCTAAGGGGTTAAGACATTTGTAGAATATACCTAACCGACCTAACCAAAAGGAGGCTTTAATCACTATTGCCAAAAGATTCACAAACATGAATTAACGGAAAGAGTATTAAAAGTTGTTTAAAAACACATTAAACTATTAAAGATAATAATTCATATGATAATCCAATACTGGGTCATCCTAAAAAATGTTAGATATATTTGATGAAAGTCATTTCGTAAATAACGCATATGATTGTTTAAGCTGTTATTGGTATTTGCCGCTAATCGTCTTTAACCCGCAAACCGCCTTTAGCCTTTTACCAGAGGACACAATTTTGAACTCGTCCGAATTAAAAAATGTTGCAGAAAATATAAAAAAAAATTGTTTTCATTGAAAAATAAAAATTAAAGATCTTAACGGCCTCATTTGAAGTCAGGACTTGATATTAACAGTTTCAATGATAATCGAAGCCACTCTCGTACTAGTTTTCTTAGTGTTCTTCTTTATGAATTCACATTTGAAGACTGCTCTCTTTTCCTTTTAATCCATTCCCACACGAGGAAATTTTAGACTGCTCCAAATTGAAAGAAGATGCAGACGACAATTATAGGTTGATGAAATTCTAAAACACTTTGTCTTTGACTTCACTTGTGGCAGAAAACATTGTGGACATTTAAGAAATTGCTTGAAACAAGCAATTTCTTCTATGTCCACAATGTTTTCCAAAGCTTTTTTCTTGAGGGGTGTAAAAAGGAGGGCTTGTGTGGGAAAGAGTTAAAAGCCTTTTGATATTTTGACAAAAGAACTTGTTTCGGACAACGAACATGCAGGCCCTGTGTACCTACAAAATTCATCACAATAAAGTAATGCAGCTGTGAAATCTTTACATTCAAGCTATTATATGTAGCAATAAAATTGCAGGTGTTTAGTTCCGGAAACCAAGTGACTGTGGGTAAGCATGTGGATCAAATTCAAAACTTCGAGTGCTATGAAACGTTTGAGCTGAAAGGACATACTCGTATTGGGATCCGCAAGTATAATTGAATATGAAAACATAATTGCAAATAATCTTTGATCTGTAACTAGAATTGGGTGTTTGAGCATGACTCATAATTGATACAGACGGTGACGAGCGTGAAGAATGCCAGCTATTGTGAAATTTGATTACAATTGATAATCAATGCCATCAAAAGGATTATTAAATGCTTGAAATTTGTTTGACCTCACGAATGTGACTGTCACTATCCGATTTCTAGTGCTTACCCAGGCCTTACTGAATCAGCGAGATCACGTATCGTGTACATCTTCTGGGTTTCTAACGTTGGAAATATTGCTTAAGTTGGCAGCGTAGAAATTTTAGATTGTTTTTAGATTGTAGCCGGTTTGCTACATGTACTCGGACCACCACTCGATTGTCCGTTTTCAAACGTTTCCTAGAGGAAGTAGGGGGGGGGGTTCGCCGAGTCTTATACTACAGTCAGATACCTGTGAAAAAAATGAAATATGCTTATGGCAAACACTATCTCCTTTTTCTCACTATCTTTTCCTGATGGTTGAGAATAACGCGTGACTGTGTGGGAATAGGTTATTCAAACAATTAAGAAATATCGAGTAGTACAATCATACCAAAATTAATTATCCCATGTATTTTCGGTCAACATATACTGAACAAAAAGCCCAGATATTAACACGATACTCCTAAAAGTAAAGTACAAGACAACTTGACTAGACATCTGAAATATGTTCGGATTAGTTTGTGTAAAAGTGAGTTCTGAATGGTCAAATAAAAGATATACACGTCTGGACACGCATCTTTTCTTGAATTATATTTGACATTCTAGTGTCATTTATTTCTTATTACGTCGCTTTTATACCGACATATGGCTTTATATAATAGGACAGGAACAAATCAAAGTAAACTCTGGGGATACGATGGACTTTATGCACAACATTTATCCTAAAATTCACCCATGTATACAACTGACGATCCTTGGCCCGCCAACTGACTTCGCAATCCGAGTCCACCGACTTCAACTTATACATTAAACAGCGTTATTTTGCAAACTTTAACGCCAGTAACAAGTAACAAATAGGTAATTGTTGGTTGGCGACCTAAACGTCTTAACTACAGCTTAGACGTTTAAGACACCAAACAACAAAAATGCTCACCTAAATATCAGCAAATAATGGAGTTCAAAAAAAACTTCCGGTCTAAATGAATGATTTATTTTGTCGAAAGATTCTTTGATTGTTTCCTTTGTTTGAATGGGTTTTAACGTCGCTTTTAGTAAATTTTTAGTCATAAAGTGGCGGCTGAAGCACCTAAAATGGATTCCTGGTATATCTCGGACCAGTACCACCACTACACCCTTTCTTAGCCTCCGATTACTATCCCACTTAGGTTAAAGATTATCCACTCATTGGTGAGAAACAAATGTCGGAAAGGTTATGAGCCGCCGGGGGATCGAACCAATGACACCCCATGATAGAAGATTGGGAGTCTGTTGCGATACCATTTGCGCTATGACGGCGGCCTGATTCTTTGACTGACGTTCGCGATCGGTCAATTGCTATCGTATGTAATCTACCAGGCGCTATAGCAGACCTCCAGTGTGTTCCGTAAAAACATATATGTGAATAAGAGTTTCGATCCAGCGGAGGTCAACCCGAGGTCACATTCCCCAAAAAATACAGTTAGGTAGAAACGTCTTTCTTGATTCAGAAAATCTTCTAAAAGCGAGAAGTTCCTATCGAAGCCACTTTGCAGAATCCACACATGCAGTTTGACCTGGGTCGAAAAGGAGCAAGTACATGATAGTACCAGAATTATGTGTTCTTCCGGATTGGTTCAACCTGCAATAAATGCCGATGCATTTCTTTTGACTTAACCAGTTGATTGCCAACTATTTGTTTTCATAGATTCAAATGCAGAATATTGTAGACGCTGGCATAGCATTTTCATATATTTATAGCAGTAAAACAAACTAACATTCCACTTTTGAATCATTTTTTTAATACAACTGAACGTGTTACGACTGCATCCCGAGAAAAAGTATTACTTTGTATTTTTTATCATTGACAGAAGTACATCCTGTCGACACAGTTCGATCTTTTTTCTATAATAAAGAAGGCAAGACCTGAGCAGATATTTGGCATGAACTATCGGTTATTAACTCGGAAACCTTGGAGTTTTCCTATTAGCTCAGACATAGACAAAAACAAAAAGTTGATCTCTAATTGATTTGTAAAGTCACAACTTCTACTCATTTAACTAAAGGCAAACACTAACAACACATTCCATTGTAAATATATCAGTTATCCAAATTTGAAATTTGAAAGAAATATGATTTATAAAAAAAACTTTTCAAATCTTCTAGTTGATTTTTATCTGAAACAGGCTACCTTAGTGGAGACTAAAAGGGATCCCAATTACTAAGTAGCGTTAGTTAAAATCATGCAATTGCAACATATGAAACCTCTTAGCCTTGCGGTTTTACACTACATGTTTTCCTTGTGCAATTATTGTACAGTCCTGGGCTGCCACAAGCACATGCTACACGCTATAGACGTCATAATTTGTCAAACAATTTCCTTTTTTAAAATTTGCTGTTCCGTCTGGAACTGTGAGGGGAACCAAAGGGGTTGATTTGAAGAACTTGCACAAGGGTAACTAGATGAATCATGCACCCCCAAACCAAAAAGCACACCACCAACAACAAAAACTCTGAGATCCTATAGTTTGCCAAGGTTTTTTTTTTTTTTTAATTAATAAAAGACCTTGTAGCTTTTCAAAATATGATAAGCTATATCATGGCACAGCCTGACGTTGCCAAAAAGAACACCAAAGGATTGATGGAATTTGTGGAGGGTCCAATACGCTGCCACATTCGCATAATATCTCAAGGCTATATTATTTGTCCGAAAAATATTTTTATATGTTATCTATTTGCTCCTATTGTAACAAAAGGTCGAGTCCGAGGGAAGGCCTTGTGGCTCGATGTTTTATAAGTTTGGGTAATAACAAGGTACCAAGCGTTAAATCTTAGAAACTCTCCTAGTGCATTCTACAGGCTATATTTTTGACTAGGATGTCCCTAAATTTAGCCCTAATGTTTACCTTAGACAGGAAAGTATTTCTGGTAAAGCGGGTCAAAACACTTTCGCTATCGCGTTCATTTCAGGCGACTCTAAGACATATCTGTCCTTAAATTATATCTATCCCGATGTCAATGCTAATAGGAAAGTCCCAAGACACCAATGGATAGACGGATTGCGGCTGTCAATCTAAGAGTCAGTCCACCAATCGAATAGATAAGTTTAGATAAGTTTATTCAAAAAGTAATTAGGCCACCGGCCCATTATACATGTATTAATACAAAGTAACAAAAGCATATCTTTGTTTGAGTTGTGTCCCTTTGTTCAGCTACTTAAAAGCATATATATGTAGTGTGACAATTTTTTGATTATCACAGGATTATTTGAGTTCATTAATAAATAGAAATCATTTTTTGTTGAGCTACCCTTGTACCAACTACGCAGAAAAAACGATCTTATTTCTTCATACTTTTTACAGTAAAAAAATATATGTAGTTCACATTCTATAATTCTAATATCATTCTTTTGAAAACAATAAATACATATACGCTCATCACGTGCCATATTAAAATGACGACCTGTTTCTATAGCAAATTTATGATTTGAACATCGAAATTTCGAATAAGCGATTCTGTGTTTTAAGGGAATGTCAATGGTCAAATACTTTTCTACGTCTAATAAAGACTTAAAGTGCTGATAATGATAACATCGACTTGATGAGCTTATTGAAGCATGCCAATTTTGCTTAGAACAATCTAATAACCTTAACTTAAAACATCATTCATTTAGACCGAAAGAGAACTTTGAACCCCAACATTGACCAACATTTATGTGAAACATTTTATGTTTGTTTGACGACCTATACGTTGTAGCTTCAGGTAATGTTTTGTCGCCAATCACCAACTTTAGTTTTATGTTACATATTTCTGACCATAACTTTTGCAAAATAACGCTGTTTCATATCGAAGTAGATTTTCCTATCACAGCTAAGTAGGCCTGGCCAGCGGGCTGTCAATTGGTGTCTAATAAATGACCTGTTGGTCGTTCCTAACGTCTGTCCTTGATCCATGTTAGTTTCGAAAGAAATAGTACGGTATAAGTTCAGAGCCTTTGAATACTGTAATTACAAAGATTTGTTCCACGCCGAATTACATAAATCATCTGATTGTGTCTGTTTAAACCATTAATCGGAAACGAGTTATGTGCCCCTTATGGTTCGAAAACTGCTATTTGTCGCAGTAACTATGCTTTGACCATATCATTAGACCATTGGTTTCGATGGGTATAATTTCCTTATTTGTCTGTCCAAAGAGATTGAGATTTTCACTAATACAATTAGATATTTTCTTGGAGATAACTTGCTTGGCCTAGGTTGCTGGATACTGAAATTCCTGTTAACAAGGAGACAAAAAGTTTTGACAAGTATATTTTGAGTTACCCTCTTTAATGGTTTCAGTTATTCTTGTCAGCCTTTGCAAAACGAAGCTAGAACTGTCGCCTGTAAGGACTGACAAATACCCCCCACTGCCGCCTCTTTTTAAACGAGGCCAAATTATAACCATTGAAATGTTGGCTATTCATGTTTTATCAAGTTGACATTTTTTTTCTACAAATTGTAGGTCAATGAGGGGCAATGACTGTGTAAAAAAATAGAGATTTTGTTCAACATTGAAGATGGGAATCATGGATTTCATGCAACGTCGGACATGTTTATGTTCTGGAATACAAATGTGAACCACTTTTATTTTTTTAATCTGTCAACTTGTTCAGGAGTTATGATTTATTCTCTATATATTATATATAAGAAAATAAATCAAAGGGGCATAACTCCCGAAACAGTTGATTAATCATAATGAAAATTGCAGGTGCACAGGTTCCCATTGCAAGGAAGATTTCGGTAAAGTTTCAGCAAAATTGGTCTGAAAATGTGGGAGGAGATGAGGACACAAAATTATGTCCACGGACGGACGGACAGACGGACGGACAACCTGATTTCAGTATACCCCTTCGTTGTGGGGAGTATAAAAATTGTATATGTAAACTTGTTCGCTCTCTCATTCTTCATTTACATGTTGTATAATAAATTTGTTTTTTTGGATATCTAAAATATTTATGTTTATACAAATTGACCAACCGCAGCTGTCATTCAAGGAATCGATCTACCAATCAAATCATTCATTCAGCCCGAAATTGGCCTTACATTTTTGTTGGTTTGGTTTTGTTACTACAGCTTATTCAAGCTGTTGTTACGACGTTTAGGTCGCAAACCAACGATTTCACTTTTTGTCATTTGCTACTGGTTATGAATCTCGCGAAACAACGACGTCTTAAATGGAGGCAGTACTTACTGTTTGAGTCAATGGGCGAGGCTAACGGAATAAGTGGGTGGGGCCAGCGATTGGTCAATTGTCGTCATCCTGAATACATCTCAAACTGATTCCTTACAAAATATATCCATTTCTTTCGTAAAGATATTACATGTCATGCTTATATAACGACATACATAGACTTATATATATTGCCGAGCTTCAATATACGATAAAGGACAACGCCTTTAGGTATACATACTAATAGTTTGCGCTATCTAAATCAAGCTACAGGTAATTAATAATAACCAGACAATACAGACATTGATTGAAATTCTAGAGCTTCAGAGAACAACTTACTTATTATGTATGAGACGGTCTTTATTGCTAAACATCAATACCGTTTAGTTGAAAATCCTGATCGTCTTTAGGGAATTGAAAATCCTTTTGTTAAGGTTTTACAGAAGATGCTTCCTTCCAACTTTACAGTTGAATCGAAATTTGTAATCTTTCAACCACATCTCGGTGCTACAGATTCCATATCTATTTAAATAAAGTTGGAAAAAGGAGGTTCTGAAATATTACTTGAATACCTTTATCCAGACGATTACATGATTGTACATCGTTCCTATATATGAATAGTGCTTAATTACTTCAACTAGTAGTATTAGAAAAGGTAAGAGTTGCGTATCGAAACCAAACCTATCACCAGAGAATGCTGTGTCATACTTAATAGTCCAGACATATTAGAGTATTTCAATTATATGTTATGTTTTATTTAGACATATATAAAGAGGGTGCTTCATATAGAATATTGAAAAATTTGCCTTGTAGAAGTGCGGTGATTTTTTTTTTCTCTTTTAAACTTTCATTAAAACATTTTTCTCCAAGCCAAAAAATAAAATTGCTTACTTCGTTTAAAGGAAGTGAGTAATGTTATAATATCAAAGTTTCTAACAATGAAAATAACTTATATTCACCAGGCTGATGAATTCATAGGAAGTATTACACAAGGTTTGATATTTAAAGTATTATTATGCTATTCTCATTACATTCAGCTGCTTTAATACACTGTAATGTAAATGATATCGAAGTCTTTCCACTTAATTTAGATAGCATGTGTCCGAGTTGTTTTTTTTAATGATATTAAGAAAAGTAATATCTTTTTAAAGAAAGCCAAAGACATGCACTCTAGACGCGTTTTCAGAAACATCGATACATCCCTTTAATTAATAACCAATGTACTGAAATGTACTGTAAGCCAGCAATGCATTGTTATGTTCAATAATCGTCTTTGTCAAAGGTTATCATGATAAAAAAAAAACGAGATTAGAATAACCGAGGATTTAGCCCTTTCCCACACCACCCCTCTTATTACGTCACTTATGAAAATAGTTCTGGAAAACAATGAGGAAAATTAAGGAATTGCTTGTTGAAGGCAATTTCTTCATTTTCCGCATTTTTTCTACCCACAGAGAAATATTTTAGGTGTTTCAACAACTTCTTTGAAGACTCTGATCAGAGTCATTTTGAACAAGACGTGCTCAAGTGAGCTAAAATGCCTAGGATGTGAAATTGCAGGCAGAGTTTGCAATATCCGTGAAATATATTTGAACTAAATTTATGGCGTAGGTTTTCAGCGGATTTAGTGGTTAAGCCCTAAGCAGCAGTTTGCACTCGTTGAACTCTGAGAAGGCCACAAAATTTGGTCTGTTAACTTAAGATATCAAAGCTGAAGCTTTGCTAGATAAACAAAAAATATTTTTTAAGAAAATTGCAAATCTGATGTATTTTACACCTAAATATATTGGTAATTCCAGCTTTTTATTTGTACAAGAAATAAAGGTGATTGTCTGATGTAAAGAGAACTTGATATTTACGTCTTTGTCTCTGTCTAAGATGATAGGATAATTTGTATACACTACTAAAAGGTTGCCGAGTTAATAACCATTTGTTCGTGTCAAAAGTCTGTTCTAGTCCATCATGTCTCCTTCATTAGATTTGTAGAAATAGAGAAAATATATGCTTCAATTTTTTATGTCTTAATTACCAAACGACAGAGTTTAGACTAGGCCAAACTGACAGAGGTTGCATACGATAGTTTCAAGCTGATTTTATTTTAAAAAGCTTTGTCTTTTTTGGCAGAAAACATTGTATATAATGAAAAAATTGCTTGGATCAAGCAACCTCATTTTGCAAAATGTTTTCTCAGGCTATTTTTATTGTCTTGTAGTGTTTGCGAAAAAAGTGAGATCTTGTTCGAGCGGTTAACCTTTCCCCACACAATCCCGCTTTCTGTAACGACCTACTTAAAATTATCAAAAGAAATAAACTGTTGATGTTTATTAGTTATTTAGAATTCGATGGTACCACAAATTCTATGTACAATGTGAACAAACCGGGTGATTGTCCTACAGTTTTTGTTAAGTTATCAGATGACAAAATTTTAGACTGGTCCGAATTCAAAGATTGAACGACTATTTGACGAAATGAAGGTAAACTATGAATTGTATATAATCTTCGACACAATATTATTAACCAATATTTTTTATCACTTCGAATTTTACATAAGCTAGAAATTCTTTTGTCGTTTTAGCACACTAATGGCCTCAATCGTTGATCCATTCATTCATTCTTTTCATATGTCAACGTATTGAAATAATTCGGGTCATTTCTTCCAGAGGTCTAACTACATGATCAACTGCTATTACGGATAAAATTTATACAGTTACCGTCTCAAATGTAGACTTCTAGACAAAAACTTGAAGATATACAAGTAATATCTAGTTCTAAGAATCGTCAAGAAGCCTATCCAATTTACTGATGATATATTGTGCGATACAAGTAAAACCAGACAATACAGTCAGTGACAGAAAACCTAAAGTATAAGACGGACAACCTACTTCATCAAATCAGAGACTGTTTTTATTATTGGACAGCAACTCCTACAGATACCAGCCACTACCATCAACAGTCTGTAAACAATGACCAAAGACGTAACAAGCATTTATTTATTATAACCATGACATAAATTTGATCATTTCAAACATACGTTTCCTTATTCTTTATTTAAGTAAGATAGAAAACCTTAGATATTGTTTAGGTTAAATTTTCTTAATCCTTTCCTATTTCGCAAAATGTTAGAACTGTCCAAATTTAAAGGTATAGCAGGCGAAAATGTAAAAAGGGTTAATTTGAAAAATAACAATTAGAAGATATTGTGGAAAAAGAAGGAAATGCTTGTTACAAGCAATTTCTTCTTTTTCTACAATGTTTTCTCAAGTATAAAAACTCATGGACGTAAAATCCAGGGATTAACCAGGAAAGGGTTAAACAATGCGTTGGTTACTTGGTCACTAAAGCAATCAAGAGCCTTCTAAATATCAATTTGGAAAAGAAGGGTATGATTGATTGATTCGTTGAATAGGGTTTAACGCCGCCTTTAACAGTATTATAGTCATATCGCGGCGGCTGTAGCACCTAACAATGGATTCCTGGTATTTCTCACACCAGTACTACCACTTCATCCTTTCCTAGCCCCCAGCTGCTATCTCACTTATAGGTTTACGATTTTCAAACCTATTGGTGAGAGACAATTGTCGGAAAGAATATGTGCCGCCGCCGGGTATCGGACCCTTGACACCCATGATTGAAGATTAGGAGTCTGGCGCGCCACAGACTGCGCTGTGACGGCGGCAGAAAGGTATGAGTGAAGTTCCATAGACAGAGTATTTCGAGTTTTTCGTATCGATTTCAACTTGTGTTTGTTAACATTTCTAGATCGAGTCGAATGCGCCCTCTTCTTCATCGGAAATATTCGCTTATCGTTATATGCACAGGTGCCGATGACTCAACTTTATGGCCGATTTGAATGACTAGCGAATGTTAAAAAGTCATCAGTGACGTCATAATATTATATAAACAAACCTTAAATTGTGGCGTGTCATAATTTAAAATATCAAAAATTCTTTCATGAATTGTGGGCTTATCACGTACAGTTATTTTGATCTTAAAATTGTACCAAGCAATTTCTTCATCATCCAAAATATTTTGAGAGACGAAAAAAGTAAAAATCATCATCTTGAAATTGTGGTCTGCAGCTTCTTTCAATTTGCATCAGTCTAAAACTTATTGTGTGGGAATGAGTTAAGTAGAATAATCTGAAGCGAATGTCGACAGTAATTGCAGTTGGATAATGCATTAGTGTTGATTCAAAACATGAAATAAATGTATTTGAAGGAGTGAAATCTAACCCCGTTTCAACTTTCTATTTTCATGAGCTTTTAACGAGACGCGAATCACTGATAATAATCTCTATGGCCTGATAACATCAAAGCTTTTTACAAGCACAAATAAAAACCTCAAATTTAAACGAACATAAACTTGTCTCCCTGACAGCAAAAAAAGAATCTGAGAACTTGTTATTTAACGAAGAATGTAAACCTTATGGTGGACGAGAGATAGTTAACTGTATAATTTAATTTTTAGTTTCGTCTAATCAAAAACGGGCGTTCTGATTGGTCGAAAAAAATATTCATAACTCAATGAACAAAATTAGCACACAGTGTTTTTGTATGCTTCCGCACAAATAGTCTCATACAAATATGTATCAAAATTTGTAAAATATTCGCTCAATGCTATTAAATTATAAGAAATGAAGAGAATGTCTTTTTGTTTGTATGGAGGTATGAACCGAAAAACCTAATCACACTTATATATGAATCCGCTTCGCGTATTCACACAGTGTGATTATTTTTTTCGGTTCATTCCTCCAAAATTCTCTTCATTTCTTAAATAAACAATATATTGCCTTTTAAGAAGACAGTTCTACACATAAAGATTTCGAATGCCAAAATGTAAAGATTAGTACTTGAAGTTTTCAGTCGATCATATTAGGGGACTACTTGTCGACACTGGGGGTGTATAAATCAACCATCTTATTTCCCTTAGAAGTAGCTTACAATCGCTATAGGCAATGATGTCCCATGAGAAGGATTTCGAGGTCTAATTATCATACCCCCAAAAGCTACGTTTGGGGGGGGTATATAGGAGTCAGCTTGTCGGTCGGTCCGACCGTCCGTCTGTCTGTAGCTTTTTCGTGTCCGCTAAATTTCTTGGCAACTATTGGACGGATTTTATTCAAACTTCACTGATATATAATCAGTATCAAGCAGAGATGTGCATATTTTATTTTGGTTACGGTCCATTGACTTTTGACGGAAAGACTCGGTATAAGTCAGACATGTGCATATCCTATTTGGGTAATGGTTTATTTATTTTTGACTGATTAATGGCCTTTTGATTCAAAAGTCCATTTTGGTTACGGCCCTTTGGCGGATAGCACTTGTATATGGACAAGCGCTGTTGGGGGTATTAGTCCGCTTTGCGACAATTTCTAGTTATCCTTCGGATGACAATTTCTAGTTATCTTTCGGATTGCTTTCTGAAATCGTTATCAACATATTTTAGGATTTTGTATGCATGTCATTTATTTTGTAGAGTTACCTACATATGTACCAATGCGTAAATTTATATACAATATGTTGGGAAAAGACTTTAAGGGGGATTCAGGATATTAATTCTTACAGATGGCTTGTCATACGAAAAGGAACAACCCAATTATTCCGCAAATGATTTCTTAAGAAGACTACCTCGATGGCGGAGTGGTATAGGTGCTTGTCTCGTGATCTGAAGGTCACAGGTTCAAGCCCCACCGTCACCGGGGTGTGTTCATGGGCAAGACACTTAATAGCCAGCCCCAGTCTACCCAGCTGTAGAATTGGGTACCAGTGGGTTTAGCCACTGTTTTTCTTTCAGGGACGTGAAAACATCTGGATTGTTGGTTTCGAGAGCGACTCCATACGCTGAAAGCTTTCGTCGCAATCGAACTAAAATGAATCAGTAAAAACTAAAGAAGTGAAGCACTACATGCCAACCATATACGGTAGAATAAACATTCTTAACCTGGGAAAAGCTACATAATGTCAAAAGTGCCGACATGATAAGTCGAAATAGTATATCCAGAGTCGATATCTTTCTAACTTCCGAGATGTTTTTCTCAAGTATCTTAATTGTTAGTTTCGTCTTTCAAAAACGAGCGTTCTGACTGGCCGAAAAATATTCATAGCTCCATGAACAATAGAGGTGTGAAGCGAAAAACCTAATTACACTTCGCGGATTCATACAGTATGAATCTTAGTTTTTTTCGGTTCTTACCCCAATGAAAAAAAAGTCTCTTCATCTCTTAGATAAACAATACAAATTCATATGTAATGCGAAAGGAGAAGATTTTCCTGGCTAAAATGCGTGAAACTACACAGTCTTATCCTTCGTTATTTGATGATTTTCTAAATCCAGAAAGACCAGTCTACCCTACATCATATTTGTTTTCAGAGTTATCGTCGTCTGCCAATCATTTCATGTAAATGTGTTACGGAACAACCTAAGGGCCCCTTTTCGTCGGACACGTTACATTTGATAACAACTTCAAGGTAAACTATTTTCCTAAGAAGAATTGTCATAAAGTCCATCCGAGAGTTTACTTGAACTTTTTCCTGTCTTTTTTTAATTATACGAGGGAGACTCTTTAAGATTACATTCTAGTGGTACACCTTCTTAAAATCGACACGACATAGGGCTTCCTCGTGTGACGTCGTCACATTTCACTTTACTATAATTTCTAAAATGACCTTTTTACAGTCTCATTATACGATCTACCGCCAGCAAATCACAGGTTCGAGTTAACCCGAAAATTTCTGATGTCACAAATTGGCTTTTACTATAAATTCTAAAATGACCTTTTTGCAGCCTAATATTACTATTTACCGCAAATCACAGGTTCGATTTTACCCGAAAATTTCTGATGTTCCAAATTGGCTTTTACTATAATTACTCAAATGACCTATTTTTGCAATCTCATTTTTCTATCTACCGCAAATCACAGGTTCGATTTTACCCGAAAATTTCTGATGTCCCGAATTGGCTTTACTATAATTACTAAAATGACCTTTTTTGCAATCTCATTTTTCTATCTACCGCAAATCACAGGTTCGATTTTACCCAAAAATTTCTGATGTCCCAAATTGGCTTTTGCTACAATTACTAAAATGATCTTTTTCCTATCTACCGCAAATCACTGGTTCGATTTTACCCGAAATTTCCGATGTCCCAAATTTGCTTATTAACCCATTCCCACACAATGAGGCTTTCTAACGCCCCCCCCCCCGGAAAATTATTAGGAAAACGTTGTGTAAAATGAAGAAATTGCTTGTAAAAAGCAATTTCTTCATTTTACACAACGTTTTCTACCCAGAAAGTTGAAAAAATATCATTAACTTAAAATTGTAGACTGCAACTCCTTCAAATTTGAACCAGTCTAAAATTTTGTCGTCTGGTAACAGGTTAAGGGTACTCTATCATAAGTTTCGTAGTGTAGAGCGGTCCTTTTAAAGCCGCTTGAAGTATCAAAATATTTTTTATCTAATACATTTGAAAATTGCCCCGTCTACCTACACACACGTTTTAAATCGATCTACCAATTTCCGGAACGCCACCCGGTACGACTCTTTGGGTACTTGTTGCAGACACTGGCAGACCGCATTGCCCATATCACAACGTTGCATACAGCATGGTTACTATGGTACTGACTACGGTCAACTATGATATAGAATCAATTCAAAACGGTGCCCTACTAGTACTTTCTTTAGTCTGGGAAACAATAAAAAATCAAACGGGAATAGGCCAGGACTTTAAGGTGGGTGATCTAAGACATCGAGCCGAGACGCTTTCAAATATTCCTGTCTCATAGCGATTTTATGGGCCAGTGCGTTATCATAGAGTAATTTGATGACGCGAACACCGATTCTTGGTCTGTGTGTCTGATAGAAATCAATAAGTGAGTAAGAACATTATCTTTATAAAACTTTCCAGTGAGAGAACTATCTTTCGGGACTAGAATTGGAAGGACTCGACCGTACTACTGAACGGGACCCAAAAAGGTGCCCTACCATAATTTCCTTTAGTTTTGGAAATAACCAAAAGTTGGGGAACAGGTCAGGACTGTGTTAGGGAAGATCTAAGACATCGATCCCGGGTTCGACTGGATATTCCTGTACTGCAGAAGTGGGAAGACATGGTGTAATTTGATGCTGCGGACACCGGTTCGCAGTCTTCTTTTTGATAGCTTACAATGCTTTCCAGTACTTTGATTTAGGGGGACCGAGAGACCATCTGGGCCCGGGATTATAAAACTTCTTTCGAGCTTAGATAAAATTTTACTCAAACTTCAAGTATAAACAAATATTGTGTTACAACGATAACTGTAGATTTTGAGCTATGAATTATGACTTACTGATATAATGTTTCAATTTCACATACTTGCCACAGAATATTACGTTATATACATCTTTAGTTTCGAATCGAATTAGAATCGAAGTGATTTCTCAATAGAGTACTAAAAAGTTTTTTTAATCTTGGACCCTAGACTCTTCTCAAATGAAAATGGACAATTTCAGTATGCTTAAAACGGTGTTAAAACAATGAAGATAAATATTTGCCCCCCCCCCCCTGCAAATACCTAGATATAAAGCGATTTTTTTTTGAAAACAACAAACAAACATGAAAGTACCACTTGTTACCTGCATTCACAAATGTCCTCTACAAGTTCTCAAAAATATTGGAGAACAGTTTAAATACATATAGCACTATAATGCATAAAAGATAATAGAGATTGAATGCATAGTTATCCAATCGCGGCTGTCAACCAAATTAGCAGTCTACCATTGAAATCATTCATAAAGACCAGAAATGAGTTTTGAACTCCGAGATTGGCCGCCATTTTTGTGTTGGTTTGGCAACTTAACCCATTACAACACGAGAATGATTTAGACTTGTCCTAATTGAAAGGCGCTGCAGATGTCATTTTAAAGTTAATGAAATTTTAGATTTTCCTACTTTCTGGGTATAAAACATTGTGTAAAATGAAGAAATTGCTTGCAACAAGCAATTTCTTCATTTTATACAATGTTTTCCATTTTTTTTCTTGATGGACGTCAAAAAGCATTACTGTGTGGGAATGGGTTAAACCTCGTAGCTACAGATTATTCAAGCTTTAGTTACGACGTTTAGCTCGCCAACCAACTATTCTTCTCTTTGTTACATGCTACTGGCCATAAATTTTGCAAAATAATGCCGTATAAAATCGAAGCGGGACTTCCCGACGAAGTCGGCGGGTGTGGCCAATTGGGGAAGTGGGTGGAGTCAGCGATTGATCAATTGAACAGACGGATCAGAGCCCGTAGCTTTAACCCAATCCCACTTGATAAAATTTTAGACCAGTCCAAATTCAAAGAAGTTGCAGACGAAAAATTTAATGTTATGGAATCTTTAAAATCTTTGTCTTTTGGAGTAGAAAAAATTGTTGATAATGAAGAAATTGCTTGTTACAAGCAATTTCTTCATTTTCCACAATGTTTTCCAAAGCTTTCAAATTTAAGGGGCGTTTAAAAGCGTCACTGTGTGGAAATGGGTTAAAGCCTTCCTTATCTATTGTGATAGATAGATCGATTAAAAAGAAACGGAAATCCCCAAGAAAATATGTCTTCCCCATACCTACCCCACCCCCCGAAATTATATCGAGAATAGCCTACATATAAATGTCACATTGGTACCTGTAATATAAAGTAATGTTTTAGTGATTAAATCTCCACAGAAATCTATTAATTTCTTAAATACTTCAAGGTCTAAATATGCAACATTTAGAAATGCATCTAAGATGGGGTATCATCAAATCGGATGATATCTCTATTGAAACCATTTACCCCTCCCATTGACTCCAACAGGAAGTTCCCCTTCCATTTTAAACGGTGTAATTTTGCAAAGTTCGTGGCTGGTAGCATGAAACAAAACTAAAGTAGAAAAACCCAAACAAAACAAACAAACAAATAAACAAAACAGAGTTGTTGATTGACGACTTAAACGTCGTAACTACTGCTTGAATAAGCTAAGTTACGACGTTTAAGTCGCCAAACCAAATGAAAAATGTCTAACAAAAATGGCGGCCAATGTAAGAGTTCAAAATTCAGTTCAGGGCTGAATGAATGATTTGAATGGTTGATTGGTTATTTGATAGACAGCCGCGATTTGTCTTTTGAATTGACGGATCAGAGCTAAGAAGTTGTCAGCCTATCTAATCTATTTTGACAGAGAGACTGGTAGAATAGAAATAAACTGAGATAAACGTTCAGTTGAAATAAGGAATACATATTATCTTAGAAGAAGGCAATCTTTGTTCTTTCTTCGAAAAAGTTCCTCAGAATATCATATTTTATTTCTTTTGTCAAATAATTCATTTCAATTAAAATTGCACATTTTCCAGCACGCAACTGGCGATGTTTAAAAATCTATGATCATTCATATATTTCATTTTGTATTACAAACAACTCTATTGGTTGTATTATTTTCCATTCAACATCCCACACTTTAATTCTTTTTCTAGGCGAAATTCCCATAATTTATCACTTACTACCCCTTATTCAACAGTTAATTTCGTGAAATATTATCAAAAAGTATTCAAACATGTCATCCAAACCATTGCTGTGTTTTAACTTTCTAAAAAGCCAAATGGATCCCCTGGAGTCGGAGGATGCTTAAGTACACTCACATGAACCTACTAATGGCATCCATTTCCCCCAAAATTGCATAGAAAGCCATGGCAATTCTAAAACTAAATTGTCGCACTGATATTATTTATATATGATTTCATGTACGACTCAAGCATTTTTTTACATAGACATTGTCATATGAAAATGCATATTTTCACACTAAGTTTTCATTATGATATATCCTAGATGTACTTTAACTGGCGTCATTTTGCAAAAATTACGGCCAGTACCATTTAACAAAAAAGTAGAATGGTTGGTTGGCGACCTAAATGTCGTAACTACAGCTTGAAGTCGCAAAACCAACAAAAATGTTTCACATAAATGACGGCCGATGTTGGATTTCAATGGTATCAACATTTGCGTCAATACTAGTACATCTTATTCAATCACTTATACATAACAATCATTCGTCTCCTGTAAAACGATTAGTATCAATTTCTTGGTCTCAAAGACACTCTTGAATAGAGATGAAACGATTTTTGTCCGCTTTCATTCAAGAAAATTAATCAATTTACTGACAATTTTAAGATTTCCAGACACAATTTTATAGCATTCTAACTGCTAAAGCAACGATATTGAAATGATTAGTGCCTGTATTTAATGACTGTATTATTGTAAGAGAGCAATGCTACTTGCTCATAAATTATCATTCAAACAGGGTCGTAAAATTCTCGAAAAAGATTTGTTGCTTCACATATAGATTAGAGGGAAATTTATTCGTCTCTCAAGTTAGTGATTTAATGAATCGCAGAAAAACGCCTGATTTGTATTGGGCATTTCAACAGCTACAGCAAAGAAACAACAACAATGTGGCTTCGTTCAGGAAGTCTGTAGTGAACGAAATGAAGTTACAATGCTTCTGGAAACAAGTCATGAGTAATCATGTATTGATAAGCCATTTACTCACCACACAATGTAAAGTAAACAAGTTCAATAAAGCTGTATGTATCACAAAGCATATTTTACAACATCTAAAAAATTCCTATCGCTTCTCCTTTATGGAGAAAACATCAAAACTCGCGCTCAGGGAATGGAGCAATGAAATTTCTAAGTATCGAATTCTTTATTCTTGTTTGCGGAACTGGGACTATCTTAATTTTAGTTGTGACTTTTATAGCCGTACATATAGCCTTCCGTCCGTCTGTGCCTCCGCCAATCTCGATATCTCTACAACCATTTGACCAAATTGGATGAATTGGATGAAACGTCACATATAAATTCCTTATGATATTGTGCCGACACATTTTTCCCGGTTTTTTTTTGTTTTTGTTTTTGTTTTTTTATAGCTCCAAGGTCACAGTTCAGGGTCATACATTGAAATTGACCTTGTCCAGAGCATAGCTCCTTCAATTATTGGTGAATTTCAAAATACCATGGCGCAATTAATCTCTAGATGTACCATTTGAAAAAAAATAGATAACTCAAAGGTCAAGGTTTCATCTGACGGTCAAATATTGATATTAAGAATGGGTTTCGAAATAGCTTTGAAAATTGTTCTGTGTCACAGTGCCATTCGAAACAAACTTTCAGATAGCTCTTAGGTCAAGCTCACAGCTCAAGGTTGTACGTTAAAAATTAAGCATGTCAAGAGCATAGCTCCTTCAATTAATGATCGATTTCAATTTGACTTTGCACAACTGTTCTCTATCATGAGGAGATGTGCCTTTTGAATAAAAAAGATAGCCCAAAGGTCAAGGTCACAGCTCTAGGTCAAACACAAACATTGAGCATTTCTTGAGCACAGCTCCGAAAATTATTGATTTCGAAATAATTTTGCACATTAGTTCTCTTTCATGAGTAGATGTGATGTACCATTTGAAACATTTTTTAGATATCTCCAATGCCAATGTCACAGCACAAGGTTGTTCTTTGAAATTTAGCATTTCTGGAATAGGGCGAGCACGAAGCTGCATCTTCGTTTGGCGGTCCGTCCGAACCTTTCCCCCCGTTCATTTTATACTTTTTGTTGGTTATTTCGGGGAACATAATCCGTCTCTTTATTGCTGGGAATTAATTAAGTGGTAGGTAGAGTTGCCATATCTTGGAAGCCTAAATGAAAACCGAAGTTAATTTCCAAATAGGTTGGGTATACATGCAAACATATATCCTTCGATTAAAAACAAATTTCCGGTTGCCCTTAAGTAAGTAAATACATTTCCAGTTTTTAATTTGATTTTGTTCTCTTGAGTTATATTGGGAGAACGGAGATATCTGCCTCCAGATTGACGGATAGCCGCTTTATATTAAGACATCAACTGGCCAATCCAAGCATTTAGTCCGGAAGTGAACTTAAAACGTCTTTTTCCTTGGTTGGAAGCTTGGATTCATCAATTAACCAATCGCGGCTGCCAATAAAAAAAATCAAGCAAGCAATACAATGATTCATTTCAATTGGAAGTGGACTTCAAAATAAGACGTTGATCGACATTTTTAAGAAGAATTTTAGTTTGTTTGGTGACTTAAAGGTCGCAACTTAATCTTGTATAAGCTGTAGTTACGACGTATATGTCGCCAAGCAATCATTTTACTTTTTTGTTATATGTTGCTAATAACAAATTTTGAAAAAATAACGCCGTTTGATATCGAAGTGGAACTTCCCGCCCGGGACAGTCGGCGTTGTTATCCGAGTCAGTGACGGGGCAAAGGATCTGCCAATTCATCATCAAACTATAGATAGAATTTCCCTTTTTTACGAGTGTGTGAAAAAAAGTATTGAGATCACTGGTGAAGATCTCGCTATATATCTGAATAATATCTTTCTCAATTCCTAACACAGATTAACTTGATTATGCAGGTTTCCCTAACGGCGGCACATATCCTTTCCGACATGTGTCTCTCATCAATGGGTGGATAATCGTAAACCTATGTTGGATAGTAGCTGGAGGCTAGGAAAGGATGTAGTGGTAGTACTGGTGTGAGAAATACCATGAATTCATTGTTAGGTGCTCCAGCCGCCGCGATATGACTAAAATATTGTTAAAAGTGGCGTTAAACCTCATTTAATAAATCAATCAATTAAGTAGGTAACCATACATTGTACTCCTCAAACGGCTGAAAACCGACGGAGATAATTTGTCGCCTGGCGAAGACTTGTCTCTACGCTTCCATAATGCATGCTATAAAATTAGACACTCTACAAAATCACTTAAGAGATGAAAAGAATAGTTTTTGTTTTCATGGAGGTATGAACCCAAAAACCTAATCACTCTGTATGAATACGTGAAGCGGGTTCATATATTGTGTGATTAGGTTTTTCGGTTCATACCTCCATGAAAACAAAGAATATTCTCTTCATTTCTTATAATTTAATAGCATCGAGCGAAAAAAAAGCTTTACAAATTTTGATACCTTTTTGTTTGGGACTGCTTTGTGCGGAGGCATACAAAATCGCTGCGTACTCAAAATTTTGTTCATGGAGTTATGAATATTTTTTTCGACCAATCAGAACGCTTGTTTTTGATAAACGAAACTAAAAATTAAATTTTTCTAATAGAAGTCATTATGTATAGTGTTTAAACAGTTCCCTGAGGAACATTATTGTGATATTGTATGAAATTAGAATTGAACAACAGCTGGCCCCGTCCACTTCTTTTGTCACGTCCATTAACTCTGACAGGAAGTCCCGCTTCGTTTTTAAACGGCGTTATTTTGCAACAAACTATGGTCTATAGCATGTAACTAAAAGGTAGAATCGTTGTTTGGCGACCTAAATGTTGTAACTACAACTTGAATAATCTGTAGTTGCTACATTTAAGTCGCCAAAAAAACAACAAAAATGTTTCATACAAATGGCGGTAAACGTCGGAGTTTAAATCTCAATTCTGGGGATGAATGAATAATTGGATTGTTCGATATATTTCTTGACTGACAGCAGCGATTGGTCAATTGTATAGCTTATAAAACTTTTACACTTAACCCATTCCAACACAGCAAAATTTTAGACTGGTCCAAATTGAAAGAAGCTGCATACGACAATTTCAAGTTGATGGAATTTTGATTTTTTTTCGTCTTTTTAGATAGAAAACATTGTGGATAATGAAGAAATTGCTTGATACAAGCAATTTCTTCATTTTCCACAATGTTTTCCAAAGTTTTTTACTTGAGGGGCGTAAAAAGGAGGGATTGAGTTTGAATGGGTTAATCAATGACCGACATAAGATAAATTGCAACAGACTTCCTTTGAAAGGAAGGTCGACATCAAATGGTGTCCTTTTATTTTTTTTCCCCCATTGATATTAAAAAAAATGATTCCTAGGCGACCTAAGCCTGGTACCTACAACTTCAGTCGCAGAACCAATACAAATATTATACATAAATGTCGTCCAGTGCCGGAGATCAAAGTTCACTTTCGGTCTAAATCTATGACTTGATTGGTCTATCGTATTTTTTACTCAGAGCTTCTATCCATCATATGATTATACCAACTCAGAAACCAATGATGTGATATTACAGTTAGTCGTTTATCAATAAGATAAGATTCTGTTTATACGTTTTTTTTTTAGTTAATCCAATACCACTAGAGAACATTTTAGACTGGTCCAAATTGAAAGGAGTTGCAGACGATAATTCAAAGTTTGTAATATTTAGATTATTGAAGTTTTCTGGGTAGAAAACAGTGTGTTTAATGAAGAAATTGCCTATTGCCAGCAATTTCTTCATTAAACACAATGTTTTCTCGACCTTTTATCCTGAGGGGCATCAAAGTTTAAATGGGTTAAAATGATCGATACGAACAAAACGGTATATCCAGAAAATAAGTTAAAATTGTGTGTAGAAACGCATTATCCGTAACAATTAGACTTCTTTTAACTGCAGTAAAATAGTCCTAATAAAAACCGGTTTTGCAAACGAAAACACAATTCAACCTAATTCCATCATTTAGAATATTCGGATGATTAAGTTAAACTGAAAAGAACAGAACGTATCTTTTATTTCGTCCAGGTACAACAAAGTACAACAAGGACAACATACACAAAAATATGAATGTAAAAATGTTTTAAATACAAACAGTTGCAACTAGTTAACTAATACAATATTTTAGACTTATCGAATCTAAAATAGAATTCGGGCTCAAAGTATAAGTAAGTACTAGAATGCTTTGAGAATAATAGAGCCTCTTTGAGAATACTGTTCATTGAATAGTGTCAAGTAATTAGAATTGAGAACGCCCTAAGCTACAAACTAAATTGAATGGAAGGTGCAAATGAGTTTCTTCTTAAACAATTATAAAGCGCGTGTTTCCTTTGTCTTCGAGTAGGTTAGGATTTCCATTAACAAGATATCTGGGAGGTATTTTTTTATTAAATGAAAGTGGGTCATATTTTGTCTTTTGGCAAGTTGCGAACTCATTTGTAATCTTTTTTCCCCCTTTTTTTTTCTTCTCGGCACACCCCTGATTCATTAACTATACATTACATAGTAATCTAGTCTCCGGCATTTAGATCTAATTCCAACGTAAAGACAGTACGGGCGGAAATGGCCGAATTATTTTACTTAAAATGACAGTCTATTACCCAACCTTGTTGTTCAGTAAAATGTAATTTTATTTCAATATTTTTTATCGTTGTTTTTTTGTTGATTCTATTGCGATAGTGTTAACTGCAAATATAGATATAAACAGAAGCAAAGTAAATATCATTCTGCGATAAACCTCTATAAAACGTGACAATATATTTGACCCCAAAAATAACATAGTCGCGCTTTTCATAAAGTTTCAAATTTGAAAAAGTAACACAGTCCTGAAATCAGAAATAAAGATGTCAAATTATTGCTATTGATGCAGATTATTGCCAACAACAAAGTTTTTAGGTCTTTATATTACAAAATTATTTATTTATCTGTTGAATAAAGGTTTTGTACTTATAGAAATAACAGGGAAAATATATGTCCAAATGTTATTACCTTTTTGCTATATTGTGAAAGATATATATACATAAATCATCTTGGGGGAAAAAAAGACAAAAAAAAACCATTGTTTTCTTTCCACATGCCGGCTAATACATTTTAATCGACATTTTCGGTTTTAGGAAAATCAAATCAAATCAAATATGGTCGTAGGGTTCAAGGCAAAAAAATAAGGTTCATTGAATATGACTCTTTAAACAGACTGAATGACCAGCCCATATTGAAATGTACATGAAGGACCCTAAATCAATATGTCGCTATTAAAAGATCAGTGAATATGGAGAGTTGTCCCGAAAATTGTTCATAATTAAGTTCCTTGACTAAACTGTGTAGTTCGGGTTTGCTACAGTTGTATAAGAGCTGCGACAAAGACACTTCAGTTTTGAGCAGAATCAAATATTATATATACAGAGAAACATAAAGATGTCCTGTAATTTATCACTTGGTTGTCTTAGAATATTACATGCGAAAAGACAAGGTTCACTAACCATCAAAAACGGCACATCTAAGAGATCCATACAATTTTAGTATATGAACACTTTCGCCAATCTTTCACAAAAAGTCGGGCCGTTTTATATATGAAGTCGAACCATGTCCTTTATAGTGCAATTTGTATTTACATTCACACATTTTAATCGTCTTTCCTTCCGAGGAAAACTATTCTATTCTCATCGATTTTTCACGTTCTATTTCTCATTTGCGACAATTCTAGTTATTTCTAGTTACTAGTTGACTTTTAAAGACTAAGAAAGAAAACAACAACAGAAAACTAAATTATTATGATTTTACATTGTAATTGATCGATTGGCATTTCGTTCATCTGAGATTTTTTTTATCTGTAAAGGGTTAAATGGAAAAATCAATTTTAAGAGTTGATGATGTCCTTTAATTGATTTATGTTTTAATTTAAGTAATTTACACGCTTCTTTAATCGGTATTTTTGATTGCGTAATAGTGCACGGGTGAATTTTTTGATATCCATCAGATATATCTCATAATGATCGGCTTTTTGTTTTGCTTTCCACTCGACTGTACAGAGTTAAACTTTTTACAAATAACAAAGGAAGTCGTTTTACTAAAATCATTTCGAATATAAGACAAGATTTGATTTTTTCCAAACGAATTTCAAACTCAAAAGGTAGGGGAATATCTCTTAAGAAAATCTTACAAAACATCTTTCAAAAATACTTTGATCAGCATTTTTCTATTTGTAGGATGTGCTCGAGAAAACATGCGAAATAAAAAAAAGTGAAAATGAAATTAATTGTTCACACAAAGAAGAGCAGTATAAGAGGTATTACGAGATCTATTTATACTTCTAAAAATAAAGCAATGATCGTTTTAATTGTGTTAATACAATAAATAGATACAATATAATTATTAAAATCTTGATGAACCTAATAATGGTTTATATAATGTAAAAATAGGGTTGTTTACAGTTGTATCTTTTATTGTATTAACGCATTTAAAATGATCTAATGATACTACTAATAATACTGACTTTTGTCTCCCATCCACGATTTCAGTTATCATGGGTTAGGTAAACGGCGGGCAGCCATACTTTACATGACAGCACTTTAAAAAAAATAGTAAGATTCTAAGTAATAGAAGATGTGTGATGCTTTACCCACAAAAAATAAATACTTAAAATGAAGATTATAATACTATTCAAAATTGGACCGACATTGTTCTTAAGATTTTTATTTCAATATCTGTACGTATACAGAAAAGGAATATATACAAACAAATATAAATAAAATTTACTCTATGGACTTTTGAAATTTCTCAGTGCCTTGAAATTAGCTTATCTGCAAGATTATTGGTTTGAAAACGGGTACACTTATTTCAAGGTGAGACCTAGCAATGTGCTTGACTAGTGATATTCTTATCATTTAAAGTATTTAGCCTTGAAATAAACTTGCCAAGGAGCTTAATATTTGCACGAATATGAGTGAAAAGCTTCAATGATTCCGATTATAAACAAACCCCTCGAATTTAATGTATACCTGTATCTTCCTGTGTAAAGATAATGTACAAATATAGACCGGAACTACCAAGAATTCAATGGAAGTAACTGCTCAAGCGGAGTAACTCCATCGGTAGGGTCCCATTATCATTCAACTATTTCATTTTGTAAAAAATATTAACCATCAAATATCGGAATACTGGTCATTAACAACATTAGATTATCTTTTTTCTAAGAGAAAGATAAGTTCCAGTGAAATTTTAATGTAACCTCGTAATAGCAAGATTGATGCATGCTTTCATAGAATTTCAGACAGTTTTTCCCGATTACCCGAAACTGTAAGAAATCTGCTGCGCTTATATATTGATAAAGGGTCTTCAACGTTCTCAAAACCAAAGGAACACTTTTGTTATTTCGATCTAACTCTTGGTGAATTGATACCGTTATTATCGGAAAATTTGTCTGTCTTTTGAATCACAGCAACTATTTCACTGTCACAGGCAATCCGATATTCACACACATTCGGTCCAGTGAAGGTGTAACATTAATCAGTGTTCAGAAAGGATTCCGGAATCTAATAACAGGTGCCCAATATTTGGTAAGATATAACAGCGACATCTATAAGTAATGAAATTTTTTTTACGATTCAGGGCTTAAGTATCATTTATTTTATTCACAAGTTGTTCTTACATGGCCTGATTTACTTAACTTAAATGTTTATGACCAGTGAGACAACACGGGAAAAGTACTGTGTGAAAAATCGGTGCAGATAAGATAGTCTTATGTAAAACGTCTAAGTAATTTACTTTATATGGTGAAGTTGAACATTTTGCACTGAGGACTGCTTGTGAAAATATATTTTTTTAATTATTGCAAATCAATGCTAAGCTCTAGACATTTTATCAAACACATCACTGTATTCGTTAAAGCACGTTTTCTCAATAAAATTTTCGCGAAGTAAAACAACTGTGTTTAGATATCTATATAAAAAGAATTACACATAAATTGATATTAAACGCTGTTTGATATTAAAATCAGACAAGTCAAGAGACGTGAAACTGAGGTTGCACTCAGGTGATATATTTTAGTTGATTTGGCGGTTTTTGTTGTGATTCAAAGGAATACGAACATGATCAGAGCTACAGACAGAGGAAATAATTCGTATTTTCGACTGTAGTATTTCACCAATAAACCCGATGTTGTAAGAACTAATTCGAATTGTCCCGACGAGACGATACAAATAAATACCAACAACATACGGTTCCGTTGAGATATAAGGATTTTAGAATGCTATTACCCCCTCTTATCTAGAGTTCTGTTTGATCTTTGAAAGTATTGGACGTATAAGGGTTTAAACAGTATTATAAAATCATCTCGGAGAATGTACTACGTCACGTCTATTTAGAATAAAAAGCGTTACATTTGAATGAAGCCGATATCTTAACGGACTCTTTTTTTTACTTTTACTGTTTTCAAACTAACTTAATTAAGAGATAAAGAGAATATTTTTTTGTTTTCATGGAGGTATGAACCGAAAAACCTAATCACACTATATGAATACGCGAAGCGGATTCATACATTGTGTGATTAGGTTTTTCGGTTCATACCTCCATGAAAACAAAAAGTATTCCCTTCATTTCTTATAATTTAATAGCATGGAGCGAACAAAGCAAAACTTTTGATACTTTTTTGTATGGAAATATTTTGTGCGGAAGCATACAAAATTGCTTCGTGCTCAGAGTTTTGTTCATGGAGGTATGAATTAAATTTTTTGACCAATCAGATCGCCCGTTTTTGATAGACGAAACTAACAATTAAATTATAAGTAAATGACTCACTAGTCACGCCCACTGACCTCTGTAATGATGCTCGACTGAGCTACCAAATTGCATTATTTTTCAAATTGTAATGGTCAGTAACAATTAACAAAAATGAAATGATTGTTCGGTGGTCTAAACGTCGTAGCCACAGCTTGAATAAGCTGAAGTTGCGACGTTAAAAGTGTATTTTGAACAGAAATCCATGAAAATTTGAAAAAGGGGAAAAGTATCCGCCTTCCAGATATTTATTAATGTCATGTTTACAATAAATGTTCTTTCTCGTTTCAAATCTACTAAATTCACTTAAGAGATGAAGAGAATATTTTTTGTTTTCATGGAGGTATGAACCGAAAAACCTAATCACACTGTATGAATACGCGAAGCGGATTCATACATTGTGTGATTAGGTTTTTCGGTTCATACCTCCATGAAAACAAAAAAATATTCTCTTCATTTCTTATAATTTAATAGCATCGAGCGAAAAATGCAACAACTTCACAAATTTTGATACCTTTTTGTAGTGAACTATTTTGTGCGGAAGCATTCAAAATGGCTGCGTACTCAAAATTTTGTTCATGGAGGTATGAATTAAATTTTTCGACCAATCAGATCGCTCGTTTTTGATAGACGAAACTAACAATTAAATTATTAAAAATTCAAATAATGTTAGTGTATTCTCTACATCCTACTTTGAAGCATTGTAATTCATCGGATGAGATCGTTAGTCTAATGCCAACAACGACTGACTTGCTAGCAGAAGTCAGTGACGTAATTTGTAAATCATGGAAACCAGAAACTAGGCAATTTCCGGTGTAATTGATAGATAACGCGATTAGCCGATGAATTCCGGCTCGATTCATGTCTTACTTCGTTGCCTTATTTTGCGTCTTGTAACGCAAAATATCTTTGCTTCTTTTCTTTCTCTTTTTTTTTAGTTATGGACAGTCATACTGATCACAAAATCATTCAATTGACTTAAAGCATTACAGTTAGAGTTTTTAAAATTGACAGAAAAAAGTCTTCTTCCATAATCTGTACAAGAGCCGTTTTAAGTCTCCGAACAAGCGAAAATGCTGAACAAAAAGGCGACGTTCAAAGTCATTTTGCGGTCTAAATGGATGATTTCATTGGTACAGCGAATTTTCAATACAGCGCGGAAATCTGTCAATTCTAGTTAAGAAAATAATCAAGATTAACATTTGATAATCAATATTTTATTAGTTAATCTTCTTTTAAAGTTATTAGACATTGGTATTATGATTCAAATCTTATGCTACCGATATTCATTTCCTATTGCAATTCTGCTTGATTTTTTTTCAGATATGATATATTTGAAACTGTCATAGCGAGAAGACAATTGTTAGATTAAGAAAACCTTCGTAGTGTTTAGAGTTGCACAATATTTCTTATTTGCTAAAATACGTCTTAAACCCATTACCAGACGGCAGAATTTTAGACTGGTTCAAATTGAAAGGAGTCGCAGACGTCAATTTAAAGCATTTGAAATTTTTGTACCTTTCGAATAGAAAACAATGTGGATAATGAAGAAATTGCTTGTTACAAGCAATTTCTCCATTGTCCACAATGTTTTCCAAATCTTTTTTTCTTAAGAGGGGGGGTCTAAAATTGTCATTGATTGGAAATTGGTTAAGCGATACCTCGTTTTTTGCCTGATTAAAAATCTTAATTATAGTGTCTGGTATAATTTGTATGGTAATGTGCTTTTTTGGAACAGAATTTCCCAGTTTAGAAACAAAAATGGGAGCATGCGTTTCTTATTAGAAGTACGGTTATCATATATTGCGATGTCTAACACTTTTCTTTAATTCCTTAAATATCATTTAAAAATGTCTAAATCAGTATCTAAACTACAAAACTTAAAACGAGAAAAGAATTAAACTTATATTATTGAATAAATGGACACAACAGTATGTAAACGCTAACATTGAATGTAATAAGCTGTCTACGCTGGTTCTAATCCTTACCTGTACAATTCCTGTTTTTTACGTCCCTGTGATTTTATACTGAGAAAACATTGCAGAAAACTTGACAAAACATTGTAGAAAAAGACGAAATTGCTTGTAACAAGCAATTTCTTTTATTTCAACAATATTTTCTATCCTACTGAATAATTATTTTTCAAATCAAATTCAATTTACATATCTACAAAATCTTTAAATTTGGACAAGTCTAAACTTTTGGAAAACAGGAAAGGGATAATATTTCAAACCCTTTTATCAAACTGTACGAAATTAAATATATTAGAGGATGTAGTCCGTTTATTGAAAGTTAGTTCATAAATTTTCAAATGCATTAGTTTTAATATTGATAATCTAATCTTTAGTTTCGTCTATCAAAAACGGGCGTTCTGATTGGTCGGATAAAATATTCATAACTCTATGAACAAAATTTTGAGCACGCAGCTATTTTGTATGCTTCCGCAAAAATAGTCCCATATAAAAAACAAAAAAATGTACAGTTTTTGCCTTTTTCACTCGACGCTATTAAATTATAAAAAATGTTCAAATTTACAAGCCAGGGGAACTTAGACCCTGGCAACTACCGTGGCGTTTCCTTAATAAATGGTATGAGTAAAAGTTGCATTTGTATATTATCAGAGTGACTGACGAATTGGGTAAAAAAACGTGATACATGATCCATAAGTTGGATTCTGGAAAGGTTAGGATTATACAAAAATATAAACCTAAACGTAGAGGTCGTTTTTATTGTCTCTTTGTTAACTTTCAAAAAGCACTTGATAGAATAAACCATGAGAAACTCTGGGATTCGTTAAACAGACAAGGAACGACCGGCAAATTCTTAAATATTTTCAGGTCTGTATATAATAACCTGCAATTCGCAGTGGAACTTAGAGATAATATATGTTCAATAGAGTTTTTGAATGTCATATTGGAACCAGACAAGGCTGTTTTAGTTTTCCAAAAACATCCATATAGTTATTAATGATTTAACCGAAATTATAAACCTAAAATCAAACCAAGATGTTTTCATTAATTCTAACATAGAAAGTATTTTGTCTCTTATTTAAGGATTATGTGTCAAATGTGGCTGATACAATTTATGTACAATTTATGAGTTTTGCGAAAACATTGTTTTTTCGAAATGGCAGCCCTATTATGAAAGGCAATAAGATGTTTTTGACGACGAAGATAATATAAATATAAAATTCAATTTTGTAGCCATCGTCCGTGGTCAAAATCTATTGAAATCAAGCCGAGCAAGATATGTTTCAGGTTATATAAATATGATGCAAAGTTTGAGAATATCAAACCAGCGGAAGCTCTCAGACTCTTAAAATTAATATTAGACAAAGTGTATGCATTTGATAGGATATCTTGGGATGCAAATAAACATACTATTAATTCATTAAAGATGTTTATATGGTTTTGTAAAAGGATTAAATATTTTCATACTTACACACCTTATTATTAGCTAGCAAAGCGTCAGCTTTGATAGCCTAAGTTAACAGACGAAATTTTGAGGTCGTCTCAAAGTTCAACGAGTGCAAACTACCACTAAATCCGTTAACTGCCTACGCCATTAAATGTAGTTCTTGTGTATTTCAGGAATATTGCAAACGCTATTCAAATTGTAGTGATCTTTGTCAAACGCGCGCTATTTAACCCATTCCCAGTCAATTCCGCTTTTTAAGCATTTTGAAAAAAAGCGTTAGAAAACATTGTGGACAATGAAGAAATTGCTTGTACAAGCAATTTCTTCAATGTCCACAATGTTTTCTACCCAACAAGGGAAAGTTTTCTACATTCAACCATGCTTTGCTAGCTTACAGTGCTTTCAGCACTTTGATCTTGTATTAGGTGGATGAAGTCGGTATCCGCTAGCTTTTGTTATATTTTACTATAACTGTACTAACTACTGGACGAAATTAGTTCAAGGCTAATCATAGATAACCTAAACAGTGTTACCTTCTACTTCGACAACTTGATGAAACTGGTAGGAAAACATGGGCGTCATATATATTGAAAAATGCTATTTGAGTATTGGTTTGGTTATGCTTGGTTGGCAGAGGAGATTTGCGATTCTTTAAGTTCATTCAGATTTTTAGATAACGTTAATTAATTGTTCAATTAAATATTGGCAAGTGAGGATAGACATTTCTCCCAAGACTACACATATTTAGAAATATGTAAGTCTTTTGGGTAATAGAAATTTTGCAAACTTAAGATGCCCTTGCCAATCTTTAGAAATAGAGGCAAGCAGACACGAAAACAATGGTGAGCAGTTTCGTTTTGCAAAATAAAGTACATAGTAGATGATATCTTAGTAATTCGTCCGTTGTATGATAAAAAAAAATGTCGTTTCCTATGTCATCTTCTGAGATTCACTGTGCTGGGGTAAAGTATTTGAAATGTCTCACCAAAGCTCTTATGAATCGGGCAGAAGGCTTCGCTTAATTCGATTCCATGACTGGAAATATTATGAACAATACGGTTTGAAAATATCCACGCGGCCGTCATAGCACATGCAGTCGGTAACGCATCAGACTCATAATCTTCAATCATGGGATGTCATGGGTTCGGTCCCAGGCGGCGGCGCATATCCTTTCCGATTTTGTTTGTTTGAATGGGGTTTTACGCCGCTTTCAACAATCTTTTAGTTATATCGCGGCGGCTGGAGCACCTAACAATGGAATCCTGGTATTTCTCACACCAGTACTACCATCATATCCTTTCCTAGCCTCCAGCTGCTATCCCACATAGGTCTACGATTATCGACCCATTGGTGAGAGACAAATAGTCAGAAAGGATGAGTGCCGCCGTCGGGAATCGAACCCGGGACCTCTAAATTATCCTTTCCGACATCTGCCTCTCACCAATGGGTGGATAATTGTAAACCTAAGTGGGATATCAGCTGGAGGCTAGGAAAGGATGTAGGGGTAGTACTAGTGTCAACAGGAGTCAATTATTAGTTGCTCTATCCGCCGCGATATGACTGAAATACTGTTAAAATTGGCGTTAAACCCAAATCAATTAATCAATTGAAAGTATCCACGATAGCATTAACTGACAAAGATACAGGCGCAGGCGAAAAATTTACAGGCGATACTTCATAACTGGCCAATTGACCAATCGCTGCCCCCACTTACTTCGTTAGCTCCGTCCATTGACCCTTCGATTTTTAACGGCGTTATTTCGAAAAAAAATATGGCCAGTAGTATGTAACAAAAAAGTAGTATAGTTGTTTGGCGACCTAAACGTCGTAGCTACAGCTTATTCAAGCTGTAGATAAGATATTTAAGCTGTAGTTACAACGTTTAGGTTGCCAACCAAATTTTCTACCTTTTTGTTACATGCTACTTGCCATAAATTTTGCAAAATAACGCAGTTTAAAGTCGAAGCGGGACTTCCTGTTGGCAAAGTGAATAACGTGCGAGGGACCAGCGATTGGTCAATTACACGGGTGAAGACTTTACGTCATAAATTTCGCTTTTTGCGTTTTTTTTTAAGGAAAAACCGGTATTTCAAATCGATCAACCGGAAACAAGTTTTTACGCATTTCCGCATGTTTCCACGCATGTTCATAAACTTGAAGTGAAAATCTATGTTATCGCCTCCATCTTGTTTCATCGCTAATGAAGAAAATAACTTACTTGCTGAATGCCAACAGCCTCCTTTTAGTCATGTATATCCAGGAAAACTGTTTAAAACTTTGACTTAATATATCCATGGTAAATTGTCTTATGAATTGTCAAAATGAGAGAATGAATTTCCTCGCGTTTCAAGATAGAATTTAGGTCAGTGATTAAAGAAGTAATACATGTAAACTATCTGTTAGTATTTTGACCTGGCAGGGCTGAACAAATTTACACCCCATATACACAGTATATGTACCCTGTTATAGTTGCGATTCAAGCGCCTATTTAACCCCATCGAATAAAACATTTTTTACCTCAAATTCGACTTAATATTTGGAATGGACATGTAGTACTTCAATTGCAATAATAATATGCTCAACGAAAAAAGAATTGAATGTTAACTTTGATTGTTTAACCTTTTATCATTCAACCTTTTACCGCACAACCACAAATTTTCACGCACTGATGAAATAATATTAAAGAAAACGTTGCGATTAAATCAAACTAGCGATTTCGGTAACAGTAAGGAGTCATAACTGATTGAATAGGGTTTAACGCAACTTTTAATAGTATTTCAGTTATATCGGGGCGGCTGGAGCTCCTAACCATGGATTCCTGGTAGTTCACACACCAGTACTACCACTACATCCTTTTCGAGCCTCCAGCTGCTCCTCCTACTTAGGTGTACGATTTACTTACTCATATTGATGATTCATGCTGGCATTATTGAGCGCGGTCCTTTGATTTGGTCTCTAATGTTTCATACACAGATATTTCAGCTGTGTTATCATAATATGAAGAATGTGTTTATGTCCAATCTCATGATATTCTCACATTTTCGACTCCTTAACATAAATCAAATTGTAGACTATTCCGATTCAAAAGTTGAAGACGAAAACTTAATTTGTTAGAGGCTTAATAATTGTGTCTTTTGGGGGGGTAAAGGCATTGTTGAAAATTCAGATATTTTCTCGTGTTTTATTTGTGTGTGTGTGTGTGTGTTTTTTTTTTTTTTTGGATTTATTTTTTAGGTTCGTAAAAGAATGGAATTTAGTTGAATGCTTTTAAGGCGATTCCATATGTAATAATGAAATAGTTTTAAGCCAACAACTAACCCACTTCCTAAAGTGCACATAATCTTGTTTAGAAAAAAAAAAGAAAACATATATAAAGCTGACTTTCTGACGATAGTTTACAAGAGCTGGTACATGTGGCCAACGAAAGATCGACATTAATTGAAGTTGTATAAAATCTAACTCTCAGAGTGCCGTAGTGTCTATATTCTGTTTCGTTTATGTAATTGAATGATGGAAACATAAAATGTATTTTGACAAAGATTTATGAATGCGCTTTTTATTTCCTAGATTCACGTCAGTAGCTAGACTTGTTAATAGACATTCGTTAATTTATTACCGAACAGGAAATTAAGCCGTTATATAATTCCCTATTTGGAAGTATCCTATGTTAAATTCTATTCTCCTGGTCGTGTTATTAATATGACATGAAAACTAGAATTAAATAGTTCTCGAGAGTAAGTTGTCTTTTAAGGATCACTTCGGTTGTTGTAATACTCTTATTTTCACTTTAATTTGATGTATAGGTTGATCTATCTAGCTTAAGCTACCTGTATTAAGCGACCACTTTCATAAAGCGACCATAATTGAGCCTATGCGTGAAATTTCCAACAATTTCGCATGTGCATGACTCGCACACATTGAGCACACAGGACAGCCATTCGGGACAATTAGAATATTCGCTGATTGTTTAAAAAAAGCTTTGGGTCAGTATCTATCTATAGAGCGCAGAGTGAAGACTCTGATCAGACTGTGCGGATGCACAGGCTGATCTGAGTCTTTACTATGCGCACACGTGTAATGGTTGAAAATGTCACGCACGCGCTCTAATTCAATATAGAAAATTCTATAGACGTGGACCAATTAGTATTACGTCGAAAAATTGTAGCATAATTCTTTATTGCTGAATTGATTCGAATCGTCTTAATGAGATTCTGAAGGTCTTCGTCTCCGATGAAATTTTCACCGCCATACTTCAGGACCGGTCACTCGCTACCGATGATTCTAATAAACTGCAATAACATAGGTTTTGGCGAAGTTTCTACAAAGATTTATATATATTCAATTGAAATAATCCCTCACAATTCTCAAAAATGTATTTAAGTTGTCATCCTCTTAACCCTTTCCTGTACAATCACTGGGTTTTACGTCCTTGTGATTCTTTACTTGAGAAAACATTGTGGGAAAAGGAGAAATTGCTTGTTACAAGCAATTTCTTCTTTTTCCACAATATTTTCTACCCTACTGAATGGTTATTTTTCAAGTTAAATCCATTATGAATTTTCGACTGCAAAACCTTTGAATTTGGACAGGCCTAAAAAAAACTAAAATAGGAAAGGGTTAAGCGCCTAAATAGTGGTCACCTCATGATTGATAGTTCAATACGAAATTTCTTTATAAAAATTGTGATACAATAAGAAACAACAAAAACAACGCAGACTAATTTTTCAAAGTACAAGCCAACAATATCTGAATAAAGATGCATTACTTTTTTGTGCGAACGTACCTGAATTACATGTATTTCATCAAGTGTTTAATTAAGAGAGAATCCACCGTTTTCCATGGTTTTATTCTATTTTAGACAGCACAGGCAGTAGACCGTTGATTTGGGACACAGACTTTTTTGAATTACTACTTTCTCATGGTGATTAATCTCAAAGAAATGCGTAACACAATTGATACTGTTCTTATGCAAGATAATGACAAATCTGCAAACCAAATAGATATATTATGACTTGTACAAAATGCATAAATATCTTGTCTAATGTATTTAAGAGATAGAGAAATTGGCAGAAAGAATTCTTTCAATTCAACAATTTTGTTACACGTTGTCTATAAGAGACAAGACATCTTATATCGTAGGGGACAACGCACACCAACCGGGAAAAAGAAAACAAACTTAACAAGTCAACAACAATTATTAAAGTTTTAGTTTCGTCTATCAAAAACGGGCGTTCTGATTGAAAGAATTATTCATACCACCATGAACACAATTTTGAGCACGTAGCCATTTTGTATGCTTCCGCATCAAACAGTTCCATACAAAAAGGTATCAAAATGTGTAAAATCTTTGCTTTTTTCGCTCGAAGCTATCAAATTATAAAAATTGGATTGATTGATAGAATGGGGTTTAACGTCACTTATTTTTTGCTTTCGTGGAGGTATGAACCGAAAAACCTAATCACACTTATGTATGAATCCGCTTGGCGTATTCATACAGTGTGATTAGTTTTTCGGTTCATACCTCCATGAAAACAAATATTATTATCTTCATCTCTAATAAAAAGAGAATTCGCTAATCAAAGATTGGAGTAAATATTTTTATATAAAGGCACAAAATGATAAAGGTTTTTATTTTCATATATCCACAAAAAGAAAACAATGTTCGCTTCTTTTCCGATAATAAAGTGTAATCAATATATAAGATTTTGAATTTTATTTTCCAATTACAGACAAACTTTGAAAGGAATTTAACAATGCTCAAAATTTTTAAAATGAGGGTGTTGAAATAAGCCAAATAAAATTACAAAAACTCGATTGACACTACCAGTTGATGTATGATAACCACACTTGAAACATTTAAGAGATGAAGGGAATATTTTTTGTTTTCATGGAGGTATGAACCGAAAAAACTAATCACACTGTATGAATACGCGAAGCGGATTCATACATTGTGTGATTAGGTTTTTCGGTTCATACCTCCATGAAAACAAAAAAAAATATTCTCTTCATTTCTTATAATTTAATAGTATTGAGCGAAAAAAGCAAAAAAACTACATCTTTTGATACATGTTTGTATGGGACTATTTTGTGTGGAAGCATACAAAATCACTGCGTGCTCAAAATTTTGTTCATGGAGGTATGAATTCAATTTTTCGACCAATCAGAACGCTCGTTTTTGATAGACGAAACTTACAATTAAATTATTTCGATATAATGTCATTCCCCGCAGCTTGCAGCGGGATATTAATATGGCATTGTCCTTTCTTCCATCCGTCCTTTCGTTCTGATTTTGTCAGAGCTTGTTTGGAGCATTACTCCTTCTATGCAATTCGCTACAGTTGTTTTCCATATTTTTGATAATTTCATTAACCCTTTCCTGTTTTGCAAAATTTTAGACCAGTCCAAATTCAAAGATTATGCAGACGAAAATTCAAAGTAGATACAATTTGAAAAATAACCATTCAGTAGGGTAGAAAACACCGCGGAAAAAGGAAAGTGCTTGTTACAAGCAATTTCTTTCTTTTTTTTTTTTTTTTCTTTTTTTTTTTTGCACAATAATTTCTCAATTATAGAATTACAGGGACGTAAAAGACAGGGATTGGCCACGAAAGGGTAAAGAGTTCTATGGTCAATGACGCATATCGACGTCAAATTGAGTTTGTCAAGAGATTAACTCCTGCTTTTATTGATGGATTTGGGAGATGAGGAAAACATTTTTTGTTTATGTGGTGGCATGAAACGAAAATTCTAACCACATTGTATGAATAAGCGAAGCGCATTCATACATACATGTATGTGTGGCTAGATTTTTCGTTTTATCCCTCCCAAAAATCCCTTCATTTCTATAATTTTAATGCAATTGAGAAAAAAAAGTAAAAATATTTTACAAAATTTGATACATTTTGTTTGGAACTAATTTATGCGCAAGCATAGAAATAGTTGCGTGCTAAGAATTTTGTTCATGGAGATATGATTTTTTTTTTTGGGGGGGGGGGCAATCAGAATGCTCTTTATTTAGAAATGAAACTAACTATTAAATTATTTCGTTATGATCGACACTGTTGCTCTCCATCGCGACGTGATATGCGTACTGAAAGAATATTCATAGCTTTAAGGTCATGTTTACAAGTCAATGCCAAACGTTAAAATATAGCTTACCCGAAGTGTAAGTCCAACATATATAGATTGATCCAAAAATAATCTTCAAACACTGTTCTCGATGAAAAGCAGAATATACTATTAGAAACAAATCTACCTACAGGCTTAAGTTCAAGGCGAAACCTCAAGGTCAAATTTAAAACTGACTTAGATTTGGTTGTCATGAGCACATCACCAATATGCACGTTTGTTTGCCATTATAAAGAGACTTGCATATTGAATTTGTTTGTTTGTTTGAATGGGGTTTTACGCCGCTTTCAACAATCTTTCAGTTATATCGCGGCGGCTGGAGCACCTAACAATGGAATCCTGGTATTTCTCACACCAGTACTACCATTACATCCTTTCCTAGCCTCCAGCTGCTATCTCACATAGGTCTACGATTATCGACCCATTGGTGAGAGACAAATAGTCGGAAAGGATGATTGCCGCCGTCGGGGATCGAACCCGGGACCTCTAGATTAACAGTCCGACGCGTTACCAACTGCGCTATGACGGCGGCACTTGCATATTGAAACGAAAAGTTACATATTTAAGATCACTTTTTAAGCTAGCAAAGCTTCAGCATTGATAGCTTAAGTTAACAGACAAAAAATTGAGGTATTCTCAAAGTTCAACGAGTGCAAACTGCCACAGGAGGCTTAACCACTAAATCCGTGGAATGCTTTCGCCATAAAAAATAGTTCTTATGTATTTCAGGAATATTGTAAACTCTATTCAAATTGTAGAGAACTCTATCAAACGCGTGCTATTTAACTCATCCCCACTCAATTCCGCTTTTTAAGCATCTCAAGAAAAAAAGCTTTAAAAAACATTGAGGACATTGAAGAAATTGCTTGTAACAAGCAATTTCTTCAATGTCCACAATGTTTTCTACCTAACAAGGGAAAGATTTTCTTAATTCAATCATACTTTGCTAGCTTACAGGGTAACATCCCATTTCGTCTACTCCCATTTCGTCTACTGTATTTTTTTATTTTTTTTTTGCCAGAAGTCCAGTTTCGACTACTGTCCCATTTCGTCTACTGTCCCATTTCGTCTACTGTTCCAATTTGTCTACAATGGTTTCCTATATTAAGAAGAATTACGAAATATTTTATAAATTACATTTGATCAAGGTAGCATGAATTGAAGAAAGAAAATTGCTTTACATTATAAGATATATGATTGATGATGAAGATGTAAAAACAATGATTGTGAGTTTCATTCAATTATCTGCAATCGTAGTGTTTTAAGAGGCACTCGATACCTAATATTTTCACAAATTTGACTATTTTATGTGTATACTTAAATTTTGCAATGATTAAGATTTGATTAAATAATTGTAATAGTAGTTTTATCTTCCTTGTGATTTCATATCAAATAAATACAGGATTCCTATTTTTTCTCGAAATCTAAGTCTATGATTTTGTTGTCTACAACTAGAATTTATTTCATTAATATTGAAGTATTATAAAAAGAAAAGAAATTTACTGTATTGCCAAATTTCTTTACACTTTCATAATAACTTTCAATGTAAATATTATTCTAATGATTGTAAACCTCCATTTGTCATTATATTTATATCTTTTAAAGAATAATGCCTTTATAAATAAGATTTAAATCCAGTAGGTACAGGTGTGAATAGGCAAATAAACAAATGCCATACAGGTAATCCATCTTCTCAACACCTAACATTTTGTCTGCTACATAGTCTGAAAATGTGTGAAATATATCGGCAACAAATACCAATATTTGATACAAATATTGGTAAAAATGTAGAATTCACATTTTTAAGTAAGAAAAAAGCATAATAATTCAAAACCATAAAAAAGAATAAAATCTAAAATGTAGACGAAATGGGACTCCTGCACATAACAGGGGTAGACGAAATGGGACTAGTGCGCAAGTTTGTAGACGAAATGGGAGGAGACGAAATGGGAGTAGACGAAATGGGACTAAACCGCTTACAGTACTTTCAGTACTTTGATTATAAATGAGCTCACTTCGTGGACTATTCCTGTTGGGATATCTCATTTCAACGGAATAATTTGTTTCTATTTAAAGAGATATAAATTCCTTAAAAGTATAATAAGAGAAAAAGAGCCATCCGGGACAAACTATGATCCACGAAATGCTTGTTAAAAGAACAAGACATAAATTCAATAAGGTCAAGATCTGGCGAAGCCATTAAGTGAAAGAAGCCCATATAACTAATGCCATATACAATGAATATCAATTACAATGTAAAACAACAAAAATTGAAGATGAATTGGAAGAGCCACGAATTTGTATTTTGGGAATGTACTATAGACCACACACTATTCTATCAGTTTTTAGAATTTCAAAAGGATTGCTGTAAAAACTTGAGAATGTATGGCGTACATGATAATACAAAGCGGAAATAAACACAGTGCGATAACTTAAGGTATAAAAGTAAAACGGGTTTGTTTAATGTGCTTTTTTTTATTTCCTGAATGATGTCTTTATCGACCCATGGCTGAAGTTCAAGTGAAAACAACTTTTTTGCGACAACTGAAGGATAAAAGTAATAAGGGTAATAAGATAGTCTGCTTAACATCTGAATAATACCTATATCGATTCAAGTTTGAAGTTACACTTACAAAAGGATTAAGCAAGTTATAACTATAGTTATTATGCTTTTTACCAAGCACTATCCACCAATGAAGCTTCGTGCAGTTAGTTATTACACTGTCTGATATATGTCCAAGACAGTTTTACTCCAATAAACGGACTTCGAGAAATGACTCAAATGAAGCAAGCCACAGTTGCTGGTTTTTAAAGCCTTAAGAAGCTTTGTAATGTGCATATGACGAAAGATACAATCGACCAATCGCTGGCCTGGCCCACTTACCCCGTTGGCCACGCCCACAAACTCCAACAGTCCCTCTTCGATTTTTAAATGCGTTATTTTGCAAAACTTATGGCCAGTGGCATGTACCAAAAAAAGTAAAGTGGTTGGTTGGCGCCCTTAGCGTCGTAACTACAGCTTAGATAAGCTGTAGTTACGACGTTTTATTCACCAAACCGACAAAAGAAAAAATGGCGGCAAAAATGGCGACAAATGTTGGAGTTGAAAACTCAGCTCCGGACTAAACATAGTATTTGATTGGCCGGTTGATTCCTTGACTGACATCGCGATTGGTCAATTAAGGGGTTAAAGTGAAAACTGTGTCCTGTTTTTAAATAATAACGTTTGAAGTCGCCAAACCAACAAATGAAAAAAATGGCGGCAAAAATGGCGTCAAATGTTGGAGTTGAAAACTCAGCTCCGGACTAAATATAGTATTTGATTAGTCGGTTGATTCCTTGACTGACAGCCGCGATTGGTTAATTATGGGGTTAAGGTGAAAACTGTGTCCGGTTTTTAAATAATATTATCCACATTACAGTTGCTTTGTCAAACGAAGATTATAAACATACCAATATTGACTTTGTGTGTTGAAAGTCTTGAAGAATCGGGGAAATGTTTAATTTAAAAGTCGAAATAAAGGAAATTGATTGATCGAATTCGGGTTAACGCCGCTTTTTACAGTATTTCAGTTATATCACGGCGGCTGGAACACCTAACAATGGATTCCTGCTATTTCTCACACCAGTAATACCACTACATACTTTCCTAGCCTCCAGCTGCTATCCCAAGTTTACGATTATCAACCCATTGGTGAGAGACAAATGTCGGAAAGAATATGTGCCGCCGCCAGGGATGGAATTCATGACATCCCATGATTGAAGATTAGGAGTCTGAGGCGCTACCGACTGCGCTATGACAGCGGCTTCGAAATACAGGAAATGGAATCTATCAAAATATAAAGACTCGTTTTGCCTTTTCTTTAGACAGCATCGTTAAGAAGTTTCAAGAACTTTTGCTACAACTTTCGGATAAATTGATGTAAATCTTTTATTTTCACGGAATTCCCTGTTCCCTGTCCTTTATGAAGGTAACAACTTAGTGCACAACGGCTAAATCGTTCAGATATGTAAATCGTCAATCTCAGAGATAACAAATACCAACATGACTTAAAATCAAAGTGCTGAAAAGTACTGTAAGCTAGCAAAGCCTTGTTTTGTGAAGTAATCTTCTTTGTTGAACGTTACTATGATAAAGATACGAGGTTAAAGTAACCAAGGGGTTAACCCATTCCCACACAACCCCTCCTTTTTACGCCCCCGAAGAAAATACTCTTGGAAAACAATGTGGAAAACGAAGAAATTGCTTATAACACTCAATTTCTTCATTTTCCACATTGTTTTCTACCTAAAGAGATAAATATTTTAGAATTTTCAACAATTTGAAATTTTCGTCTGCATCTTCTTCGAAGACTCTGTTCAGAGTCATTTTGAATACGGTGTGCTCAAGTGAGCTAAAATACCAAGGAGATGAACTTGCATGCAGAGTTTGCAATATTCCTGAAATACATAAGAACTACTTTTTATAGCGTATGCATTAAACTGATTTAGTGATTGAGCCTCAAGTGGCAGTTTGCACTCGTTTAACTTTGAGACGATCTCAATCTTTTTCTGTTAATTTAAGCTTTGCTAATTCATTTGGCCATCTGTTGTAATCTTTATTGAAATAGGTACAGTGTTTAACCCTTTCCAATACAATAACTGGTTTTTACGTCCTTGTGATTTCATGATTTGTGCCAAGCAATTTCTTCTTTTTTTCACAATATTTTCTACCCTACTAAATGGTTATTTTTCAACTAAATCCACTATAAATTTTCGTCTGCAAAACCTTTGAATTTGGACAGTTCTTAAAAAATTTGAAACAGGAAAGGGTTAAATAATACAAATAAGATAGGTACAGTGTTTAACCCTTTCCCATACAATCACTGGTTTTTACGTCCTTGTGATTTTATACTTGAGAAAACATTGTGGGAAAAGAAGAAATTGCTTGTAACAAGCAATTTCTTCTTTTTTCACAATATTTTCTACCCTACTAAATAGTTATTTTTCAAATTAAATCCACTATAAATTTCCGTCTGCAAAACCTTTGAATTTGGACAGGTCTTAAAAAATTTGAAACAGGAAAGGGTTAAATAATACAAATAAGATAGTTTGCTGATAAATCAGGATAGCTTTCCATGCCTTTTTCGGCGAAAAGTGCAGGTTTTGAAAGTACGATTTGTCCTGCAAAATTGACTTAAAATAGACAGAAAACATCTTAAAGTATTGGAAAAAACTTACTGAAATTTTGAACAACAAATTAAAAACAGAGAACAGAATTTTTTAACAACACATTAACAAGGTGAAAAACCAAGGAAACGCGTTCTTATAATGCAGTTCTCATACAAAGAAACCCTATTTGATTTTCTGAGCGTACACAATAAGCATTTATGTTAGATAACATCAAGATTGATATTAAAAGAAAATTAATTCTACAAAATAAGGAGTAGAAACTTTCGAAGAGTATGCATCCATGTAAAATGTTCTATTTGAACGCAATTGAAGCCATCTAGTCACGTATTCGATGATAGATTTTTACCTGTCGGAAAAGTAACAATTTTTGCTATCCCAATTTACAGGCACTTAACCGACATTAATATACCTTGTATTTCGACTTCATTTGCTGATTATCCAGGAAAGAAGGTAGATATTTCATTTGGGGAAGGCGGCTGAGCTGAAGCCTCGAACACATCTTTTCTAGTGGAGGTTTAAGAACAAAAGTTTACGATTATCTATTATAGACCTTCTACCTTTTGAGCTGCCTCTAAGAAACTGAGAGTAATGGGATATCACAACTGTAAATGTTATATCGACTGCCTCGATGGCCGAGCAGTAAAGGTGCTTGACTCGTGATCTAAATGTCACGGGTTCGAGCCCCACTGTCACCGGGGTGTGTTCATGGGCAAAACACTTAATAGCCAGCCCCAGCCTACCCAGCTGTAGAAGTGGGTAGCAGTGGGATTCAGCCACTGCCTCTCTTTCGGGAACATGAAAACATCTGGATTGTGAGTGTTCGAGAGCGACTGTATAAGCTTAAAGCTTTCGTCGCAATCAAACTAAAATAAATTAGTATAAACTTTATGTTATATAATTGACTAGAAATTATCACATAAAAAATTCTTAGAAAGGATAATGTTGCTTAAAGCAAGTGTTTTGTTCTTTTATAACACGACTCCTGACATACTCAAATATTGATTAAGAAAGGAATTTCATCTGTGGATATTTGGATGACGCAATGTCATTATAATTAGACATTATGTTTGGTAAAATCGTGTATTTTGAACCGTTTGTGGTTCTAGCATGAGACAATCAATTTAGCACCTCCAAAACGATCTATTTACATGCATCTAGTTAATATCGATAAGACGAAAATTGCGGCCTTGGTTAGACTGCAACAAATTTCACCAAGGTTATTAGTTTTGCGCTTTCCTTTTTCGCTCAAAGGGCTGGTCACTTATATAAGGATAAGAAGATGCATTTGGAATAAACCCCGTCTGTGAATAATAAATCCCGCTTATTGCAGACTTCCATATCCACTGAGTATATAAATGATAAAGAAAAAAGGAAATGTGACAAGATTTATATTAGCTTTGTTCCTTCTAGAAACCTATACCGTCTGAAAGTCCAATTGATTTATTTCTCAGATTTAGACTACTTAACAGTAATTTGACAGCAATACCTTTGCAGACTGGTTAAAGGGAGGTATCGAGGTTTGCAAAACCCAGATAAGAAAAATATACATGGTGCCGAATAATACACTCAAACGAAATCTAATACATTAAGTTAACGCCATTTTTAACAGTATTACGGTCATATCGCAGTGGTCGGAGCACCTAACAATGGATTCCTTGTATTTCTCACACCAGTACTACCACTACATCCTTTACGATTATCAACCCTTTGGTGGGTGACAAATGTCGGAAAGGACATTTGCCGCGACTGGGGGTCGAACCCGGGACCCCGTGATTAGGAATCCGATGCGCTACCAACTTCGCTTTGACTGCGGCCTATTTCGAATGGGACTGCCCAGTTAATAAATGACGCAATTTTGAATGTTCTCTTCTGCAATATTTTTGCTACGTTCAAGGCTTTCCTGTGATTTCTTATTTTTTTTTCAGTAACAATTTTTTGTATCTTACTGGCTTTACCGTTTATGAAGTTGATAAACCTGCTTAAACACGAAATCGAAACGGTGTCTGAGTATCTCAAGATTGAACAATGCAGTCTTGATTACCGTCCTTCGGATTGATTGATTGAATGGGGTTTAACGCCGCTCTTAACAGTATTTCAGTCATATCGCGGCGGCTGGAGCACGTAACAATGCAGACCTGGTAATTCTCACTTCAATACTACCACTGCACCCTTTCCTAGCCTCTAGCTGATATCCCCAGTTGGTAGCGCGTCGGACTGTCAATCTATAGGTCCCGGGTTTGATCCTCGACGGCGGCAATCATCCTTTCCGACTATTTGTCTCTCACCAATGAGTCGATAATCGTAGACCTATGTGGGATAGCAGCTGGAGGCTATGAAAGGATGTAATTGTAGTACTGGTGTGAGAAATACCAGGATTCCGTTGTTAGGTGCTCCAGCCGCCGCGATATAACTGAAAGATTGTTGAAAGCGGCGTAAAACCCCATTCAAACAAACAAACTAGCTGATATCCCACTAAGGTTTACGATTGCATAAATGAAGACAACAGTATGTAAATGATCACATTGAATGCAATAAGTTGTCTAAGCTTGTTTTAACCCTTTCCTGTACAGTCCCTGGTTTTTACCTCCTTGTGATTTTATACTTGTTAAAACATTGCAGAGAGATTTGTCGGAAAGAATATGTGCCGCCGCCGGGTATCGAACCCATGACATCCCATGATTGAATATTATGAGTCTGGTGCACTATACCGACTGCGCTGTGACGGCGGCTACCTTCCTTCGGAATAACACGATAAGTATGCACTATCCTATAAACTTTTAAATTTAATTCAAAGACTTTACATTTTTCCTTTTCGATAAATTTATAAAAACAAATGAGTATTTTTTTCTCTTATGTTATTAGATTGTTTTTCATAATTAACATTCATTTTCGATTTTGAAAAGAAATCAGTATGTGTTAATATTACTTTAGCTCAGTTTGTCTAACATTGTTCCTGTGCAAACCCGGGATTTCACGTCACTGTGATTTTATAGAAAATATTGTGGAAAATGAAGAAATAGCTTGTCACTAATAATTTCCCCTTTTTTCGAAACATTTTCTACCATATAGGATGATTTCATTTCAGATTGCATTCTATTTTCATTATTGTCCACAACCTCTTTCAATTTGGACCAGTCTAAAGTTTCCATATACAGGAAAGGGTAAAATGTAATTTTTGTTATACAGCAGCGTATATAATGTACGTCTTTTGTTTTCTTGTTTGTACTTTAAATTTTTGATTGCTGTCTTGTTGCTTTCTCATAATGTTATGTCATTTTTATCGCGGATAAGTTCGATTTGAAGTACAAATGGGTTAAAATTTATGCAACGATGTCAAATCTTAGAAATCAACCTGTTAGCACTATTAGTTCCATTTTTTGAATCTTATTCACAATGTCATTTTCTAGGATACAATGGACAGTTGGACAAAATGACTAGTGTCAAATCTTTGAAACATCTTTGGTCCTCTCAACATACAATATATATATTCTATCGCTCAAATGTTTTGTTATTCTGTCCGGACGTTTGTCTTTGGCAAGAAAAATATTGAGTATACTCCGGTGGAAAGAAATTCAAACACGCTTACATATATAAATCAAAAACTTTGCAAAATGACACGAAAATAACTATGATATAACGTCGGTGCGCAAGTAAAATGTCGTAACTGCAGCTTTATTAAAGCCGTATTTACAACATCTTGGTCGTGCACCGAGGTCATTTGCCATTTTCACCATTTATATCATTCTAAACGTAGACACTATTTTAAATATACGCAAACTAAAACTCTACAGTCATAGCACTATTAATCTCGAAATAAATCCAACAAACTGATTTTTGTACGAGTCTGTGTATTGAATTTCTAACAACTTCACCATTGCGTTAGCCCTTTTCTGTTCAATCCCTGAGTTTTTCGTCCCTATTAATTTAGAATTGACAAAACATTGTAGAAAAAGAGGAAATTGCTTGTCCAAGCAATTTCTTTTTTTCCATAATATTTTCTACCGTACTCAATGGTTATTTATTTATTTATTTTGTTTTATTTTATTGATTTTTTTTCAAATTAAATCACTTTATATTTCGTCTGCAATACCTTTGAATTTGGACAGGTCTAAGATATTGCAAAACAGGAAAGGGTTAAAGAAAGACGCCGAATCGTACTTTTGAAATAACCGCTTATCATATGTGGAAATTTTTAGGTGATACCTGTTTACAGAGCATTATAAGAAGACAATGGTCATATTTCGCGGATGTGCAGACTGATCTAGATAATTATAAAGTTAGCGTATATGGGTATATGTTGGAAATCATTACTGGTTCCCATGCTTCGGTTCTAGATAAGTAAAGGAATGTCGGGGCGCTCGCCCCGCCCGCCTTCCCCCGACAAGAAGTTCCATTTAGATATCAAACGGTTTAATATTGCACATTTTATTGCCAGTATTATGTAACAAATACGTAAAATGGTTCGTTGGCGCTCCAAAAGTCGCAACTAGAGCTTGAAGATTTAAGTCGACAAACCAACAAAAAATATTGACACAAATGTCGCTCAAAGTTCGATTTCCGTCTGAATGTGTGATTTAAATGGAAGATCGTTGATTTGATTGACAGTCGCTACCTGTCAATTAGATCGGCTTTTGAACAGAATTTCATGAAAATTAAATATAAGGAAATTATTCATCTTTTCCAATAGTTAGTGGTGTTTTTTTGTTTTGTTTTTTTTCACGATATATTCATTCTTCGTTTTAACTCTACTAAATTCACTATAAAGTTAATTCAATGTGATACATATCCCATGCCATACCATAAAACATCGGAATTTATCGGATGAGGTCGATGGTCTTCGGGTTAATGTTGGTAACGACTGAATCGCTAGCGGAAACAGATGAAGTAATTGACACGTCATGAAAACCACAAATAAGGCAATTTTCTGTACTATTGAGAAATACTGTATTTACCAGATGAATTTGGGTTCCGTTTCGGTTGTAATTCTCTGAATTATTTGAAGTCTCGTAACGTGGAATAATCTTGCTTTTTTTTCAAGTTAAGAAAAGGCATTTCATTGCAAAATCGGCTTAACCACCTTCCTCAAATGTCTGAAAGTATTACAGTTAGAAATTTGAAAACGTTTCTTTGATAATCTTTAAGATTTAATACAAATGCGAGAAAGCGGTTCACAAGAAGTTAAATTAAAACAACGACTATTTTGCATTTAGGATCATGTCATAAAAATGTCAATGAACCAATTTTATATGGTTTTTTTTTCTAAGACGAAATGGTAGAAATTCAGGTCTGTCAGATACTTTTGTTTTCGCGAGTCAACTATAAAAAAGATCTAATGCATTTGTCATTGTTAGCACAATTAATGAAGCTGATGTCTTAGAGTCATGGTCTTCGATCTAGAAAAGATCCAATACTTATCTTTAGAACCTTATTTTGCTGTACCCCACGGTCATTTGGGAATGGTTTTTATCACAGGATAAATCAAGTACTAGGTTTTTATGTGTAGCATAATAGGGGTTAATAGCTGTCAATTCTTGTTTGGAAGGAACCCGGAGCTGACCGAATTTCCATGAACACTGTCATTATTGGGTGACATAGTTTTGCTGTCAACACCATGAATTGAATTACAATGAAATAAAACCATTGTTACTTGATTTTTACCGAATTACATATTCACAAACCGTCTAGGCAAAACACATTGTATTACAGTAGAATCAAACAACTTCGTCTTTCCAAATTTCCATGTGCTTGTTTAAGTATATTGTAGTCTACCAAACGAAAGATTCGGTTGGAAACATCTTTACCTATACATATCCTATATTACTGGTATAGCCCTCTAAGGATCATGAAATGTCACACCATCGTACGGCTACAATCTTCACAAGACAACCAAAATTCTTTCCTTATATGCAATTTTTAATTGAGAAATCTGACTTTATGACGAATCTCAGGAATTTAGAGGACTCCATACTTACATAGAGCGCGAAGAAGTTCTAGAAAATGGACATAATTCCACATTTTGTCGTTGGGCGAGCAAATATCGTAAATACAGCTTGACTAAAGCACATATTTTTTCCGACATTTGTCTCTCACCAATGGGTGGATAATCGCGAACCTAAGTGGGATAGCAGCTAGAGGCTATAGGAAAGGACGTTGCGGTAGTACTGGTGTGAGAAATACCAGGGATCCATTGTTAGGTGCTCCAGCCGCCGCGATATGACTGAAATACTGTTAAAAGCGGCGTTAAACCCCATTCAATCAATCAATTAACATATTATTCACGAGTCTATGGTAACTACTTTATATGTATGGGTATGAAGAAACTATTTTAAATGAATGAGTATACAGGAACTACTTTTTATGCATGGGTAAAAAGGAACTACTTTTTATGCATGAGTATTGGGGATTTTATCCACGATTATGTCTGTCTGTCTGTCTGTTTGATTATAAAGGAAATACTTTGTAAGCATGATTATGAAATAGTTTACTACTTTATACGTAGGTGAACTTTTTATAGAATCAGAATTTAGGGCAGTAAAGATTATCTTCGGTGCTCTACCAAAAACCTCGTACAAGCTGTAGTTATGAACCTTCGGTAGAATACTGACGTTATATCATTTGAAATTATATGCTAAAATTTTATAATGTCATCCACATGATTTAAAAAATCTAGGGGAACTTTACATGATTTGTAAGATCGTTTTTATCAAGAAAATAATCAAGGAATTGTATAAACTAAGAGGTTCCGGAATGTGTATTTTCGGACTTAGCACTCTTTTCGATGTTGCATGATTTTGGTACATAAACTGAGTACAAGAACATTTTAATGTTTTCTTCTGAGAGCTTTTAAGTGGAAATTGACATGTAATGCTTTTTAAAAATGAACCTGGCAGAAAGGCACATTTTATTTCTCTGGTTATATTTTTGAGAAAAAAAAAAAAAAAAACCAACAAACAAACAAACAAAAAACACACAAAAAAAAACAATACAACAAACAAACAGATAAGGAAACAAAAGAAAACATCAGCACCACCACCAACGACAACAACAACAACAGCAATAAAACTATAAATACAGTCTAAAGTTGAGTCTACAATGTTTGTTTGGTAAAGAGTTCCAACTCTAGAGTAAAGTATAATTGCATGAGTATCAGACTACTGCTGTACAGATTCTAGTAACAAACACATAATTTGGCGTCTCGTACGTAAATAATCGTTCAAAAATGATAGCTTTTAGCCGTATATTTGATATGACGAATAGACGGATGAGAAGGAACGAATCGTTTCTGGCCAACCCTAGCGGGGGGAGCAGACTGAAGCCTAATACCTAAAAGCACAATATGCAATTGGATACTAAGTGTAACGGTAGCGTCTTTTTGCATTAACCTGTTGACCAATCGCTGGCCCCGCCTAATTACTCCTTTAGTCACGCCCTCTGACTCCAACAGAAAGTCCAGCTTCGATTTTAAACGGCGATATTTTACAAAAAACTATGGTCAGTAGCATGAAAAAAAAAGTAGAATCGTTGGTTGTCGACCTAAACGTCGTAAATACAGCTTGAATAATTTGTACTTACGACGTCTCAGTCGCCCAAAAACAGTGTTGGTTTTTCTTTCATTTCGTGAACAATAAAAGCTATATTTTCACGAGTGGCTTTTTATTCATTCGAGAATAAAATATACATTTTCACGAGTGGCTCTGAAATGAGAGATTTGTCGATCTTACTCAAGTAACAAACGATTGATATATTTCTTTAAAACAAGGAAGACACAAAATATGATATTTTCTGGACAAAAATTCTAAAAGCCGGTCATTTGCTTTACGTGTTTACCTGGTGACGGCATAAAGAATTTGGTCGCGCTGAGATGGCATTCAAATGAGCGAAATGAACGAAAGCAGGGCTATATTTAGATCTACCCAAAATATTTGATAATTATTTTTTTCAAGTGATAATCCACAAAGAAATCTCGATAATCCATCTTAAAGCATTAAAGGAAAAAAAACAAAACAACAACAAAAAAAAACACAACATTTTCTCAACATAATGTCTGAATTAAACAAATGCTGGGTCGAGTTTAAATTTTATCCTTTTGACAACCTCTCTCTTTCTTTTTTGCTATCAAAGATGCAAAGAAGAAATCTTTCAATACATCACAAATGCAACAATTAAGGCTGGTCGAATTTAAAGAAAAAAACAGACGACAATTTTTAGTTTATAGACTTCTAAAATCCTTTACATTATGTAAAAGAAAACATATAGTGGATAATGAAGAAATTGCTTGTAACAAATAATTTCTCTTTTCCACACTATTTTACAGGGCATTTTTTAGGGTGTTAAACATAAAATTTCGTCGAAATGGGCTAAGGCATTACCTATTGCCAAACCCAGAAAAGAATGTACTTTTGGAACAAAAACAAGTTTGTCTTTAGGGACAAAAAGTTCATTGTAATTGGAGCTTTTATCTAATTATTCTTGTCACAAAATAAAACAGCCGCCTACGGTTTCTTTGTTTGAAATAAAAAACAAAAGCACTCTACAGGGCGTAACCGCGAGAAAATGTATAAGTGCATAAAATTTGAAATTATTTTAAGTGTATAAAATGCATATAATTTCAAAAAGCGTAGTGATTACACCACATAATTTAACTCACGATGCTGTAGATAGAAAACAATTCGTAAGCCTTCATATCTTTCTAACTGTACTTCTTATTTAGTTATTTCGTTTTTCCTTCTTTCTTTTTTCAAAGCTTAAACTAATCCGATTTTAGTTCCGTCTGTCACAATTAAAACATTTTCATTGGCTGTTTTGGGTTTTTTTGTTTTGTTTTTTTTTTTTAATCATTCGGTAACAAAGTTTTAAGCGGAGTCTGTATGCTTGCGCAAAAAATTATACCTATAAACACTGACTCAAACTCAGTAAAATATTTGCTTTGTTTTGCGATAGTTCATTATACTATAAGACATGAACAGATTTTTTGTTTGTTTGTTTGTTTGTTTGTTTGTTTTCATTGAGGTATGAACTTAAGAACTTAATCACACTAATGTATGAGTATGATGAATTTGCAAAGCGTTTTCAGTGATTAAGTTCAGAGTTGGTCAATGAACGGACCGTTGACTACGCCACTGACCTCCCACCTGGCAGTTCGACTCGGGTAGTAGACGCCATTATGTTGTAGAATATGTAGATATATTAAAAAATAAGCGACCTAAACGCCTAAGTCAATTCATTTACCCATTCTCACTCAATTATTTTACACTAAAGGAATCATAGTAAAAAATAGACATTGTTTGTAACAAGCAGTTTATTGTTTCCCACTTCATTTCCTACAGTTTCTGATGCGTTTTTTCTTTTAATTTTCACAAGCTTTAAATTGACGTCTTAAGCTTCTCTCAATTTGGACCAATCTAACTTTTTGTCGTCTGAAAATGTTTTAAATTAACACGAAACAGGACATATTTTAGTTACACGTATTTTATATATTCATTTGATCTTTGTAAAGTTTATGTTTTAAAGTTCCCTTACTTTAGATACATCTGCCTGCCTTAAAATGAAAGCGTTAATTCTGGAGTTGTACACAAAAAGCCATTATAAAATCCTCACATTCTGCTGGGAAATGTAAAGAGTCCCTTGGTCCCAATAAACCTAGATTAAACGGGCTAGGTGCTTCATTTACAGCAGACAACTAAATTGGATAAAATGCCATGCAAATAACCATATACGGTTCCGATAAACCAATTCCCACACAATTATTCTTTTTTGATGACCCCCCCCCCCAAAAAAAAAGCTTTGAAAAAATGAGCAAATGAAAAACATTTTGGAATTTGAAGCAACTACGTATCAAAAGCAATATCTTCATTATCCTTGATATTTTCTGCCTCAAAGTCTTAAATTTTGTCGTCTGGTAGTGGGTCAATCTTTGATTGGTAAAAATCGAAAGAGGCTGTAGACGACATTTCAAATACCCCTATAATTGGGAAATGAGTTCCAAATACGATAGAAAGTTGTGAACAAGAGGCCCAGTGGGCCTTAACGGTCACCTGAGTAAAAGAGCACCAAGACAAGTGATTTTGTTTGAAAGAATTAGAAAAAGGTTTGGTTGAAATACCCTCAGTAGTTCTTGAGAAGAAGATGAAAATGTTTAAAAGTTACCAAAAATGACCCCCTTTTGGTCCCCATTTTAGGCACCCCTGACCTCCAGCCTTTTAATTTTCACAAATCTGTATAATCAGTACCCAATGATGCTTTTCACCAAGTTAGTTTGAAATTGGCTTAGTACTTCATCAGAAGAAGGTGAAAATGTGAATTTTTTAACATGATGAACTTTGACCTCTGGGTGTGGCCCCATACATGACCCCAGGGACATGAATTTCACAATTTATAATATACCTGTCCTAGTTGACATGCACACAGAATATTTAAGCTCTGGCATTAACGGTTTATTAGAAGAAGATTTTTAAAGAAGTACCAAAAATTACCCCTTTTTGGCCCCTATTTGGGCCCCTTTGACCCCCAGAGCCCCTATTTTCACAAACTTGAATTGGCATCCCCCAATGATGCTTTCTACCAAGTTTGGTTGAAATCCGCCAAGTAGTTCTTGATAAGAAGATGAAATATTTAAAAGTTACCAAAATTACCCCCTTTTTGTCCCCATTTTAGGGCCCCCTGACCCCCCAACCTTTTTATTTTCACAAATCTGAATAACCATTACCAAATGATGCTTTTCACCAAGTTTGTTTGAAATTGGCTTTGTACTTCATCAAAGGAAGATGAAAATGTGAATTTTTTAACATGATGAACTTTGACCTCTGGGTGTGGCCCCATACATGACCCCAGGGGCATGAATTTCACAATTTATAATAAAACTGTCCTAGTTGTCATGCACACAAAATATTTAAGCTCTGGCATTAACGATTTATTAGAAAAAGAATTTTAAAGAAGTACCAAAAATTACCCCTTTTTGGCCCCTATTTTGGCCCCTATGACCCCCAGAACCCCTATTTTCATAAACTTGAATTTGCATCCCCCAATGATGCTTTCTACCAAGTTTGGTTGAAATCCGCCCAGTAGTTCTTGAGAAGAAGATGAAATATTTAAAAGTTACCAAAAATTACCCCCTTTTGGTCCCCATTTTAGGGCCCCCTGACCCCCCAACCTTTTTATTTTCACAAATCTGAATAACCATTACCAAATGATGCTTTTCACCAAGTTTATTTGAAATTGGCTTTGTACTTCATCAGAAGAAGATGAAAATGTGAATTTTTTAACATGATGAACTTTGACCTCTGGGTGTGGCCCCATACATGACCCCAGGGACATGAATTTCACAATTTATAATATACCTGTCCTAGTTGACATGCACACAAAATATTTAAGCTCTGGCATTAACGGTTTATAAGAAGAAGATTTTTAAAGAAGTACCAAAAATTACCCCTTTTTGGCCCCTATTTGGGCCCCTTTGACCCCCAGAGCCCCTATTTTCACAAACTTGAATTGGCATCCCCCAATGATGCTTTCTACCAAGTTTGGTTGAAATCTGCCCAGTAGTTCTTGAGAAGAAGATGTAAATGTTTAAAAGTTAACGGACGACGGACGACGCACGACGGACGACGCACGACGCACGACGACGGACAAACGATGATTGCAATAGGTCACCATGACCATTCGGTCAGGTGACCTAAAAATGGAGATGCAATTTCTCCATTTCGCTCAATCTTTTTCATGATCGTATGACTCCAGGGCGTCGGAAAGCGTCGTTATGTAATAATTGGTTAACTTTGTTTATTCCGATATGAGATCAACTACTTCTGGCGTTCCACAGAGATCTATATCAGGCCCTTTCTTATTTCTAATTCATGTAAATGACCTTTCGTAAACCTTATATTCAAACTTCACACTTCATAGATGTAGTTCTTCGGTACCGCTTATAAATGAATTCCTACAAGATGATCTTACTCGAATTATAAAAAGGTGCAGACATAGCAGCATGATTCTCAATCCTGCAAAAATTGCATGTATGCTAATATGCGCCTAAGCAAAAAAAATGAGTTCTGAACTAAATTTAATTATACGAGATAGCAAGATAGAAAATGTTTATTCTAAGAAGCTTTATGTGTACATATTGACAATAGTTGTGCTGGAAAGTTCACTTTGATCAGCTATGATGAAAATTGACATCACATCTTCGTTAATAACTTTCTTACTATGGTAATAAACATTTTTTTACAACGCTTACACCACTCCGTATTTTGACTATGGGTGTATTCTTTTGGGCCAGTGTAAATTCTCGTTAGCTCAAAGAGTCAATAAAATCCAAAAAAGAGCAGCTCGCATAAATGATATGCCAGCCTAGGAGGTCTAGTTCTGGGAAAAAATCATTTCTTTGAAATGGTTATCTTTTGAAAACCGATGTAAGTATTACACGATTACGATCAGTGTCCGAATTTGTAGCAGTCAATAACAACCAATTGCATAATATAGGATCAGGGTCCGGTAACCAGTTATCTCACAAAGTGTTCCCAGAACTGAATTTATGAAGAAAACCTTTTCTTATGTTGGAATGCCATACCAACAAACCTTCGAATAATTACAAATTTATCTTACTTTAAAAGCTCCCTACAAACCATTTGATGTCTGGTAACGGGTTATAGTGACAATTCCTTCACTCAGGATTGTGTATTTATTTATTTATTATTTCCGTTTATTTATCGTCGCTACCGTAGCACATGCCCATATGAGCGACGCCCCCAGAAGACGGTTAGTTGTTACGGGGGATAGTGCAAGGATACAGGACGAAACTGCTGAGAGCTCCGCCTGGTTCTTTAACGTGCTCGATGGATAGCATCGTCACACGGGGCCTCGGTTTAACGTCTCATCCGAAAGACAATTAGTTTTGTTAGTTGATATGGTCAGCCCAGGGCTCGAACCCGTGATCTTGAGGTTTGAAGTCAAGGATTGTGTATGTCAAATGAGATTACCTTTATGTTAACTAACATTATTATTTTTCATCATTATCATCACCATTTCAGTTATATCATTAATCACTTAATCACGGTTGAGTGGATTTATTGCCTTTTCGAAAGCGTTTCTCGTGTTTTGACATTACTAGGTATTTGCAATATGAACATATGTTTTATCACCACAATTTTCATTGTTTTACAATTAAAATTATAAACTGTAAGATTGTGATAATAATCCTAACATCTTGTTCATCATAACTTATTTGTTGCAATGTGCCTTATTGTAAATTAGTTCTTCATTGTATTATGTCGTATGGTGATAGCTTAATGAGCTACCCTCTATGAATAAAGATTTTATTATTATTATAACTAGCGTTTAATTATACGATTAAACACTAGCACGTTACTGTTATAGAACATAGAACATAGTTTATTAGAAAATTTCCAGAGGGCCTTTAACCCATGAGGATTATACAAATATAACACAATAATACAATATGACGGACAACAAATTCTGCATAAATATTTATCAGAAGCTTTAAATATTCAGACATGATGAGAAAATATAATCCACGTTCTGTTCATCTTACTCGAAAGCGAAATTAAGCAAGATGAACGGTGGATAGGAATGAATACTATCAGTAAGCGAACCTTAAATCTTTAGAAAATATGTCCAGTTTATTTACAGAAAGGCACAAACAGGGCTCAAGATAAGATAAAGCCGTGGTTACGACCATATGGAAGTAAACCGGCAATTCGAACATTTCATGTTCAGTGTTTACATTTATTAACTATATGTTTTGAACAAATATTAATGACGGATGGTATCCAAAACATCGTAACTGCAACTGTAACAAAAACTGTTATATATATATATTTATTATTAAATATATAAACCGACACGATAATTATAGAAATTTGTAGATACAGCTTGGAATTTCGAAAAAAATACACTTGAAGCACGCTCAACTAACTATAGAGAATCCTGTTTCTTAATTCAAACGATTTATTTACAAAATATCCTAGATTTCTAACAATTTTCTGATTAGTAGAAGTAATTAATTCTACAAATTTGAACATATTTGGTCTTCCCCAGAAATATTTTTGTAAAATTTCCTTTCGTAATTCCGAGTTTATTTCACAATATAATACGAAATGGTATACGTCCTCTAATTTATTGCATAAAGTACAAATACGGTCATTTAAAGGGGTACTTACAGGTTTATTCCACCTTCCTGTTTCGACACATAACCTGTGGGACGAAACACGAAGACAGGACAAACTCTTCCTGAACTTAGAAATATGCAAAATATTTAGGTACGATTGAAAACGAAAGTCTGCAAAAGTTCTGTAACATGTTGCACGACTTGATATGTTTAAACGACTATTCCAGCCTTGTAAAAATTGATCTTTGATCCTTTGTTTTACTAAGGTTAGAAATACTTTTGAATTTCCGACCGTTTGTGATATCCAAACATCTGCAAAGCCTAAATTAAAAATTGTGTCTCTTAAAAGTGAACACCAGTTTTTACAATTGGGGTTATCCTGAATATCCTGATATAAAGTCTTGTAAACAATATAGATATATTTCTTAGGGTCCGAATTTAATATTTTAAGCCAAAATCTAAATATTGCAACGTACCGTGTGTTTATCAAAGGCATTCTCCCTAATTCTCCATACACGAAATCATTTTGTGTTGTCTTTTTTACACCTTGTAGCCGTTTACAAAATTGCAGATGGACTCTTTCAATGACTTCACCCTGACAGTTTAATCTGGCGTGTTCTCTGTTTTGTTTCCGAAGTAACATACAGCCACGAAGAAAAAGTGGCATATAAACAATCCAACGGTGAAAGATTTTATATTTGGTTCACATGATAATGATAATGGTTATCTTTTGGGTTTCAGTACCAATTATTGGATCGCTGGGCACGCCCACTGAGCTCCGTCAGGAATGTCCACTTTCATCTCAAACAGTGTTATTTTACAACATTCATACCCAGCAACATTAAACCTAAAAAGTAAAATGGTTAGTTGCCGACAAAAACGTCGTAACTACAATTTAATCATTCTGTAAGTGCGACAGGTGAGTCGCCAAGGTAATAAGATGTCTCACAAATAAGCTCTAAATGAACGATCGGTTAATTTCGATAGGTCCAATTTATGTTAATCTTTTAGTGCGGCTTTTGATCAGATTTCCACGAAAATTGGAACACGAAAGTTATCCACTTTTCCAATAGTTATAAAAGTCATTTTCACGATAGATATTCTCTCTTCGTTTTAAATCTACTATCTACTTATACCCTATAAATTTGATTTAACCCATTCCCACACAATGACTATTTTAAACGCCCCTTAATATGAAAACTTTAGAAATCACTGTGGAAAATGAAGAAATTGCTTGTTACAAGCAATTTCTTCATTATCCACAATGTTTTCTGCCACAAAAGACGAAACGTTTGAAGATTTCTTCAACTGAATTTTGTGGTCTTCAACTTCTTTGAATTTGGACTAGTGGGAAATGGTTAATATAGTAATTTCTTAATGTTCTACGTTAAAATATCGGAATTTACCGGATGAGGTCGTTAGTCTTCGGGTGATGTCGGTAACTTCTGTATTGCTAGCAGAAGCGAATGGCGTATTTATTACGTCATGAAACACACAAATACTGCAATTTTCGGCGCTATCGACAGAAAACGTATTGGCCGATGAATTCCGGCTCTATTCGGGCTGTACATCGTTGAATAATTTGGCGTCTCGTAACGCAAAATATTTTTGCTCCTTTTTTTTTTCTCTCTTTTTTTTTTTTTTTTTAAGTTATAAACAGTCATTTTCATTACAAAATCAGCTTTATCACGTTCTTTCAAATGTCTTAAAGCATTACAGTTAGAAACTTGAAAATCGAGAGCCAAAATTTGTCATTCATAATCTGTGCATTAGCCACTTTAAATACCGCTAATTCGGTGTCAATTTTTTACACATATAAAGGTAGCTTATATAACACAAAACTTCACCATATATCTTCAGGATATACAGTATGTCCCGGAATATGACGACGAACTGGTCGCTAGCCATTGAAACCACTTCTGCTTCTCTAAATGTTACCAAAAACATTGGCGGTCCCGTAAACTCTGACGTATATAAAGGACTGGAAGCGTATGCTCTCGGCTACTGGCACGTCCATCCGTATCTGAGCCTGCTGATATGTGGTTTTGGTATAATATCGAACATTATAAACATTATAATATTGACCCAGAAGAAAATGCTGAACCCCATAAACTGTGTGCTGACAGGGATCGCTGTTTCTGACATACTTACAATGGCGGATTATGTTCCGTTTGTCATCCACTTCTATTTACGGACAGGTCTAAGTAAGTATGAGTTTCTATTTTTACATCTGACCCTCCTGGTTGTTCCGTAAAACAATCAAAGCACTGAAAGTACTGTAAGCTAGCAAAGCTTGCAGACGACAATTTCAAGATAGTGGAATTCGGAAGAAAACATTTTGGACATTGAAGAAATTGCTTGTTACAAGCAATTTCTTCTATGTCCACTATGTTTTCCAAGGCATTTTCTTGAGATGCTGAAAAAAGCGGAATTGAGTGGGAATGAGTTACATAGCATGCTTGTGAAAGAGTGCACTACAATTTGAATAGAGTTAGTTATATTCTCAAAATTCACCAGGACTACTTTTTATGGTGTATGGTGATTAGTGGTTTAGTGGTATACTGATTAGTGGTTAAGCCTCCAGTGGCAGTTTGCACTCGTTGAACTTTGAGGCGACCTCAAAATTTGTCTGTTAACTTAAGCTATCAAAGCTGACGCTTTGCTAGCTAAAAATATTTGAAAAAAAAACTCATTGGTTCCAACAAAGGTCAGTGAACAAGAGGTCGTATTCCGAAAGTAAATATTTGGTGAGGTGGTATGATGAATTAACCCATTCCCAAAATGATGACGCTTTCTAATGCACAAAATAAAATAACGTTTTGGAAACATTGTGGAAAAGGAAGAAATTACTTCCCACACGTAATTACTTCACAATGATTTCTACACAACAGTAATAAAAAGAATAAAAAATTGCAAATTCGGAAAACTTAAAATTGTCGTCTGCAACATATTTGAATTGGATCAGTACAGAGTTTTTTCGTCTCGTAATGGGTTAAGAAAATATCAAGAGAGCGAGAAAGTATCGATCTTGGTCAGCCTGCGCAGTGATCGCAAGCTAATCAGGGTCGATAGTTTTCGCACTTTTCAGGAGGTTATTTCTTGTCCGACGGGCCACAAATATAGAATTATGTTAGTCTGTTACAAGCAATTTCTCCTTTTCCCACATAGGTTGGTTTCATTTCAATCCAAAATTAATTGTCGTCTGCAACCTCTTTTACTTTGGATCAAATTTAAAAAAAATAGGAAAAAAAGTTAAAGACTCGGATTATCCTGGCCACTCCAATAGAGTCTTTACGATGCGTTTTGTTTACAGTAAGATATTCTATTTCTTGGGACGATGTACTGTGGAAATATTCAGGCTGTTCAGAATTTCCCCCTTCAAGAAATTTGACAAAGGAAAATAATCTACTTTCCAGTGGATATTTAAGTCATTTTCACGATAAATATTCTTTCTTCGTGTTAATCCAGTAAATATATTATGAATTTAATTCAATGTAATATAATCCTAATGCTCTACTTTGAAACATCGGAATTCATCGGATGAGGTCGTTAGTCTTCGGGTGATGTCGGTAACGACTTTATTGCTAGCGGTAGCCGGGGACATAATTCGTACGTCATGGAAACTACAAATAAGGAAATTTTCGATTATTAGCGTATGGACACGATCAATTCCGGTTTTACTCGTGTTTTACATAGCTGACTTATTTTGCGTCTCGTAACGCGAAATATTTTTTATTCTTTTCTTTCTGTTTTATATTATGAAGTTTCACGTTCATTACAAATGTATGAAAGCATTACAGGTAGATATTAGAAAATTGAGAGCTTACCTTTCACAATCTGCGCAAGGACAGCCTTATAATTAAAGGGAAAACTTTGATCTCAGACCAGAAGCATTTTTTGAAGGTTTTGCGACATAGACGTCGTAACTACAGTTTTCACGCAGTAGTTACGGCGTTTAAGTCGCCAACTAATAAAGTGTCGTATTTTTTACACGTTACTGGCTACAAATTTTGCAAAATAACGCCGTATAATATCCATGTGGAACGTCCTTTCGAAGTCAGTGGGCGTGACCATTTGACAGATCGCAGCTGTCAATTAAAACCGATTGACCTATAATATTATTCATTTAGACATACACTGTTGATCGCTTAAATCTATTTCAAATATTTCGCATGTGGACGAATTATAGGCGATAAGCCGCATACGATGTTTTAGCTCACCAACGAACGATTTGCTTGAAGTTTTACGTCCACAGCCATAAAGTTTTCTAATGTCGTTTGATAAATCAGTAAAACCTCCTTGTCAAGGGTCAGTTGGCATGGCGATCCTTAATTGCTTTTTTAAAGGGGTGATTACTTTTTGATAGTCCCAAGATTCCCGTAGACTTTGTTTCCGAACATATATTCCTGATCCATGTCAAAGCGTGAATGACGAAGGTTGACAATCTCATTGGGAAAATCTTTATCAAATTTATCAGAGCATTTTTCTTGATAAACGTCACCAGGCGAGAACACTTATCTCTTGGGGGTCAGCAATTATCTGAAATTGAATTTCGGGCACACGATTTACTTTGGTTCGAATTTGTGCCCTGAATTTCTCGACCTCCATTACTTCTTTTTCAAATGTTGACATATATTAATTAGCAACAGCAAATGGAGAAGTGAATATATATCGAGGTGTTAGTTCAAAACTATCTAAGTCTATGTATTTATTATACATATATAAATTATATGAATTAAAATCTGGCTATCTAATACAACTCGACAGAAAAAATCCGTATTCGGCGTGTACCGTTAACATGGACTAATTTTTTGTGTATTGACGTTCGTTTTTGGTTTTTTTTTTTCAAAAAGTTGGTTATTTTTTAATCATTTAAGAGAATTTTCTTAATGTCGTGTCCTAAGGGTATATAATAAAAGGAATATTACAACAGTGTGTTTTTCTATTCGTTGTTATCGTGTTCTCGAAACGTGTGTAGGTATTTTACCTACACACGATTCTCGAGCACGATAACAACAAATAGTGTCGTAATCTTCTCTATATATAGATACTTACAATACTTATGTGCTGACCCGTCGATATGTCTTATGGTAAAGGACATCTCGATGAGAATTATTCTAAGGAACAAGAGAACCGCGTGGAGGTACCAACACCAGCTGCTCATGTGTTTATTAGTGGGTAAAGCTTCTAAGTCGAAAAATGGGCATAATTCGTTCAAAAATACTTTAATTCCTCTTGTTGTCATAGATTGCTCTGTTGATAGTTGAACGTTTATTCCGAAATTAATTCGAACGTGTTTAGTATTACCAGAGATATTACTAACTGTCAACATTTTCGGACTAGTACGACCCTGACTCAGACACGGAAACAGAAGCACACGATTGGGGCCTTGCTATAGTTATACCTCGATTTTTTCTGAGATAAAAACGAGCTAAAATTCACCAATCAGGAATTACATCAATCAACATTCCCTCGTTGGAACGACAAGGAGACGTCAAATATGGATCCTTTTTTTTTTCACTCTTAAACTTTGTTTCAATATTATTCGAACATAACTGGCTTATTATGCTGTGTTCCGGTGTTTTCAAGTGTCCACTTCAATCTAAAAAATCGCGGCTGTCAAAAACAGAATCATTCGACCAATCAAAGAGAAATTTACACCGGAAATAAAAAAGTGGGGTGTCCAGCGTTGTCTGCGATCCGTCGATGCTGAACAATCTTCAATTCACCAATTTCATGTAAAGTTACGTCATCTGAGTAATTGACCAATCGCGGCTGTCCATCAAATAATCAGGCGACCAATGAAATCGTTCGTTTTGACCAATTGTGAATTTTGAACTCCGCTATTGGCCGCCATTTTTGTCCAACGCTTATGTTGGTTAGGCGACTTAAACCACGTAACTACAGACCGTCAGTTGGTGAAAAGTAATGAATCTGTCGAAAGGTTCCTTTAATTTTAGAAGTGTCACTTTATGAGAAGTTGTTACAAGTGTTATCAAGCTCATTCTAGCTCATCCCTTTCTTTGGTAATTCATCTTTTTTAAAAGATATTACAAAGGTCAAAAGAAATAAAAGATGGCAGAAAAAATCAGTGAAAGAACTAACGAATTTCAACAAGTGATATTTTACAATGCTAAACCCATTACCAAACGGCAAAATTTTAGGATAGTCCAAATTTAAAGAAAATGCAGACGACAACTTTTAGTTGATGAAATTGTAAATATGTTTGTCTTTTTGACAGAAAGCATAGTAAATATTAATTCTATTTTTAGTTGCGTCTATCAATAACAGGCATTCTGATTGGTCGAAAAAAATTATTCATAACTCCATGAACAAATTTTTGAGCATGCAGCGAATTTGTTTGCCTCCGCACAAAATAGTCCCATACAAAAAAGTATTAAAGTTTTTAAAGGATTTGCTTTTTCGCTCGATTTTATTAAATTATAAGAGATGAAGAGAATATTTTTTGTTTTCATGGAGGTATGAACCGAAAACTTTAAACACACTTATGTATGAAACCGCTTCGTTACAAGCAATTTCTTCATTTTCTAAAGCTCCGGACGTGTGGAAATGGGCGAAAGTTTTAAACAACGTTGATAAAGAAAGATCAAATTAGAAATCTGGTTTAAAAATCAAATTATCCAAATGAAGGTTAATCTAATTTCATTGATAAGCTGTCGACAAGGATTCACTAATAATATCGAAAATTGCGTAATATTCCTCTAGTGAAATAAACCAGCATCAATAGGACACGAATTAGGTAATTTTCATTAAAAAAAAAAAATAACACAACCCAACCTAAAACATCATATACAGAACAACCTAAGCAGACATTGAAAACCTTTTTACTTACGGAGCTTCAAATAAATTAAAGATAAACGTTTCTGATGGACCATAAAGGGATCAAAATAAATCCGAACCAACCTCGAGAGACGAAGAAATTAAATCTAACAAAGGTTCTCATTTTTCTCATTTTGCCATTTCCAGATTGTAATCCTCAGGGGATATATTATTCAAATACTTGATGTCTGTTTTCCGAGAAATGAAATGACATTTCGTCATGTTATCGTGATGTGGTTAGTCCCCTGTGTGTCCGAAAACGGACCGTAAGGAAACACGTGGTCCTAACTTTATGGCTAGAATAGTAGGTGATAAACGCCATCTGTGTCTGTGTCTGATTGTCGAATAGCTGGCCCCGCCCCACTGGCCCCCAACATTGTTCTAACTTTATGGCTAGAATAGTGGGTGATAAACGCCATCTGTGTCTGTGTCTGATTGACGAATCGTTTGCCACGCCCCACTGGCCTCCAACATGGTTCTAACTTTATGGCTAGAATAGTGGGTGATTAACGCCATCTTTGTCTGTGTCTAAATGACGAATCGTTGACCACGTCCCCGACCTCCAGCATGGTTCTTACATTATGGCTAAAATAGTAGGTTATAAATGCCATTTGTTTCTGTATCTGATTGACGAATCGTTAGCCACGCCCAACTGGTTTCCAACGTGGTTCTGACTTTACGGCTAGAAAAGTAGGTGATAAACGTCATCTGTGCCTGTGTCTAACTGATGAATTGCTGTCCACGCCCCACTGATCTCCAACAGGAAGTTCCACGTGATTTGTTGGAAATCTTACGCACTGGCTTTTATTTTATCAACCCATTATCAGAGAGCAAAATTTTAGACTGGTCCAAATTTAAAGGAGTTACAGACGATAATTAAACGTGTATTGAATTTTAGATGCTTTTTTTTTCAATTTCTTCATTTTACCCAATGTTTATTCCATGCTGATTTATTTTGGGGCACGTCAAAAAGCGGCACTGTGTGAGATGGGTTAAATACGAAATTCCATTAACCTATTTATTACCAGACGAGGATGTCTATGTGCAATTGACAGATCGCTACAGTAAAATCAAAACAACGATTAAAAGAAACAACAAAACAACAACAAAGGAAAACAAACAATCAAATCAATCATTTATACCGGAAGTAAACATTGAACCCCTCTATTCATTTTAAGGATGTTTGATGATTTGTCGGAATTAACCTTCTTCATGTTTATTCAACGTTTTTTTTGTTTTTTTTTTTTTTTTTTTTTTTTTTTTTTTGTAGCCTTTTCCCTTTACTCTATCTCACTGATCAATTACTTTCAAAATAATGTCGTTTGTTACCTCAGTCGAACTGCCGCATTTGAGGCTAGAGATCCGACAATTGATGGATCGCTGGTCCCGCCCACTGACTCCGCTTGCAACGCCACTGACTCCGCTTGCAACGCCACTGACTCTAACAGGAAATTACGCTATTATATTGAACGTTTTTATCTTGCAAAATTCATGATCAGTAACTTGTAACCAAAAATTATAATTGTTGGTTGGCGACCTAAAGGTCGTAACTACAGCTTGAATAAGCTGTAGTTACGACATATTAGTCGCCAATCCAACAAAAAACTTCACATCTATTTTACGATGGATAAAAATTCTTCACATAAAAGTCGATCAATGTTGGAGTTCAAAGGTCGCTAAAGGAATTATATGAATTCGCTAAAGGAATTATTTGCATTCGCTAAAGGAATTATTTGAATTCGCTAAAAGAATTATTTGAATGGCTCATTGATTCTTTGATTCAGAGTCACGATCAGTCTACTGACTCTAGATACGTTTTGCATTTTTTCTGGTGCGTCTTTGGTGCCTTTCAAACAGAACAATCAACTCTAACGAAGAAAAATCACTTTTCTCCTTTGTCGTTTTAAAGATTGTTATGTCCTCGAGGGATTTTAATTTGGAATACTTGATATCTCTTACGGGAGAATGAGTTGACATACCGTCTTGTTATCGTGATAATTTCTGTTCCTCGGGGAGTCTCGAAATTGGATTGAGGGTAAGAAAAAATGATTCCATTTAGCTGAATGCAATATTAAATAAAGCAAGCGTTAATGCAGCTGTCAGTTGAAATACTGTCTTACATTTAAAAAAGCAAACATATCAAAAGCAGGGGTCCCCGCCTCTCTCCCTCTCTATCTCTCTCATATAAACGCATATAAAAGATTTTCATATAAAAATGTATACCAGTAATTGATATCAATGGGTCATTAAGTTATGTAAGTTCTTTTTGTCAAATTGAAGGGATATGTCGTTGTTTCTAAAACGTAGGTAGGAACGCTTAAAAAAACACACAAAAACAATCGCCCTAACGAAATTTGATGCTTAATTATGAGTAAAGCATTGTCGTCGTGGTAATCTGATCTGCTTAAAGGGGCTTTTTGTGGCTATCTAGGAAAGGTTCCGCGGCTATCAACGTTATTTCTAAAAATCATGACATTCGGTTGTCGAGACCACATGGCCTCATTTGCATATGAAAAACATTCAACAGGTGAAAACGAAGCAAACAAGGGAATAAGCAGCGTCCTTATTATGTAACATCAAATGGTTAGCGAAAAAATAAGACAAGTGTCTACATCTATAATAACTTTTACTAGAGCTTTTGACTGATCTTTATGAAATTGAAAATCGGCTAGCGAACATAACTCCTGGTGTCGTCAAGATAACGTTTGTTCGAGCGACTTAAATCCAGCGGTTATAAGCACAGCGTGAATGTCCCTATATTCATTGCATCTGTCTCATCGAAACTTAAAAAATAGATTAAAAGCCTATACCTAGGCTATTAGGGAAATACCCTGGTTAATTTTGATAAACGATCTCTTATTTTCGTAGAGTTACTTTTCAGTATATTGTTTTCAAATGATATACGAGAGTGAATAAAGATAATAAAATCGGTGACATGAATAGTTTGTTTGAATGGGGTTTTACGCCGCTTTCAACAATCTTTCAGTTATATCGCGGCTGCTGGAACACCTAACAATGGAATCCTGGTATTTCTCACACCAGTACTACCATTACATCCTTTCCTAGTCTGCAGCTGCTATCCCACATAGGTCTACGATTATCGACCCATTGGTGAGAGACAAATAGTCGGAAAGGATGAGTGCAGCCGTCGGGAACGGTGACATGAAAGTACATAGATACTTTGCTTTAAATTAAAGCGCATTTTAGATATTTTTATTGGCTTACCTCTCTGTTATCATAGCCTTAAACCGAGAGAAGACTTAGCTATAATTTGTGAATTAACGAGCCGCAGCTGTCAATCAAACAATCAATCAACCAAACAAATCATTCCTTCGGAAGTGAAGTTTAAACTCTGGCATTGGCCAACAATTTTAAACATTTTTTTTTTTTTGGTTTTGGCGACTAGAACCTCGTAACTGCGAGGCTATGAAACAACAATATCAAGAACAAAATAATCCAAATTCACAAACTGGACAACTAGAGTATATTTTCTTCAACGGTCTTCTACGCCTCAAAATCACTCAAAGTTGAACGGAGGCTGAAATCTAAAAAGAAGGAAGATCGCCAACAATTATTCCGACATTTAATTCAAAAGTCATTGCTGCATGTGCCATTTGTCTGTCACCAATTGACGACTAACAAAGTCGTATTAGCAGATGCTTACTCGGAAAGGCTGTTTTTGTTGATCTGATGTTAGAAACAACAGCAAGCTTTGGTAGGTACATCAGCTGCCGCGATATGACCGAAATAACGTTGAAAGTGGTGTAAAACCCAATACAGTCAACCAATGATTGATAGATGGATAGTTTGTTTTAAGTTTGTTTTAACGGAAATATGACAATAAAGATGTTATCACAATGTATGAAGCCGCGAATTGCATTTCTTCGAGACTTAGAATCTAGTATAGTCTTTAAATTTAGTCTTTAAAAACTATTTTACGAAAGATAAAATATATTGTACAAACATTTTCATTCTAATTCAAATAATGGTGGTTAAGAATTCTCAGAAAGAAGATGAAAGTCAAAATCAAATTTCTCGATGAGTTAGATTGATGCATCTACCAAATATGAGAAATGATTATTCAAGATAGAGGGATTAAACCCGTATCAACCGCTCTTTGCGATTTCAATTTCGGAAAGAAATATGCGGGACATACGTCGGATCCAATTAAAATGCTTTTTTTGTGAATTTTTACCAGTAATTAGTCTAGAACTTTGGGTTGCGGCGAATACGTCTAGTAGACAAATTGAATGATGTACGTAGGTCTACATAGGATCTGTCATGATGTCTTTTTAGAATCAATCGGATATTAACCTAGAATAGAATAGAAAAGAATCTAGTTACCGTGACTTGTCGAGCTTAATACATAGACTGGTCCAAATTAAGAGAAATTGCAGACGACATTTAACAATGTAATGGAATTGAAAACTAAGGGCCTTATCGAACATATTGATAAAAGGAGAAATTACTTTTTTTCAAATTATTTCTTCTTTTAATCACAATAATTTCTTTCATATAATTCTTCAGGGGCTCAGAAAAGCGGGGTCGTTAGGTAAAGATATTTTCTTTTCTAGATAAATATGAGATGAGTTGAATCGAAATTATTTTATCACATTTGCACAATTTTTTAAATCTTTTAAAATCCGAGCGTTTAATTACATGACTTCATTATTACGTTATGAACACAGAGAAAAATCATGGTTGCTGAGTGAAAGTAAGATATGTTTTTAATATTTGATTTTAAAAATGCTGTTACATCTTGGAATGGAATGATCTAGGTTCGCTTAATCACGGTCTGGGATAGTTGATGGTAAACGTCAATCGGTCTTTAACAGGATACATATATTTAAAAGTCAATATATATGAGCACATACCTTGTTGTAAATCATTTGGTTGCTTTAAAATGAAAAGCGGATCTTCAATGATTGGTAATGAAAATCGTAAATATAAATAATATCGCCTTTATGGCTCAAACGACCCGACTTCCAAGGTATGTCAGTTTAATAGAATTACTTCCCTTGGAAGAGTAAACTTCAAATGAAATGAAAGCGTCTCAAAGTCAGTAAAAACGTTTTTACCTCCCTTGTCATAGTAAACAAACAAACCTTCAAAAGTCATCTTAATCAAATAGCTTTTTTAACTGAAGTTAATCAACGGTAATCCAATAGTAATATCAACTTTTGTTAAAATGCATTTGAGTGCTTCTAATGGCTATATGTCATTTATACAAACAGAAAGGGTACCGCCTTTAAAAGCAAAGATTGTCATTCGGTCAAAATGGTTTTGAGGACCCTGATAAACTGTAACTCAAGGAACATTCCTATAATTGTTTGTTGAAATCCATTCAGTATTTTCAGGGAGAATCTTTTCATTCATACCTTCCAGGAAAGCAATCTATCTATCTGATCAAAATCATTTGAAGAAGATTCGCCCAATAAGACTAATATTAATATGAAATTTTGGTAAAATTAAAGCAATATTGTCCCGCCGAGGAAGCAAAGGGGGTTTCAGCAATCTATCGTGTATTTGGTCACAAAGGCAGATAAGAGCCTTCTTAATATCGATATACAAAAGAAGGATACGAGTAAAGGTCGCTGGAAAGAGTATTTGAGTTTTTCTGGTCGATTTCAACTCGTGTTTGTTTACATTTTGTGGTCTAGCCGAATACACCAGATTATCCCTGGAAACACTTGCTAATCTTCGACATTTATATTTATATGGACATGTGTTGATTGTTAAACTTTACGGAGGATTTCGTTAATCTCCGTTACCGAGCTAATTGTTTGAATGTCTAGCGAAAGTTAAATCGACGGCACTGACGTCATGATTTTATGTAAACAAACCTTAAATTGTGGTGGATCATTATTTAAAATATCGAAACTTCTTGAAACATGAAAAGTTTAATTTCAATGTCGGAGTTATACGTTCAAATCCATTTAAATCGAACGATTGTATTGGTCTATAGACCATTTTTGGTTATTTGATTGACAGCGGCGATCTGCCAGTTAAATCGTTGATTCCCAAGAGTCATACGAAACCGAATGTTAAACAATTTTCGATGAGAGTTATGTTTCCATCGAGGTTAAAAGTTCAGGCAAAATTCTGTGCATGCACATATCGTTTAACAGAGGTCTGAACTTTTGGAGAGAACATTATATCCCGTATCGTCCCCAAGAGGATGCTTAATACATCATCAGCAGAAAACGTAGAGGAAAACACCGATATATCATCTTTCTGTTGAAGTAATAAAGTCACTTTAGTGTCCCCTAACGACTAACACGTGTAGGAGCATTTCAATAGTAACACTTTCGAATTCCGTCCCAGACTGGCTCCTTATCTCCTGAAGTATAATTTGTTAAATATGAACAATTGTATCTAAAAATCTATTCTAAAACTTTTATTTCTTTTTTTTTTTTTTTTTCAATTAGCTAGACAAAGCGGGGTAATTTGAGGGAATTAATTGTAAAGCATGAATGGTTTATCTAAGTTACTTTCAAACCCATACTTACTGACAGGTAGGGGAAAAGGCTTATTTTTGTCCATTTAAGAGATGAAGAGAATATTTTTTTGTTTTCACGGAGGTATGAAACGAAAAACCTAATCACACTGTATGAATTCGCGAAGCGGATACATGTAAATTTTGAATAGGTTTTTCGTTTCATACCTCCATGAAAATGAAAAAATAGTCTCTTCATTTCTTTTAATGACACTGAGCGAAACATGCGGTTATTTTACAATTTTGATACTTTTTTAAGGATCTATTTTGTGCGCTGGCATACAAAATAGCGTGCTCAAAATTCGGTTGATGGAGGGCAGAATATTTTTTACGACCAATCGGAAAGCTCGTTTTTGATAGACGAAACTAAAATTAATTATGGTAACTTTATTTCATTCATGTCTATCGTGAAGTTTGAAGACTGAAATTTTTATACCTCATGAACATAATGATAAGTCCGAAGATGTGTTGTAATCTTGCACGATATAGTCGAACAACAATGTTTTCGACTGGTCGAATTTAAAAGGAACCTAGATAACAAAAATAAAAAAATAAAAATGCCAAGTGTCAAAAGATATGCTAAAACGAACATTTAATGTTTATATATGAGTTAAATAAAGTCTTCACGGCAATCTGATAGGCTTAAAGAGGCTTTTTTGTGGTTATATAGGAAAGGTTCCGCGGAATTCCGCGTTGTTTTTTAGAAAACACGGCGTTCTGTTGTCTACACCGCATGATCTTATTTTCATATGACCCAAAGTCAACAGAAAGTAATAAAGTGATGAGAGAAACAACCAATGTCCTAAATTTTGTCATATCAAGTGATTACGGCAATATTCATATTAACTCTTACGAGAGTTTTGGACTGATCTTTACAGAATTGAACACCGGCTAGTGATCATAACTCCTGATGTGGTTAGTTTCAGAAAATTCAAACAGAATACGGGATTCCAACGGTTATACGAAATATATGAATGGCCCACTTATAATTGCAACTGTCTCGGCGTAATCTAAAAATTCATTAACAACATGCGTAGGCTTACAGGGGGGAAAACCGGTTTTATTCCGAGAAACGACCTTTGATTTACGCAAAAGTACTTTTCAGAATGGTGCATTCAAAAAGTTTATTCAAATAGTTTATTACAGGAAAAAAAATCAAAATCTGTGACATGAAATTTTTTTCAAAACTTTCCTTAAACGAAATCGATATTTCTATGTGTTATAATGTACATGTGGATATCACGATTGCATTTTCGTACAAGGAATTATAATCATTTCTTTTCTTGAGGTATTGAAAAGATGGGTCTTATCAAACAGAGAAAAGTTATTTTGTTTGAGCTAAAGAACGAATTTTCTTTGAGTGAACAGAAAACTATATTTTCACGAGTGGCGGAATCAGGACTGAACTTATACTTTTGTTCTTCACGAAATAAAAGATAAATCGGTCCTACAAAAAAGGCAATAATTCATTTTTTTAATACTAAAATAAATAACGTATAATCTTTTGGGGACGTCATTTATCACGGGAATTACACGTCACCCCGTTGACGTCACTAGTGTCTTTGGTCCAATGTAGACGACGTTCGGTGACGCACAATAAACGGACGCAGGGTTATTTCTACCAAAATAGTTCGTCATTTTGATAATTTCATAGGTTTTTTGTAAATTTATCGATTGATAAATTACCGAGAAAGCTCAATAATCCACCGGAAGGCATTTTAACCCTTGTCATGCTGTATAAATTACCTTACTAAATTGCTGTAAAATCAAAGGGATGAAAGCACTGATAGAACTTGTTCAAAAATCAATATTTCTTTTGGAAATCAGTTTCATTAACAACTCTGGCAGGAAAAATACAAGCAGGAGATGTAGACTAAGATCAGACTGAACTTATATGCAGGCTGATCTTGGTCTATACCTCCTACCAAAACCGGAATATTCCGGGTTCAGCATTAGAAGGGTTAAAAAGTGCTTTATAGCACCGCTTCGCATGGTGTGTTTGGACAGTAATTTTCAGCCCGAGGTTTTATCTACTGTATCAGAATGAGAGCAAAACTTGTTTGATGGTTTCAAATAGAGTACTGAAATTTCATCAATGATAATGCTTGATAATTTCATCAACACACCATCAGTCTGTTTTGATAAATTTAGTCCCGCTTTCGTTAATTTTGTGCCACTGAACATTGCCCGGGATGTATCAAAAATGTTTATATGCGAAATGATGCGGCATTAGTATTTCGTCCAAAAAACAATAGTTTGTTTACTCTTTTTTTCAACGAAATAGAATGATAGGCTTGAATTACCTGTCTTTTCACGAATTAAAGCTAAATCTCTCTCTCGTTGCACGCCAACTCCTGGAAATAAAACTTTTAATCTTCACTAAATGAAAGATTAGTAATCGATCATATACCGAAATTCACCCTTGTCATGCTGAACCCGGACTATTCCGGTTTTGGCAGAAGGTGAAGACCAAGATCAGCCTGCACATAAGTGCAGTCTGATCTTGACTAAACCTCATGCTTGTACTTTTTCTGTCAGAGTTGTTAATGAAATTTTTTCTAAAAGAAATATTCATTTTTGAACAACGAATTCAGCCCTTCAGCTTTCAGCCCTTTGATTTTACAGCAATTCAGTAAGGAAATTTATACAGCATGACAAGGGTTAAGAATTATTATCTCACTTAACGCAAAAACATACTTTCTGTAAGTGCTTAACCTATTCCCACCCAAGCCCTCCTATTTACGCACCTCAAGAAAATAGCTTTGGAGAACATTATTGAATATGAAGAAATTGTTTTCTATTCAAAGTGAAAAAATGAAAAAAATAAGATTCCGTCAACTTGAAAGTGTCGTCTGTAGCTTCTGTCAGTTTGAACCAGTCTAATATTTAGTTGTGTTTGAATGGGTTAAGGAAAATTTGTACCCAATCAGTAAGTAAATTGATAAACGATTCGTTCGCGTTGAAGAAGTTTGAATACGTCTATTGGTTGACAAGTGAAATGAAATGAAAGCGCATCTATCATTGTTTGTCACACAAGCGGAAGCAATCATTTAATGATTATAAATTTTGTACATTCATAAAAAAATTAAAGCTAAAAAGTTTAAGTTATGTCTTTAATGATTGATTTACGACAATTTAACCCATCTAATAGGCAACATAAATTAATTTTGATATTTAGTTTTCTATTCGGCAAATCTCTTCAAAGGGGGCTCCTGAAATCATTTAAAGAGGGGTTTATAAAAAATGACGAAGATATCAGGACTCCTATTCTCAGAAAATTTGTCCCTAGGAGAGCCGTAGCCGTTAATATTAGGAAGACAAACCGAGAGTTGATAAGAAGTGAATTTACTGGTTTTTACACATTTTCTCCTCATTATTGTCGGAGTTTTGTCCGTACTTGCATGGCTATAAAGACCTCAAAACCAACAATTTATGTAACAATTTAATATTGTTATGAAGGAAAATAAGCAAGTATCAAATACGTGTATTTTTTTTTTTTTTGGGGGGGGGGCAATTAGTATTCATACATACACATCAACAGGAACATACTCTCAACCCTTGTCATGCTATATAAACTGCCTTACTGAATTGGGATCAAAGGGCTGGAAGCACTGATAGAACTTGTTGATTTAAAATCAATATTTCTTTTAGAAATCAATTTCATAACAACTCTGACAGGAAAAGTACAAGCAGGAGGTGAAGACCAAGATCAGACTGCACTTATCTGATCTTGTTCTACACCACCAGCCAAAACCGGAATATTTCGGGTTCGGCTTGGCAAGGGTTAATATTTAAAGTGTTTTCAACCCTTTCGGTAACTATTTTACATACCTTAGAATTAGTCAATTTCCCACTGAAAAATAAATCATACCCGTTTAACTCATGTTAGGCAAAACTCGGCAATCCTTTTCTCCACTTTTACCCATTTGACCAGTGATTCATTAATTGAAAATACGTTGTCTGCGCATGTCATATTCTCCGAAGATTGGCCTGTCTTCGGGACCGTATCACTTATCCAGATTGGGATAAATCTTACTACGTCGTACGCATAACTCCATAATATATCGCCAAAAAGTAGCAAGTAGGTATTTGCAATAAAACCTACAATACCGGAAAAATCAACCGTAATTGTCGTCCAAAATTAATTAGAAAAATAATTATTTTTAATTGCGAAAGTACTCATGTCTTACCTGTTCTCAAATAAGAGACATAAAAAATTCGAAGCGTGCGTTTCATGGGCGCTGACATTTTTAATGAAGTTCGACGGAATCGGCCGTGTTGTCACAATTGACATTACCTAGAATGCTCAATTAGATAGGTCAGTATTTGGAAAATGCCACCTACCGGAAGATAACGTTTGAAAATACCAATCAGTGTTTATAAAGGAATTATCAGGACATAAAAGAATTGACCAATCGCGGCTTTCAATCAAATAATCAGTCGACCAATGAAATCATTCATTTCGACTGGAAGATAAGTTTGAACTCCGACATTGGCCGCCATTTCAGTGAATCATTTTTGTTGGTTTTGCGACTTAAACGTTGTAACTACAGTTTATTCAAGCTTACGATGTTTAGGTTGCAAACCAACCATTCTACTTTTTTGTTACATGCTACTGTCTTTAAAATTTGCAAAATAACGCCGTATAAAATCGAAGCGGGACTTGCTGTTGGAGTCAAAGGGCGTGGCCAAAGGAGTAAGAGGACGGGGCTAGTGATTGGTCAATTGACGGATCGCTGGACACGCACACTGATGCCGACAGGAAGCCCGAATAGATATTAAACGGCGTTATAGTTTATAACTTTGCACATAGCGGCGCATATACGCCAAGATGAGTTTGCCAGTGAAAGAACTATATAATCAATGGAAGATAAGATAATTCTAAAACTAGGCCTACTAGAGGGATTAAATCAGTTTTGTTGGTGGAAAAAACTAGAGATTACGAAGATTCATTGTTGCAAGTTTCGGTTCATTCTTTCCATTTGAAAATGTAGGAGGAGTTTCGCATCTAATTAACACTACAACATTAAGCTATTTGGCTGAGATAGGCAGATAACTCCGAACAATTTAAGGGATCAAACTTCTTTTTGTCTCAAGCAAATCTAGACATCAAAGAGATTTATTGTGGCAAGTTTCAGTTCTTCCAGTGAAAATGTATGAGAACTTGAGTACAGTAAAAAACAGGAATGAAAGGCTATTTAACTTCGTCAAGGGCATGAAGAATCAAAACAATCTTGTGGCATGAACACATCTTAGAGATTCATTGTGACAAGTTTCCGTTCATTCCTATTGAACATTTAGGAGGGGTTGCTCACACAAAAATACTTTTAGCCGTTTTTTTATTGCTAAGTCAATGGCAGATAATTCCAAAATGACCTGAGGGATCAAAATACTAGGCATGCACAATAAGATATCATGGAGATCCATTATGGCAAGTTTAAGTTCATTCCTATTACACATGTAGGAGGAGTTGTACATACACATAAAATGCACATACACATAAAAATCAAAGTACTGAAAGTACTCTAAGCTAACAAAGCATGGTTGAATTTAGAAAACGTTTCCTTGTTGGGTAGAAAACATTGCGGACATTGAAGAAATTGCTTATACAAGCAATTTCTTCATTGTCCACAATGCTTTCCATAGCCTTTTTCCCAAAGCTGAATTGATAGGAAATGGGTAAGCTAGCGTGCTTTTGAGAGTTTTCAATACAACTTGAATAGAGTTTGCAATATTCCTGAAATACATGAGAACTATTTTTAATGGCGTAGGCATTTAATGGATTTAGTGGCTAAGCCTCCAATGGCAGTTTGCACTCGTTGAACTTAGAGACGACCTCAAAATTCCTTCTGTTATCTTAAGCTATCAAAGCTGTCGCTTTGCTAGCTAAAAAGCACTATAATTCTAGACTAATTTCCTTCATCATGGTCAGACAATTGTCCAGTCGCTGGCCCCGCCGACTTACGTCGTAGGCCACGCCCGTCATCTCCAACAGGAAGTCCCGCTTCCACTTTTAACGGCCTTATATTTTAGAATTTATGGCCAGTAGCATTTTACTGGGTTACTGCCCCTAGATCTAACGATACTAGACTCTCTCACAGACAGCGGGCTACCAGTTTACAGTAGCATGTAACGAAAATGTAAAATGCTTGGATGGTGACCTAAACGTCGTAATTACACCTTGAATTAAGCTGTAGTTACGACGTTTAAGTCGCCAAACCAATAATAAAGGTTGACAAAAAGGCGGCTAATGTCGGAGTTGAAAAGCTCGGGCCCGGACTTAATAGATTTTTTAATTGGTATGTTTATTCCTTGATTGACAGTCGCAATGGTCAATTCCGAAACGACTTGAGGGACCAAAATACTTTTTTGTTTTGGCATGAACAACAATATATTTTAGATATTCATTGATCCAAACTTTAGTTCATTCCTATGGAAACTGTATGAGGACTTTGGAACATGAAAATGCTCACGGACAGACATAAAACATTGGCTATATGTAGTTACGACACTTTAGTCGCCAAACCAAAAATAATTCTCCATTTAGATATCGACCGATTTTGGAGGTCAAAGTGTACTTTCGGTCTAAATCAATGATTGAATTGTTTAAATGATTTTCGGACAATCGCAGTGCATCTGTTACTCAATAAAGCTCCTTCTTTTTTGGTTTCTCTCAATTCTTAGAAAAGTAACTTATATCCTTTCCAATTTATTGCTAAGACAAATTCTTAATACGTTTCTTGAAAAAAAAATCTAATAAATGTTTTAGCTAGCAAAGCGTCAGCTTTGATAACTTAGGTTAACAGACAAAATTTTGAGGTCTTCTCAGAGTTCAAACGAGTGCAAACTGCAACTAGATACCTAACCACTAAATCCACTGTATGTCTACACCAAAAAAAGTAGTTCTTGTGTATACTCGAGCATATTGTGTTCAAAATGACTGGCAACATGAATTAACTTTATTCAAATTGTAGAGAACACCTTCAAAAGCATGTTATACAACCAATTCCAATTCATTCTCGCTTTTGAAGAATAAAAAAGGGGTTTGGAAAACATTATGGACAATGAAGAAATTGCTTGTAACAAGTAATTTCCTTAGTGTCCACGATGTCTACAATTTCCAAAGAAGATTATTTCCACGATGCCTACAAATTTCAAAGAAGATTACTTAACAAAACAATGCTTTGCTAGCTTACAGTACTTTCCGTATTTTTATTTCAAAAAGATGTATTCACAATTTGGTTCTCGACAGAATCATTAGTGCGGAAGACAAGTATTGCAGCGTTCGTCACTCAATTTTGGTTTCTCCTCCGGGAAAAGGAAAACTTCTAGTTACAAGACAGATGACATTTAGTTTTCTCCAGATTTCTACTGAAAATTCCTCAAACGTAACAAGGATATATATTACAATAGAGAAGTGGAACATAATAAAACATCGCTAAATTGTCGTCTAAATTTCAAACATTTTCTAGGTAAGCCAATTTACTGACATAAAATCTGTCGCTGTGATATAAGAGAATGTTAAGTTAAACTCCTAATAAAAAATTGCTAAAGGAAAAGAGCAATATTGTTAAATCTGCTCTTTAAAGTCCCTTTGATTTGTTCGCAGATCAAACATCAGAGCTCTGCGTTTTATGCCTTGATATTTTTTATCGTCTTTGACAAAACATCTAGCAGTCGGTTTTTAAATGTCATGTTCAGGAAAAAAACTAGAATTGTGCTGTTAAAACGTTTACATATTTAACTTTAATGATTTAACCCATTTCCACACTATGACGCTTTCGGACGCCCCTACAGGAAAACAATTTGGAAACAAGGTGGAAAATGAAGCAATTGCTTTGAAAAAGCAAATTCTCAATTTTCCGCCATGCTGTCTACCCAGAAAATTGAAAAAAAAAAACACCAAAAAACATAAAACTTAAGTTGTATGAACTTTTAATTGTCGTCTGCATCTCCTTTCAATTTGGACCAGTCTAAATTTTTGCCGTCTGGTAATGGGTTAAAAACTTTCGTCTGAATCGAAAACTAAGACAGTTAAGTCTTTGGCATTGATTTCAGGATTACGAATATAAGAATAGGTGCCTATTGTTTTGTCATAGTTATTTAGAACTGTTGTTAGAAAATAAACAGCAAGATTCACAGTTGATTTTGCCTCACTGAGTCGATCGAAGAATGCCCACATAGTCTGAAGGTGGTAGCTGAATATGACCGTGTAGATGATGTCATCAATGTACGCATCACAGCCACCCAGTCATATCGCGGCGGCTGGAGCATCTAACGATGGATTCCTGATATTTATCACACCAGTACTACCATTACATCCTTTCCTAGCCTCCAGCTGCTATCCCACTTAGGTTTACGATTATCCACCCATTGGTGAGAGACAAATGTCGGAAAGGATATGTGCCACCACCGGGGATCGAACCCATCCTTTTGGAGCAATAAAGGCTGATAAGAGTCTTAAGCTCTCTCGGTCAGTCGAAATAGCCAGAATCCTTTTAGAAGGTCTATTTGATGACATAACAGGAAATATCAACTTTGTCAATGCAGTTCTCGATTCTTGGTAATTGAATAAGGTAAGTTTTTGTCATAGAGTTTACGTTTCGATAGTCAGTCCATATTCTGTATATATTCCATTTATTTGGGTACATAGCTGACTGTATTTATCCTGGCTTGGTTCATTAAAATCATTTTTCATTAATTCAATTCTTAGTTTCGTCTATCACAAACGGGCGTTCTGATTGGTCGAAAAAATATTCATAACTTCATGAACAAAATTTTGAGCTCGAAGCGATTTTGTATGCTACCGCACAAAATAGTCCCATACAAAAAGGTATAAAAATTTGTAAGGCGTTTGTGTTTTTCGCTCGATGCTATTGAAGTATGAGAAATGAAGACAATATTTTTGTTTAAATAGAGGTATGATCCGAATTAGTTTTTCCGGTTCATACCTCAATTTAAATAAAAATTTTCTCTTCATCTCTTAAATAGATATTTTACTTTATCTTGAGAGCATTTCTGATTCTATTAGGATATTTTCACAGGTTTAGAAATCGTCCGCAATGACATCATAATACATTTTATCATCTCTTATTGGGATGTCGGGAAGAACATGTTCATATTCACTTATTATAATATCAAAATTTCAAGTAAAATATATTCATCTGACTCGGACAAAATCGGACAAGTCAGAAAAACGGTTCCATATAAAGTAGTCCAATATGGCGTCAATCTTATTCTGTAGATGACGTGGTAATGCGAATGAACGTAAACAGAATGGTTGAGGGGGAGAGAAATACTTGTAGAAATGCAGATTTTTATTATTTCACCGAATTTATTTGATAAAAATGTAAGCATATAATAGTTTGAATATTATGTTACGATAGAATCGCTTACATTTGACATGAAAATTTAATCAAGGGTAACGCTACTTGATTCGGTTAATGCTAAACAAATACAGGAAACACGTTATTTTGTAATTTCTCTAATTGCTGACAAATTAAACGATTTTTTTCTATGAGATACTGTAATATGCTATTAATGTCTTAAGAAGGTATCATTATACCGGACAATGACTTCGTTAATTGTCAAGCAGTGACGGAAATAAGACGAGACTCGTTTATAAATAGGTCAGATTCCGAGAATCAGATTGCAATTCTCTAAGAACTGTACCATGCCATCTATTCTTATCCTGGGTTGACTGATTACACACCGACAGTAATAGGGAGTATCTAATATCCCAAGGCGATACATTAAATACCTAACAGATCGCAAAAAAGTTTCGTTTCTCTGTCGGCTACTTTAAACAATTTCCACACAATTCTTCCTATTCAAGCACCATCAAGATAAAAAAAGACATTTAGAAAACATTGTTGAAAATGAAGAAATTGCTTGTATCAAGCAATTTCTTCATTATCCACAATGTTTTCTATCCAAAAGGACAAAAGAAAATTTAAATTCCATTAACTTGAAATTGTCTTCTGCAGCTTCTATCATTTTGGATCAGTCTTAAATTTCGTTATTTTGGAATGGGTTAAGCTATCTCAGTACACTCTGCAATTGACCAATCGCGAGTGTCAATCAATGAATATATTGACCAATCAAATCATTCATTCAATCCGGACTTAAGAATTGAAATCCAACATTGGCCGCCATTTCTGTTGAACCTTTTCGTTGGTTTGGTGATTTAAACGCCGTAACTACACTTTTACCAAGCTGTAGTTACGACGTTTTGGTATCCAACCAACTATTTTTCCTTTTGCTACATTCTACTTGCCATAAATTATGCACAATAATGCCGTTTAAAATCGAAAAAGGACTTCCTGTCGGAAGCGATGGACGTGGCAGTAGGCTTGGACAGCGATTTGTCAATTGGCAGATCTTGACTTCGAACTCTGAACTTCAACACGGACATTTTACTGTTGTTATAAATGACATTATTTGGCTACAGTTCGCCCAAGCTGTAGTGTTGATGGGTTTTATATTTATTATAGAATATGAATTACAAACCCCTTGTCCGTGTCATCATTTATTTTGACGGATAAAATTATAACAAGTCATTGAAACACAATTGTTTGCCATCTTTGCAAAAAGAAACTATTCTGAGTTCAAGGGAACTTTGAAGAAAAAATCCCCCAAAAATCGTAAAGCATGCATAAAAATAAATTTCGCACACCACACACTAAGGCATTTAACTAACTGAACACCATAGCTAGGTTAGATTGGACATAGCATGTACAGTTGGACCCAACTATGGTTTTGAAAAAAGCTAACACCATAGTGGATACCAACTGTGGTGTTGCCTAGTTGGGCCACCACTATAGTTTGGTCCATCGACATTGGTATACAAGTAATGATAATTTGTCGCTTTCTTTATTGATGATATTTTTATTAGTTGAGGGTACATCACCTAAGGGTCATTTCTGCAAAATTTCACTGAAATCCGATTGTTAGTTTAGGATTGATTGATTGATTGGATTGGGTTTTACACTACTTTTAACAGTATTTCAGTTATAAAGCGGCGGCTGGAGCACCTAACAATGGATTCCTGGTATTTCCAACACCAGTACTACCACTGCATTCTTTCCTAGCCTCCATCTGCTATCCCACTTAGGTTTACGATTATCCACCCATTGGTGAGAGACATATGTCGGAAAGAATATTTGTCGCCGCTGAGGATCGAACCCATGACAATTTAGTTTAGGAGTAGAAGAATTTGTTCTTTATTTCTTTGTAAATTCTTAGTACTTACAATATAGGGATTATATAAATAACAGTATCAAAAACTGAAGTATTTTGGTGGGAGACGTAAGATAATGCTTTATACAAACTATATGCAAATATTGGAAGCTTTGGGCCTAACGGTGAAGGAGGAGAAGATTATTTCAGAGGTGAAGAGAATATTTTTTCCGTTTCTTATATTTTAACCCTTTCCAACACAGCAAAATTTTGGACTGGTCCAAATTGAGAGAAGCTGCAGACGACAATTTCGAGTTGATGGAATTTTGAATTTTTTCGTCTTTTTGGATAGAAAACATTGTGGATAATGAAGAAATTGCTTGATACAAGCAATTTCTTCATTTTCCACAATGTTTTCCAAAGGTTTTTTCTTGAGGGGCGTAAAAAGGAGGGATTGAGTTGGAATGGGTTAATAGCATCGAGCGAAAAACCAAAACCTTTACAAATTTTGATACCTATTTTGTTCGGAAGCATACGAAATCGCCGCGTGCTCAAAATTTTGTTCATTGGGATATGAATTATTTTTTCGACCAATCAGAATGCCCTTTTTTGATGAACGAAACTGAAAATTAGACTATTTAATAAAATCCTTTCGGTTGCTAAATATTAAACAAAGCAATCAACAGATTTTGATTCCTTGGAGTACTTTGGAAGACCATCAACCGTGGATCCTTTCCGAAAATTAACCCTTGTCATGCAAAGCCCGGAATATTCCGGTTTCGGCAGGAGGTGAAGACCAACATCAGTCTGCACATAAGTGCAGTTTGATCTTGGTCTACACCTCCTGCTTGTACTTTTCCTACCAGAGTTGTTCATGAAATTGATTTCTAAAAGAAATATTGATTTTTGAAATACAAGTTCTATCCGTGTTATCAGCCCTTTGATTTACAGCAATTCAGTAATGTAATTTATACAGCATGATAAGGGTTAAAATTATAGTTAGCTTAGGAGGAGGTAATTTTCCAAGAATTTGATATTTAATTCTATTTTAATCCCAGTTACCTAAAATATAGGGCTTATGTAAATAATAGACGATTAACAACCATGCTATCAAACGATTATGATCCCTTGATGTATTTTTGTAGCCAATCACCAAAGGATCATTTCTGCAAGGTTCGTCGAAATCTGATAATTAGTTTGGGAGAAGATCTTTTTGTAGATTTGTTCACAGACGGACGGACGACGGACAACCCACTGATCACAATAGCTCCTCACAGAACTTCATGCTAAGGTGCGCTGAAACAAAAAAGCAAATCGCTGATTGGCGATCTAACCGTCGAAATTTCTATAACTATAAGCTGTAGCTACGAATTTTAAGTCTCCAAACCAACTAAATTCTCGATATATCGTCGGTGCGCGAGCAAAATGTCATAATTACAGCTTTAAAGATATACATTAAAAGATATATATCGAAATTCAATCTTCACTTCCGATATAAACGAACGATAAGATTGGTGTTAACCCTTTCCTGTTTCTCGAAATTTTAGACTGGCCAAATTTGAAAGAATGTTGCAGACGACAATGAAAAGAGAGTGCAATTTTGAAACAAAACCTTTCTTTGTTTCAGAAAACATTGTGATAAATATCAAGCAATTTCTTCTTTTCTCACAATATTTTCTTAAGTATGAAATTGCATGGACGTAAAAACAAGGGATTGTACAGGAAAGGGTTAAGCTTTGTTTGCTTGACAGTGAATATCCTTCAATAACCCACAGAACTCCTATCTTTTCTAATTGCTGGATAAAACGAAATATAAAGACATTTCTCTATCAATAAAAGGAATTTTAAAGACATAAAATTTCAGGAAATGCACTTCCAACAAATAAGACAGATTTAAATTTCTTTTTGTCTCGGAAGACAAGTATTGCAGAATTTGCTTCTCCATTTGTATTCCCCCGGGGAAAAGAAAAAAGTTTTGGATAAGAGACAGATGGCATTTAGTTTTATGCAGAAAACGAATAATTCAGGCAAAATTCCCGCAAACTAAACGAGAATATATATTACAATATAGAAGTCCAATATAATAAATTCTCACTTAATTGCTGTCTAGATTTCAAATAACTTCTCGGAAATCAGATTTACTGTTATAAAATGTGTCGCTTTGCTGTAGTCGAATTAGAAGACCAATACCATTTTCGAGTCAGCTTATGCATTTGGATAAAGCATTAGAATTATATATAAACAACATTTTGACTCCATTTTTCTGGAACATTTTCTTTTATTTTCCTACCAGACAGTCATGCTTTTATAATTTAATATGTGTATCATCTTGGACAAAAGCCCAATAGTTGGTTTTAAAATATTATCTTTAGAAAGGAAAAAGAAAAATCGCCAAGTTTAAATTTGTTGGTTTGAATTCAACCCCAGAAAGTAGATCGAAACTATGAATGGTTAAGGCTAAACATGCCTAGCTGATTTGACATTTCTAGACTTCGCTGAATTAATGGTTTATTAATGGTGATATTTCGATAGACTCTTGAGTTGAGTGTCTTTCTGCATGTTCTTTAGCTAGTAAAGCGTCAGCTTTGATAGCTTAAGTTAACAGACAAAATATTGAGGTATTATCAAAGTTCAACGAGTGCAAACTGCCACTGGAGGCTTAGCAACTCAATCAATTGAATGCCATAAAAAGTAGTTATCTGTATTTCAGGAATATTACAAACTCTATTCAAATAGTAGTGAACTCTTTCAAAAGCATGCTATGTAACCCATTCCTACTCAAATCTGCTTTTTAAGCATCTCAAGGAAAATGATTTTGAAACATTGTGGGCAAGCAATTTCTTCAATGTCAACAATGATTTCTACCCAAGTCCATAAATTTGAAATTATAGTCTGAAACTTCTTTCAATTTGAACCAGTCTAAGATTTTGTCATGTCGTAAGGGGTTAGCTCCTGGATTTCTTTGTCTTCGTTTATTTATCGTGATAACCTTCGACGAAGAGGATGTTTTGACGAAACCATGCTTTTCTAGCTTTCAGTACTTTCAGTACTTTGATTTCATCAAACGTTCTCTTCATATCCCTGTAGTTCAGGTTGTGGTTTAGATGTAAAAGTTATAGCGAGTGATCAAAGGTCAATGATGTCTATACGGGTATAGACAAAATTGACCCTTGATCACTAAAATATACATCTATACATGTAAAAAAACTCCAATTGTTTCGTTTCTGATGTTTTTGACTTACTATGTGTGGATTACATGTTTCAAGAGACGGTGACTTTTGAATAAATTAATTTAGAGTATATTTCAAACCGTTATTTGAGAATTTTGTTATTGGATTACGTGTCAAAGTCAATTAAGTAGAAATGCTGTAACCCAAAATTGTGCACTTCAAACCTTCTAAGCCCAAATGTTGTTTTAAAACTCTATTGTTTTGGGTTTGTTTTTTTTTGGGGGGGGGTGTGTGTGTTTTGTTTTGTTTTTTTAAATGGTAGACCTGTCCACATTCAAAAGATGTGAACTTAAAATCATTTTTTTTTTTTTTTTTTGAAAATCAATCATTTAATAGCGTAGAAAATATTGTGGGGAAAAAGAATTTACTTGTAACAGTTTATGATGATGTGAAATATTTACTGTTTTCCAAAACTGTGCACCTGTTCAAATTCAAAGATTTTTCAGACGACAATTTGTTACAAGCAATTTCTTCATTTTCAACAATGTTTTATTTGAGTATAAAACGACAGGGACTTTAAAACCAGGGATTGAACAGGAATATATTGAACAGAGATATAAGTCATATTAAAAAGTCATGAATATTTCTAACTTCGGAGAGACGACACAAAAATGTCTAAGTTATCATAGCTTACCATAGATTGTCTATCAAATCAATTTAAGATATAAAAATAATATTGTGTAGGGTTCTAAATCAACAAAATCATCAAGGACTTTTACGAAATTTTGAGGACATATGAAGGTGATACATATTTTTTTATCAGAGGTACCATCTTTCAGTGAAAAGGCTTCAAATTGATAACAAGTACATTTCCCGTTGTTAGAAGAAATTGATATATAAAAATTCTAATTTGAATAGTCTTGAAGCAACAGAACAATGTTTTGATTTCAGAGTCCGGCATTACACAGAACATAAATAAATATGGTATTTATCCGCCTTTTAGAGAAACGCTAATAGTTTAAAGGGTTAAACCGTTTCTTAATTATTCTATCTAGCTTCATATACACAGGGCAATGCTATGAATAAGTTCATCTGGCACAACTGTGGTCAGATACTTATCCCACATCTTATAGTAATCTATTCAAAAGATTGGATATAACATACAACATTTGTTAGTCTAAAAATGACAGATCTATACAAAGTGTAGATTCTTGTGATGTTTTTACACGAAGCTATCGATATGTCGATCAAAAAGTCGATTGACTAATAGGCCGGAAGGGAAGTTTGAAATCTAATATTAGTGGCCATCGATATAAAGCGTTTTTACTGCCGCCGTCAAATCGCAGTTGGTAGCGCATCAGGCTCCCAATCTTCAATCATGGGATGTCATGTGTTCGATCCCCGACATTTGTCTCTCACCAATGGATGGATAATCGTAAACCTAAGTGGGATAGAAGCTGGAGGCTAGGAAAGGATTTAATGGTAATATTGGTGCGAGATATACCATTGTTAGGACCTCCAGCCCCTGCGATATGACTGAAAAATTGTTAAAAGCGGCTTTAAACCCCATACAAACAAACAAACTGGTTTGTTGATTTAGGACTCAAACCAACCATTTTTTGTAAAAATGCTACTGACTTCAACTTTTTGCAGATAAACGCCTTTTAATAACTAAGTCGAAGCTCCTTGCGGAATCCGTGAGCGTAGCCGAAATTCTGTGGGAGCTCATTTGCCGTGGCTAGCGATATGGAAGTTAAGCAGTATTGATAGCAATCTCACTTAATCGACTTTCTCGTTTATTTACACTCTTATACAACATCCCCGCCAGACACTCTTCTTCACCATTGCATCTTTTCGAAGGACTTTTGAAAATGAATTGAATTACGTCTGAGAAAATTTATATAGTAATTTACAACTACCCTAAACAGTACAAGTGTAAAACGTGTATTGAATTCGTATAAGTTCCAGCTTAGATTATCTAACGATGTTTTAACCCCTAATCTGGTTTCATATTAGATGGTATTAGGAAGAAAAGCAAGCATTCAATAGAAAATCTTTTAGAGTGGTTTAAAAGTATCACAATTCCAACAGATAATTAATTTGTAATTCAAGCTCTTATCTCGGAGTGGTTTTCGTGGCTGTATTGCGAAGGTCTGTTATTCAAACGACGAACATATGAAGTACTTTCGGGAAATATCATTCGAACAACCATCAAGTGTCTTTCTGAACACTTGTCACGCTGAATAAAAATCTCTTTAAGAGATGAAGAGAATATTTTTTGTTTTCATGGAGGTATGAACCGAAAAAACTAATCACACTGTATGAATACGCGAAGCGGATTCATACAGTGTGATTAGGATTTTCGGTTCATACCTCCATGAAAACAAAAAATATTCTCTTCATCTCTTATGATTTAATATTTTCGAGCGAAAAATATCAAAGCTTTACAAATTTTGATACCTTTTTGAATGGGACTATTTTGTGCGGAAGCATACAAAATCACTGCGTGATCAAAATTTTGTTCATTGAGTTATGAATAATATTGTTCGACCAATCAGAACGCCCGATTTGATAGACGAAACTAAAGATTAGATTATACAGAAATGAATTTAAATCAAAAAGCTGAAAGTACCCGCTAATTGAGGATTGATATTATTTTTGAAACCCTTTTGGCTTGAAAGGGATATGCAGGTGGTGGAGACAAAGATCATACCGCACATTGATCTTTTTCTTCACCTCCCGCCAAAGCAGGAATATTTTAGTTTCAGCATGACAAGGGTTAAAAGTATTGGCATGGTGATAGTAACAGTGTAATTACAATTTGAATAAGGCAGTAGTTACGGAGTTTTGTCGCCAACAAATATAGGCCTTAGGGTATGACTACCATTTTGCGTCAATAGTAGATTGTTTAATGACCAGAAACCAAGGCGCGTGGATCCTTTGTAGGTTTAAAAACATATGAGTGCATACGTGACATTTCCAACCATTTCGCATGTGCATGACTCGCACACATTGAGCACCCTGGACAGCCATTCGGGGCAATTAGAATATTCGATGAATGTTTAAAGAAGCTTTGAGTCAGTATCTATCTACAGAGCGCAAAGTTAAGACTCTGATCAGACTGTGCGGATGCACAGGCTGATCTGAGTCTTTACTTGGCGCACATGTGCAATGGTAGGAAATGTCACGCATGCGCTTATATAACAAACTTAATAATTTTCAATTTTTTTTATCTCTTCATAATTTCTTGAAAAAAATCCATTTGTTTCTTTTTCTTAAATTGAAAATAAATGGACCACTGCTTATTACTTACCCTTTCGTTATCGCGTTGGAATAAAGCTTTTACAAGATGACAACATTATGAATTTGTCCAAATGGAATGAAGTTGCGGCCAATGATTTCAAGTTGATAGAGTTTGAACATAGTAATTCCGGGGGTGCAAATAGGTCGTGTTGCATGATTGCGTAAACAATAGCCTTTTTGTGTTCGTACGCTATCTTAGGGATGTTTCCAGCTTATTCAAATTTCCGATTTGCTTATGAAAGGAAAGATTTACGGTACTGTATATTTTATCAATGCGATGCTTTCCTTTGAGCACTGAATTGGCCAATCGCTGTCCCCACCCGCTTACTTCGTTACCCCCTCCCATTGACTCCAACAGGAAGTCCCACTTCGATTTAAAATGGCGTTATTTTGAAAATATTATGGCTAGTAGTGTGTTACAAAAAAGTAGTATAGTCAATAAACTGTAGTTACGACGTTTAAGTCACCAAACCAACAAAAAGATTAACACAAATGGCGGCCAATCTAGGAGATCAAAACTCATTTCAGGTCCAAATGAATGATTTCATTGGTCGACATATTATTTGATTGGCAGTCGCGATTGGTCAATTGTATTATTGCGTTTTTAAATAAAGTTCAATGTATATTTTCCCATCACGATTATTGACTTCTTGACTATTCTAATTCGAAAGTGAACTTTTAAATCAGACATTGTTGAAATTTATGTGAAGCATTTTTATTGGTTTAGCGTTTAAACCGCTGTAACTACAGCTCTTCAACATTATCATCAAAACGTTTAGGTCGCCAAACAACCATTTTATCTATTTGTTGTATATTGCTGGCCAATGATTTTTGAAAAACAATACCATTTAATTAACCCTTTCCTGATTAATCCCTGGATTTTACGTCCCTGCGACTTTATGATTGTGAAAACATTGTAGAAAAAGAAGAAATTGCTTGTGACAAGCAATTTCTTCTTTTACTACAATATTTTATACCCTACTAAATGGTTATTTTTCAAATGAAATCCACTTTAAATTTTCGTCTGCAAAACCTTTGAATTTGGACAAGTTAAAAATTTTGAAAAACAGGAAAGGGTTAACTCCCTATGGATGCCAATGGGTATGGATATAGCGACCCACCAATTGATTTGGAGTAAAATCGTATTTATTTTTATTTATTTTTTTTTTCAAGTTTGGTTAACATTTAGAGGAAATGTCAACTTTGATAATAAATATTTGACCCAAACACGAAGAAATAACTTTATTGCAACATCTTTCTGATACTATTTTTTACATATAGCTGTGTAACATTTCCCTATTAGCTTCCGCTTTCTTGACGTTGAGAGATCTTAAAGTGTTGTGATTAAACTTTTAAGGAGTACTTATGCTTTACTTCAAAACGATATGAGTTTTTCAAGTATTTAGTTTAGAGGGATATGTCGCAATTCTTATAAACTAATGATTTACTTTTAATATTTTTAAAGTTCGAAAGGTTGGACATTATTTGCCCTAATAATTATGGTATAAGAAACGTGACAGATGACCAGACACCATTTTGGAAGCCGAGTTCGATTAGTCTCTTGAGGAGAGCTTCTAGCGTTTTTTCACGAACTCTGCACAACAGTTCTTTTCTTAACACTTGCCCTGCTGTATATTTATTCCCTTTTCACTATATTTTAAGACTTTGACATAATTAGATCGATGTTGCGTTCGAAGACTTCTCAATACAACAAGAACAAGCAGGTCGTGTAAGACATGTACACATGCCAAAGCCATCATCAATGCAGGAATATTTCAGGATCAGCAAGGGTTAACAAGACAGAAATCTATCTATGTCTGCCAGGAATGTGTTAATGTAGATATATAGTACCCACTTTCCTTGGTAACGTAGACTGTAATTAAACTCTGGCCTATTTCTTCTTCTCGTAGAAAAGTAATTATATAACATGACATAACATGACAGATTCCTGAGGGATTACTAAAATTAACGTGCACTTGCACTTCACTTTTGGAGGTTCTTAAGAAAAAGGTTGGCTCTGAATTTCTGTAATACTTTAAGACATTTCAAAGAAAGTGATTGAACTAATATTGTAATGAACAAGCTCGTTCGTAACTTTAAATCAAGAAGGCTATGATTGCTCTTTATCGCTCACTTGAATGACATCTATTGAATTCCAAAAGGCATGGTTCACTAGTAACATGGTGAGGAATAATGCTTTTGATGATGTCAGTGCTAAGTGACGAGACAAAAATAATTGTAACTAAACAATAAAAGTTTTTGTAGCTGGGTGGCTTCCTAACAAGAAAGATTATCTTTCCTAGAGTGGTATTTGAACCCCGCCCCACCGGTGGAGAAAAGCCTGTAGTTAATATGAAAGTTACAGGTTACTAAGGAATTCATTGCTATCTAAGGAAGTTACGGTTTGCTAGGAAAGCCATCAGTTTATAAAGATGTCCTTGTTTGCTAATGAAACAAGAAATTGACTTTTGATTCTTTAAGTTAGTAAAATAGCCCCCAGGACGACGCTAGTGACCTTTCGACAGGGGTCAGAATGACCCCGGGGTCATGATTTCAGCAAACTTTTAGAGGTAAACTATGCACTGCTACTTGCAAAATATATATTAAGCTCTATGTTTTGTTGTTCAGGAGGAGGAGATTTTTAAACATTTCCTTTAGTAATTCTATGTAAAGTTACCTCTGAACGGGTCGTGATTTGAGCAAACTTGGTAGAGGTCTTCTAGTTAATGCTTCATTTGAAATATAAAAGCTCTTGACTTTGTTGTTCTGAAGAAAGAAGATATGTCTGAAGTTTTCTATATGAATTATACGCAAAATAATTTGACCCCTAGGGCGGGGCCATTTCGACGCTGACAGTCATGTTTTAAGCAAACTTGGTACAGACCCTGTAGTTGGTGCTACAAAACTAAATATGAAAGCTCTAGGTCTTGTAGTTTAACCCTTGTCATGCTGTATAAATTACCTTACTGAATTGCTGTCAAATCAAAGGGCTGAAGAATTGATAGAACTTGTTGTTCAAAATCAATATTTTTTTAGAAATCAACTTCATAAGCAACTCTGGCAGGAAAAGTACAAGCAGGAGGTATAGACTAAGATCAGCCTGCACATAAGTGCAGTCTGATCTTAGTCTACACCTCCTGCCAAAACCGGAATATTTCGGGTTCAGCATGACAAGGGTTAAGACAAGAAGCTTTTGGAAATTTTGAACCAGTGTCTGGGCCTCGTATTCAAAGTTCGCATAAGACCAGACCAATAAGAGCAATTTTGGGAAAGGGCCACCCAAGGAACATTTACGCACATTATTTTAAAATTAAACGAGCCGTTTAGTAGATGTTGTATTAAGCAAAAGCTGACAGACGACAGACAGACGACGGATATCTATCGATAATAAAAACTCTCACGAGCATTACGTGCTCAAGGGAGCTAATAAGAAAAAAGGAAAAGAAGCAAAAATAGTTCACGTTTGGTAACACCAAATATTCGATGAAACACAACCAAAATGGAACAGAAGTTCATCGTGATTATGCCAAACATACCAACTTTGTTAAATTTACAAATAGAAGAAAAAACAACAGTTTACCTACAGTAAAGAATATATTCAGATATAAAAAGGGAACGGGCGGGAAAAAACGAGTTGTGAACAAACGTGAGTTTTGAATTAAATGAACTACTTTCCATTTTAAATTTATAACATGTATTTATATGCGTTTTTCTGTAAACCGAAATATATTTTTTTTCAAATCTTTAATGGTGATGAAGTAGGTTTAAATAAAATCTAATTGAAAACCTATTTCAAACGATATATCCTCTTCTAAAATAGAGAGGCATGTCAATCATGACGGAAACAGTCGATAATTCGTTATTTAAAAGTAAGCAGAAATTTAACGTTTTCAAAGAAGAACTATTGATACTGTAGAAATGATATAAAAATTCTCATTTATCAAGTACCTTCTCAACATGCGGTTTCGAGTTTGCCTTTCCATTACTACAATCTATGAGTAACAAATTGTACAATCTATTTAATAGTATACATTACCTGTAACTAATAGTTTGAAACAGTACTTAACAAGTATAAAGTTGCTCCATGGTGGAGCAAAGGATTTAGCGCGGCGGAAAGAAACTTGTTTAGAATTCTTGATACAGATGTAGACTTAATAAGTCAACAAATTCATTAATGCATATCCAAATAACATAATTTTTTTAGATATTTTAATTTTAAAGAATTTGATGACATCTATATCATCACACGGTGTAAACTGTCAGATTTGAACGGGACAATGGTTTTAAGTTCAGAGAGCTATGCACATATTTCGAGTTGTCAATGAAAGTGTTAAGAGATCTGAAGAAAAAACAAAAGTCTACAGTCAATGATAAAGCTATAGGAAATAATACTTTGTTGTTTTTCACCCAGTGTAGTATTGGCAAGAATAAAGATTACTTTCTTTGAAGAAGTAATTTAATATTTCATAAAAATTAAACATCTCAAACAATAAACTGGTACATGTATAAAAAAGATGGGTGTAAAAAGTTTAAAGGTTAACTAGAAACTGAAATACCATTGGCAACAAATTGTTTGTGATTGTGTGAACAAGGAATGGGTCGTTTATTATTCAAAGAATGAAACCCATCATGCTAATAAACAAAAATAAATGATAAGTCATGCTCAAAGAGACAATCTAAGATCTGTGTGAACTACAATTGGCTACCCTTGTCATGGCACAAATAACCCCGACTCAAATTTCATAAATTTCTGAAACATCTTTCAATTTCAAGATTGTATTCACGTTATTTATTGATGGGTTGAATGAGCTCTCCCTAATCAACCTGCTGTACATTAGATATGAGCAGTAGTGTTATAACCAACTTAAATCTAAGGTAAAAGGATCTTTATCCATTTGTATAACAGTTTTATCAAATAGTAAGCTGTCTCTCTTCCATCATTAATCAAATATAATCCAACAATTTTCAAAAGGAAGTTTTCAAAGTCTCAACATCTTCAACATTTTTTCATTTGGACTTTTTTATTATCTACTAACTCTGCAAGTCAAAAAATCTTTATTTCCTACCAAGATGTAGCATACAGGGGAGATATTTTACTAATTGGACTGTTTTCCTAAATAATAAAATCCATGCATTATCTCCCTTTGACCATTTATCAAATGCAATATATCACCTACATACTTATGCTATACAATGACAAAAAGCCCCACCTATAAAAGCAGGGGTTTTACTTTTTTGACAAATCCAAAGAATGCTATGTAATTAGCTTTGTCTTGGTGCAAGGAACATTTTTGCAAAGGAATTATGAAATCAAATAGACAGTTTGACTAAAATGATTTTTAAAGGATATCTACTTTGTTGCCATGGCAACCAAAGTTATTTTGGAAGATAATTGTTTGAAATGATCTGAAAGAAGATCATCTATAGAACAATCCTGTGAAATTTGGTTCAGATCTGACCAGCAGTTCCTAAGGAAAATATTTTTTAAGAAAAGTTAATCACTAATAGACATATGCACAATGGACACAATGCTATAAGAATAGCTTCCTGGGCTTTGGCCAGTAGAGCTAAAGATGAATTTTATACAGACCAGAGGACATAAAGCAAAGAGAGTATTGTAGTCATAATAAGCATTCAACACATAGAAAATGCTTTGAGAAGAGTGTTCAACCCTGATCAGAATGCACAGTTTACAAAGATGAGTCTGAAAGGATGCTTTTCACACATTCCAGATTGACCTTAACTCTTTCTGTACAATCCTAGGATTTTATGTGCCTGTGATCTTATACTTGAAAAAACATCATGATTTCAACAAACAATTTCTTCATTTCCCACAATGTTTTCTACCCTTCAGGTTGGTTCCTTTTCAAATTGCAATAACTTGATTGCCATTTACAACTTCTTCCAAATTGGACCAGTCTAAATTTTTGAAAAAAAGAAGGGTTAAACTCATGTCTGACCCTTTGCTGTCTTGTGATTAATAGGACAATTGTAAAGAATCTAGAATACGGAGTGATTCCTACAAAATACATTAGAGACTATCTGATTTGCAACACGGAACATTTTATGTTTAGTACCAAAAGGGCAGTGGTTACAGTCTAAAGAGATACTCAAAACAATATAATATTCAAAGTTTTAAATGCCTTTTATATTACCAAGTTAACCCTTTCCCACCCAACAAAATTTCTGACTGGTCCAAAATTTCCAAATCCAAAAAAGTTCTAGATGACAATGTACAGTTGATAGGATTCTAAAGCCTTTGGTTTTAAGGTTAGACAACATCGTGGATAATGAAAAAAATGCTTGTAGCTAGCAATTTCTTCATTTTCCACAATGTTTCTAAATCCTTATTCTTGAGGGGCATAAAAAGGCGGTGTTTCAGACAGGTCCAAACCCAAAAATGTTGTACATGACAATTTACAGTTGATAGGATTCTACAGCCTTTTGTTTTAAGGTTAGACAACATTGTGGATAATGAAGACAATGCTTGTAGCAAGCAATTTCTTCATTTTCCACAATGTTTCTTAATCCTTTTTCTTGGGGGATAAAAAAGTGTGGTTGTGTTGGAATGGGTAAATACAATTTGACTCAGACCATTCAAAATGCCAATTTTAAATCAAGTTTATTGTTGACTGAAAAAGACAAGTCATTCAAATTTTAACCCTTTTTATAATATCACTGATATTTCATTATCAAAAAAGGAAAATGTTGATGAAAGGAGAAAATAGTTGATTTTGAAATAGGTCCTATTTACCAAAAATGTATTGCTTTCAACAAATGGAGCAACTTTTAATATTTTACAAAGTACATTTCATCACTGTCATTTACACTGAGTCTAACTTCTATATAAGTTGATGCCTTCTTTCAGGAAACTGTTTTTAAGTTTGTTTGAATTTCCATCTGGAAATGTTCCTTTGCCATGTATTGAGAGCCCACTTGATTTCTGCCTTAAGTGCAGGAAATTTGTCTATTCAGCAGATAATGCTAACATATCTATAAGCAGCTTCCTTACTTCTGAGTAAAATAGAGTGTCTTCTCATCTCATATCCTCAACTTACAGCTCAACTAAGTACATCAGCAGTGCAACAGGATTGTTTTGTCAAACAAATGGCTTTGTGTGTATGTATATCCGTTGATTTATGGTCACTACAGCAGCACATGCCCATATGAGCGACACCCTAGAAGACGGTTAGTTGTTACGGGGGATAGTGCAAGGATACAGGACGAAACTGTAACGAGTTCTTTAACATGCTTGACGAATAGCATCATCACACTTGTCACACATCTTATCCGAAAGTCAATTGTTTGTGCTAGTTGATATGGTCAGCCTAGGGCTCGAACAAGTTATCTTGAGGGTTGAAGTCAGCTGCTCTACCAACTGAGCTAATAGGGCTGACACAGTTGTTTTTATCAACTTCTTTTCCCAACAGGCTGTAAAACAATAAAAGAACACTCAAGAAAGTAATTGAGAAGATACTATATGCTGTCAAATTATGACATTTTGCCCTTGTAAGTGGCAATGGTCTTTGAAACATGCCTTTGATGGGTAGTACCTTAATCTTCATTGATTTAATTTCCATCAATTATAAAACACTACTGCTTATTGGAGCTAAAATCTTAATCTTTCATTTTATAATAGCAAGATGTGATCTGCTCTTGTCATCTTTCTATATTAAAAATGTTTATTAATGAAAGTGGAAAGCCCACCATGCAATGGTTATTTGTGGAGAGGACAAATACAAATTCAGATAACAATTCAATGTAAATTTGGTATATATATACATGTATAAGCATTAACAACTTACAATGAAAGTTAAAATACTTCCCTCAACTAAATTACTAGTCACAAAGTAAGTTCAATAACAGTGAAACTATAGGCGCTTGAGCATCTGATTTGCTGCATCATCCTGATATACAAATGTACAATATACTTAACACTTTCTCGAACTATTCCTCCTTTTTAGTCCCTTCAAGAAAAGGGCTTTGAAAACATAGCGGAAAATGAAGAAACTGCTTGTATCAAGCAATATCTTCATTATCCACAATGTTTATACCCAAAAAGATTAAACAGTTCAAAACTAAAAATTGTCATTTGCAGCTTCCAGTCTAGAATTTTGTTGTGTAGGAATGGATTAAGATACAGGTAACTTGGTATTCATTTACAAAGGAGGCATTTTGGGGAAAAAAACACCTTTTTTCAATTCACTTGATGGGAGGCATCTTTCTTTCATTCAACAAATATCATCAGTGGTGCAGTTCCAATAGTTTTCATTGCATAACATTAACTAGTGCTCTCTATTGAAATTTGGTAAATTTATATTAAGTCAATGAATTCTTAAAAAAACTGACATCACGGGTTATCAAAAGATCATTTCTGTGAAATTTAGTTGAATATGAGATGATTACATTCAAAGCTTTCACTATATGCCATATATGGACATTAACCCAACCCATTCACCTTTTACCAGATGGCAAAAGTTTAGACTGGTTCAAATTCAAAGGAGTTGCTGATGACAAATTTAAAGCTTATGAAAATTTGGACTCTTTATACTTTTGGGGTAGAAAACATTGAGGATAATCATGAATGTTTTCCTTTTCCACAATGTTTTCAAAAGCTTTTTCTCTTGTGGGTATCTAAAAGGGTCATTGAGTGGGAATGTGTCAAATTCGTGTTCTTTGTAACAACAATTTTTTGAAGGAATCCAATAAAGAGTCACCAAAGGGGAATTCCTGTTAAAGTTAACTGAAATTCATCAAATGATCTCTAGGAAGAGGATCTTAAAACATTTTCACTATAGACCATACATATGAAATTTAGCCCCATCCATGCCATGTTCTTATTCTGATCAAATCTGTTAACAGGAATATGTTAAAAATCAAAAAAGGTAAATGTCTGTGATATCTATCTATCTATTTATACTGCCTAACTCCCCTTTCGGGTATTACTGGCAGGTGACACAATCCAGATGTTTTCACGTCCCTGAAAGAGAGGCAGTGGCTGAATCCCACTGCTACCCACTTTCACAGCTGGGTTAATTGATAATTTCCGTTTATTTATCGTCGCTACCGTAGCACATGCCCATATGAGCGACGCCCCCAGAAGACGGTTAGTTGTTACGGGGGATAGTGCGAGGATACAGGACGAAACTGCTGAGAGCTCCGCCTGGTTCTTTAACGTGCTCGGTGGATAGCACCGTCACACGGGGCCTCGGTTTAACGTCTCATCCGAAAGACAATTAGTTTGTTTGTAGATATGGTCAGCCCAGGGCTCGAACCCGTGATCTTGAGGTTTGAAGTCAAGTGCTCTACCAACTGAGCAAATCCGGCTGACTCACAGCTGGGTAGACTTGGGCTAGCTATTAAGTGTCTTGCCCGTGAACACACCCGGTGATGTTGGGGCTCGAACTCGTGACCTTCAGTTCACGAGTCAAGCACCTAAACCACTTGGCCATCAAGGCAGTGATATTTCATTCATTCAAGTGGTATCTGAGAATAAGACTTTCAAAGTTTTCACTATATACATTAAATGGAATCTAGCTCTGACCAAAGGATTACTATATTTTCTACCATTCCAAATTCTAAAGGAATCTGACAAAGGGTCACTCAGGGCTCATTCCTGAGAAATTTGGTTGGAATCCGTCTTATAGTTTTGAGATTTTCACAATTTTAGCCATATATAAAACTAGCTTCACCCATTAAAGCCATGTTTTGTTTTCATCTGATCAAAATTCTTTCAACGAATCCAGTTAAAGGGCTTCCAAGGATCATTCGTGTAAACTTTGGTTGAAACCTATCCACTGGCTTCTGATGATAATAAATTCAAAGTTTTCACACACACACACACAATAAATAAATAAATGACGTCCCACCGATTAAAGTCATACAAAAATGTTTTTTCCGATCAAAATTCTTCATAAAGAAATCGTACCGGTGAAATTTTATTGAAATCTGTAAGACACTTTCTGTGGAGGAGATTTCAAAAGTAAAAGTTTACTGACGGAGCGGACACAAAGCCACTCCAATAGCTCGCAGGTTTTCAGATATTTGGGGCTAAAATACAAATTACAGTTTATCAATCTTACCTGATTCATTCCCCATGTCACACACGTTTCCGGCCATTTTATCATGGTACGAAATAACCACACAATTTATAGTATGAAATGGTTAAGGTACGAAATGCTTGTCGATTAACCAATCGGAACACGATCGGTAATTCCCGAAAGCGGTCGAGAGATTTCCGAATGGTCTATTTAAGGGTTTCTTACGGTACACAGATATAGCTCAAATCCGATAATTTAATCACTATCCCATACAGTTAATCATATTTTTGTAATACTTAGACATAAACACTTCTGATTTAAAAAAACTGAAATCGTAAATTAACCAATATAAGTTCTGAATTGAAAATATCCATTCGAATCTGACTGTCCTTTCAACAACTAAATACTTCCGAGTTCATCATAAAAACACAGTTAAAATAGAGATTTAATTGTTACCAAACTAGTTTACATCGATTTATAAGAAAAATCATCAAAATAAAATCACGTTTTGTTTAGATACAAATTTGATTTGTGTTTTTGTAAAATGCTTATATCATTGAAAAATGCAAACACTGTCATACATGACCTCGTCCCAATCTAACCACAAGTAGCGCTGCGTTGGTACGCCGCGCAATAACTCTGTTATAGCGTGATATATAAAGAGGGTATCTACGCAATTCGCCGTGAACACAAAATGAGCATGAGTTTACTAGTATTTGTAAAATATTTTGACAAAATTTTAAGTGCACTCGCTCTTATTCCTAAAATTTATAAACCCAGATACTTCAGACGAATAACTTCCGATGGCACCGACATTACAATTGATTAATAATGTTGTCGTCGCTTTTATAAATCTTCCAACAATACATTCAAAATTTGACCTGTAACTAATAGTTTGCCACAGTACTAAATGACTCTGTGATAGCGTGATATATAAATAGGGTATCTACGCAATTCGCAGCTTGAATTTATTGGTATTTGCAAAATACGTTGACAAACTTGTAAGTGCAATCGCTCATATTCCTAAGACTTGCAAACCCCGATGCTTCAGACGAATAACTAGCGATGGCACAGACATAGGCATCGGAAAGCTGATATAAAATTGTTTAATAGAATTTCTTACAATTAATAAGGCTGTCATCGCTTTGACAGATCTTCCAACAATATATTCAATATTTGAACCGAGTTACCGTTTTATTTCAAGGCGGTTATCTAATGACTGAAACAATCAAATATATCTATATTCTGTTCGATATTTGTCTATATTTCATTTTGCCGAATTCCTATATACTAGAACTACCTCCAAGCCCAAATCGGTTCTGTAAACCGTTAGGGGAGTCCCAAAGCAAAGCCAAATTATGTTATAAGTATATCTTCTATCAAAATACCTGATACTTGTTTGTTTCCTCTGAAAAGTTTGAGATTCTTCAAGATTAGAAACAGGGTAAAAACAACAGTCGGGAACTAATAACTGTCACAAAAATATGTTTTTAATTGACCAAGGCCACGAGAATGAAACTTTTTTTCTTTGAGCTGTAATTCGTTACCTCGCCCCGCTGATCTGTATTCATCATTAGACTTACAAATTCGTTGATAATAAAGAGATATAAGTCATATTAAAAAGTCATGAATATTTCTAACTTCGGAGAGACGACACAAAAATGTCTAGCTTACCATAGATTGTCTATCTAATCAATTTAAGATATGAAAATAATATTGTGTAGGGTTTTAAATCTACAAAATCATCAAGGACTTTTACGAAATTTTGAGGACATATGAAGGTGATACGTGTTTTTTAATCAGAGGTACCATCTTTCAGTGAAAAGGCTTCAAACGGATAGCAAGTACATCTCCCGTTGTTAGAAGGAATTGATATATAAAAATTCTAATTTGAATAGTCTTGAAGCAACAGAACAATGTTTTGATTTCAGAGTCCGGCATTACACAGAACATAAATAAATATGGTATTTATCCGCCTTTTAGAGAAACGCTAATAGTTTCATCGAGTTAAAATATCAAGTAATAAATGCCCTGGGCTCATGATAAATAATTAGGGCTTTGCGTAAAGGGGATATTCACGAAACTTCAAATTTGACATTAAGTCCCCCTTTTCCACGACAAGGTCTCATATCCAAAATACCGAGGAAATTGTGTCGGTGCAATATCATGATGAGTTCATTTATGAAGTTTCATCCAATCAAGCCTAAGGGTTTTGGAGAAATTAACCCAAAAGAAGCGGCAACTATATGCCCGCCCCCGGGAAGCATAAAAAGATCGGTTTTCGCAATATTTAGCTTTGTCTGATATAAAAGAGGAAAAGTCATTTTCTTGGAGAATTGTTTTACGATTTGAGACTTATCTTGATTAAATGAAGCTTCGAGTTTTTGTTTTTCGCTTACATGAAACATTCGGTAAATAGTTTTATATACATGATTAGGTTCTGACTAAACATGTTACAATGATTTGGCTATTATGTACTGGAATCATGGCTTTAGTTTTTCCCACCTAACTGCTAAAATGCTGAAATTAGAGATTTAAAATGAAATAGCTGTTTTGTTGGGGAGTTTTATTTCTAAGTCTGGGATATTTTGTATTAAAAACTTTAAAGCTTATTATAATTCATTATATGATATGATGGTAAATGGGCTATACATTTACAACATGTACGGTTCTCACTGTCCATTTGCTGAACCCGTCACCACACAGCAAAATTTTAGACTGATCCAAATTCAAAGGAGTTACAGACGACAATTTTAATTTGATTTAAGATTAGATATTTTAAACCTTAGTAGAAAAAATGTGTAAAATTTTACACAATGATTTCCCAATTGTTTTCTTGAGGGGCGTTGGGCATTTTGTTGGAATGATACTGGAGCACCTTTGACTTGTATTATTTAGACCAATCAAAAGTATGATACCTATAAAAGTGAGTTGTTTTGTCATCGTCGTAAAAATAATCTAAAACTCATTACGGTTATTCGTGGTTAAAAAATGTAGATGAATGTTAAAGAAAATCTGCGTTGATTGTATTTCAAGGTAGCATACATATTCTTTAATTGCTGAAAAGTTCAGTTATTCCACAAAACTTCATTTGTCCGAAAAATCCATTTATAGGAATACACTCAATGACTGACAAAGATACCGATCTCCACAAAATTTAGGTCAAGCAAAAAAAAAATGAGTAAATATTATACCATATTACCGTCTATTCTTATACCATTGTGATTGATTATACGTTAACGATTGTCGGACATTAATTGAATCGTCTATTCTTACGATAGGAAGCTTCTGGAGATAACTTGTGATCTGATCACTCTTACCAATTGCTAGAAATAGTTGACTTGTCCAAATTCAAAGAAATTGCAGACAACAATTTCAAGCATGTGAAATAGTTATCAAACATATGAAACAATAAATAGTCTATGTCTTTAATGGTAGAATCAATTTCATTTTTAGCTAGCAAAGCGTCAGCTTTGATGGCTTAAGTTAACATACACAATTTTGAGGTCGTCTCAAAGTGCAATGAGTGCAAACTGCCAATGGAGGCTTAACCACTAAATCCGTTTAATGCCTACACCATAAATAGTAGTTCTTATGTATTTCAGGAGTATTGCTTACCCTGCCTGCAAGTTTATCTCCTGGGTATTGTTAGCTCACTTGAGCACACCTTGTTCAAAATGACTCTCATGAGAGTCTTCAAAGGAGTCGCAGAAAACAATTTTACATTGTTGAAAATTCTAAAATATCTATTTCTATAGGTAGAAAACAATCTAGAAAATGAAAAAAAAAAGATTTTAACAAGCTATTTCTCCTTTTCCACATTGTTTTACACAACTATTTCCTTTAGCGACGTTAAAAAGCTTCTTTATCATGATAACGTTTAACAAAGAAGATTACTGAACAAAACAATGCTTTGCTAGCTCATCGTACTTTTCAGTACTTTGATTATTCATTATATGGTACAAATCTTTTCTAATGGGTCGCTAAAACGGTATTGAGTTTGAATTATCTAAGCTGTTATCCAAACATATACAAGAGTAAATAATTTTCGTTTATATGGAATAGGGTATGAAAATACACACTTGTAGGCAATATGATTTTTTGAAAATCTGAACGAATTTAAGTACTTATAAAAAGGATTCTAAAAAGCAATACAATCCCATTTTGGCCACCGCATAGAAAGATAGATTGTCTTTTTTTCTTATATGTTGCATTTTTTTTGTTGTTGTTGTTGTTTCGTTATCCGCGACTGCCATAACTTTTGGTGGACAATACGAATACGTTTTTTATTACTAAAACCTATCTGAACATGAATAGGTCAAAGTGGCATTTGTATATCAAATTTGTACAAAATGGCATTACTGTAATCAGTTATACAGTTTACACGCGAAAATGAAATTTTGATTATGTAATTCTAGTGAGAAGATCTTTCAAGTGGTATAGAATTGAAAGTAATTTCTAATGGTTTGTATGAAAGCTCATTTGGACTGAAATGTGTTGTTTCGGAAGCATTTGTGCTTTACAAATACAGTCTGATTCTGCTTTCTATTTTTTCTATCTATTAAATTTCAAGTAGCACTTAGACAATTTCACACACTAACACACACATACGAAAAGGTTACTTCAGTCTTAAATCGATGATGGCAAAGAACATGAGTGACATGTCTCTGTCAGTCTAAGATTCATGGTGATCAAACTTTTTATTTAAGCGTTGACCAGAACAGCTGATTTCTATTTGTCATTCGGATACAAATCATATGGTAGTTTCGTGGTTTTTAATTTTAGAAATAAAACAATCGATATATTATTTCGTGGTTTTGAATTTTAGAAATAAACAATCGATGTATTATAATAAGGCATAGTTGATAAATTGAAACTCTTATAAGAATCACTTTTATTTTTCTAATTCTTTTCCGCTTTGGATTGAAACGTTATAATGTTTGTATGGTTTTGTAAATGCTTTATTTTGGCAACAGCCCTTTGTTCAAAAGATAAGATAAAATCTAGCAAATAACTCTTCTCGGGCTGGATGAGGAACCACTGGAAATCCATATTAAAAGCGAAATAATCAACGGATCATAAATAAATGTTATACGATGAACCAAACGCTACGATAATAAAATCAAATCACCTTGGATTAAATTTTGTAATTCTGATGAAAATACCCATTTGCTATTTAAATACAGGATTTAATTGCACAGATGTGCTAAAATTACCCCAGACATTTTGTGAAAAACGAGAATCTTAATTTCTATCATTAAATGATATCGCTGATATCGTGGATCAGATGTGGTTAATTTCACAGATCTAAGGTTTGAATCAGTCAAAGCATTTTGCAATCTTCCAGGATGTGTTTAAATCTGGGCTAAGAAAACACTCCATATTCGTCATTTATTGTAACCCAAATCAAAAAATGTTTTAGGTGTCAAAAACCAATGGTAGACAGTCTATTTTTCCGCTTTTCCGTACAAATTGAAATCCGATGTGGAAATGTATCTCTTTTATAATATCCCAACCAATAACCAACCCAATACTCCCATAAAGGATAAGGTCATCGAAGATGCTAAGTCCCAACAATAGCACCGTATGCGAATGCCAACGCTTGATAGTCAGTAAAACTTCTAAGACAAATAAGTTAAGTTTGAATTCAGATGTTGGTCGACATTTTGTGACGCATATATCTTGGTATGGCGACTTAAACGTTCATGTCGCAATCAACCATTTTAATTTTTAAGGTCGGGAGGTAGAGCGTTCGCTACCCAATATTGACTCTGTCATTGGGGGCAAGCACTGGTGTGTTCTCTGGGAAACAGAACCGGACGGGATTAATCTAAGTCATGGTGAACTATTTACAAGTCGATAATAAATAAATAATTTTATATAGTAAAGGGAAATATATCAGAATTAAAACTAAATCAATAAATAGATAAGAAAAAAAAAAAAAAAAAAATAAAGCGACTCTTGAACAGAGTTAAAATTTGATGTAGGAAAATTATCCCCCTTTCCAATAGTTATTTATGTCATTTACACGATACATATTCTTTCATCGTGTTAAATCTATTAAATGTACTTAAATTTTTTTTCAATGTGATATTGTCTCGCCGATAACAACTAAATTGCCAGTTGAAGCGAAGGCGTTAATGAAACTTCATGGGAGCCACAAATAAGGCAATTTTCGGTGCAATCTACAGACAACGTATTTATTTTACTTCTTTACTTTCTTTCAATGATTCATTGTTTCAATATTTCCTAATTGTTTCATGGGGTTCAACGTACTTTACTGTGGATGAAATGAGACAGGTTTACAAACAAAAACCTTTAAAATCGCAAAAAATGGCATGTGTGTGTGAATAACCAAATTTCAACTGACAGTCACTCGTCAAATGTTCTCGGTTCAAAACGTCCACTTTTTAAAAGCTTTATTTTCCCGATCTCAAACGGTAAAAATGTGGATGCCAAGGAAGTATAAAGACAAAAAACAAAACAAAACAAACAAACAAAACACACACACACACACAACTACTGCACTGCTGTGTTTTAAAGGAAGGACTTAAATCAAGAATAGAGAAAGAACGAAAGGTCAACTAATCAATAAACCACCCTCTGTGGACACCAAATGACCGGAAATCGGATTATTCAGCTACACTTTAGGTGCATCACTGACCTTGTGCCGTGTACTTTACATGACGATTTCGCCACAAGGCTTAGGAAAATATCGTCTCGGAGCGTGCATAATGTCGTAGCTACAGCTTACGGCAAATTGTCCGCCCAACAACGATATTATATTAGCGTATGCATGACATTTCCAACCATTACACATGTGCGCTAAGTAAAGACTCAGATCAGCCTGTGCATCCGCACAGTCTGATCAGAGTCTTCACTCTGCACTCTGTAGATAGATACTGACCAAAGGCTTCTTTAAACAATCATCGAATATTCTAATTGCCCCTGTCCTGGGTGCTCAATGTGTGCGAGTCACGCACGTGCAAAATTGTTTAAATGTCACGCATAGGCTCATATATGATGCTTCAAAGAGCACTAGATACGATGTTTTGAAGAAAATTGACAATTTCATTTGTTCATGGAGAATTGACCGGTCGCCGCTGTCAATCAAAAAATACAATGACGAATCAAATCAATTTTTTAGATCGGAGGTGAATTTTGAACTGTGATACTTAAATTTAAACATTTTTTGGTATAACCTATTACAAGACGACAAAATTATAGAATGGTCCATATTGAAGGGACTTGCAGACGGCATTTTAAGGTTTACGAAAATCTAGAATTTTTAAACTTTCTGGGTAAAAACATTTTACACAATGTTTTCCTAGTTCTTTTTCTTGGGGGGGGGGGGGGGGTTAAAGCGCCATTGTGTGGGAATAGGTTAAATATCTGAACATCGTAACTACAGCTGTATAGCTTCATCAAAACTGTAGTTACGACATTTAGGTAGCGATTTTCCTTTAATCCGATACATCCTTGGCAACATATTGTACACAATGATATTGTTACTATCCCAATCGAACTGCCATGTCAGTAGTCCGGATTGTAGCCAGAACAAAAACTAAGGACGAACCTGAAGTATTCGTGCTTCAAGTACATAAAGCTATTATCTGCCAAATAGTGTAATGGTTTCGGCAATGATGAACGGACGGACGGGTAGGTCGACCTAAAATAACATGTGAAATAACATTTGCTGCTGTTCAGATGAGAATCTAGATGAATCTAACTCAGTAAGATGGGTTCGATCCCCATCGTTGGCACATATCCTTTCCGACATTTGTCTCACAACAATAGGTGAATAATCTTAAACATAAGTGGGATAGCAGCTGTGGGCTAGGAAAGGTGGCAATGGTGATACTGGTGCGAGATATACCAGAAATCCATTGTTAGGTGCGCAACTGCTGCGATATGACTGAAAATGCGGTAAAAGCGGCGTTAAACCCCATTCAAACAAACAGACAAACAAACAAACGGTAAGGTGTAAAAATAAAATCAGAAAGGTTTGTTAGTGACCTTAACCTCGAATCTACGGTTTGAATAAAGTGCAGTAACGACGTTTAAGTCGCCAAACCAACAAAATGCTGCACAATAATATCCATAATTGTCGGAATTAGTTACGTTCCGGTCTAAATGTATGATTGGTCTATCGAATAGTTAATTGACACTCGCTATCCAAATATTGACCGATCGCGGTATCAATCATAGAGGAAATCGACCAATCAAATCATACATTTAGACCGGAAATGACATTTGAACACCGACAGTGGCCACAATTAATGTGCAGTATTTTTGATGGTTTGGCGACTTAAACGTCGTAACTACAGCTTCAATAAGCCGTGTAGGTCGCCAACCAATCATTCTACGTTTTTTGTTATGCTACATGCTACTGGTCATAACATTATCAAAATAACGCCGTGAAGTATTGAAGCGAAACTTCCTATCGAAATCCATGGGCGGGGCCAACGGATTGAATATGCGAGGCAAGCGATCCGTCAATTGAGAACAGATCTAGAGTTGACAATATTTAAGTTTTGAAATAGGTGGAGTTTGTGAAGTTGGCCTAGTTCTCGGAATAAGTCAGGAATTAGCTCCGATAAAACATTTGTCTCTCTATATTAGATTAACCGCGAACAAAGACCGCTAACAAGACCTTGAGCCTATTTCTTTGTCCCGGCGTGATCAATGCCCTATAAGGCTCATTTACTTGATGGGGGTAATTCTTTAAGGGTTTTTAGACTGCCTACGCATTCTGTCCCAATAGACTCCTTTTACTCTGCAATAAAAAAAATGAGTGAATTTAAAATGTCGTTATTCTGATTATAAAAAGTTTCGGGGAACAAATGTTGGCTTAGACAAAATCACATCTTTTACAGAGAGATTAACATGAACTTAATCCTTAGATATTTCCCGCTTTCGGAGTTTAATGGCGGTCTTAAGGTCGTTAAACCCCTGTCACACTACGGTGGCGATCCCATGCCGCTCCCACGGCGATCCAAAAATTTCCAGAGCGCTGTGAGGACGTCGTGACATCGCCATGATCGCTGCGGGAGGGCAGTGGGAGCGCCGTGCAGTCGCGTAGAGCGGCGAGGGACGGCGCGTACTTTGAACATGCACAAAACAATCGCCTTGGGAGAGCGGTGTGGTAAGTGCGCAGTTGGATCGTCGTGCGGTCGCCTTAGCCGCGCCACGAGGTCTCCTACAACGCCATAAGAGCGCCGCGACACCGCGATGTGAGCGCAGTCAGAGAGCCATGGCAGGCAATGGCTCTTGCACGGCGACTATACCACGCTCTTCGCGCATCCCCTGCGTCTCTACTGCGCTCCTACAGTGTCTCAAGCGCACCGGCAGCGCAGTGCAATCGTCGTGAGAGCCTAGTGCACGCGCCATGACGTCTCCATGAGCGCGGTTGAAGCGCTTTAGAAGTGCAGTCAATCGCCGTAGGAACGCGATACATCGCCGTAGAATCTTCGAAGGAACGCCGTAGGAGAGCCGTAGCATCGCATTGTATCTCTATTTTCCCGAAAATTATTGATGTTTTCCGGCGATTGCACGGCGCTCTGAAAAATGCTAGAGCGCCGTGCAATCGCGGTGCAATCGCCGTGTATTGTGAAAGGGCTCTTAACATTTGTGGAGACCCGAGAATTGGTTTGACTTCCGGGAGCGAAGCCTGACATAAAAAGTGAATTTATTTTAGCATAAAAGATACAAACCGAAATAGTTATTAAAGATCAAGCAGAAACCAGCGAAAGAAACGTTCAGTGTCCCCCAGCGATCCATAAATTGTAGAGTATGGAATAAGAGGGAGTCATTATGATCCAAATTGTTTACACCTCTTCTTATCTATATGATGTTTGAACTCATCTAACTATCCCACTGACCTCATATACACATGTATTAAAATTGGACTGCGAAAATAAACGCCAACATATTGTAAAATTATGGACATAATATAAAAGGGCAAATCGGTGTTTGGTCACCTAAACGTAGTAACTACAGTTTGGAAAAAAAAGTTCCGCATAATAGTTGGAGTTCAACGTTCATTTCTGGTCTAATATGATAATTTGATTAACCAGTCGACTTTTGTTACATCCGTCAATTAATACCAATGATATACAGTTGGGGTTTGACAGATTTATAACGAAGCTTGACGTTTTGAAATTAAAATACATCTAATCATGAGTGTAAATATAACTGATTATCTTCCCTGAAATTTTGACGTTGTAACTTTGAATTAAATACAGATGGTGTCACGGAATAAATGTAAACACGCAATGTTTCTTCATCGTATCCTGTCACCGAAACGCACTTCGCTCAATTAAATGCTGAAGTGACGTTGAATTGTAGAAAGTTCGTTGTCCCCCCCCCCCCCCCGAACAGAGTATTTATTACTGATCTGTAAGAGAAATGGGGCACCTTTGAAGAGCAAAATAATCGACTTTGATCATTTTTTATATTCACTTAAAACACGGAGAGAGTATGTTTGTTTACGCAGAGGGATGAACCTAAAACCTTAACCAAACTCAGTCGGTATGAATACGCGAAAGTAGATTGATACATTAGTGTGATCAAGTTTTTAGTACATACCTCAACAAATACAAGAAATATTATCTTCCTTTATCATGATTTATCGCCAACAAACAAAATAAAGCAGACAATTATTTACTAGTTTAGAGTAAAATATTATGGATCTACTTTTTGCGCAAGAACACAAAATACATGCGTACTTACAATATTGTTCACGGAAGAATGAAATGAAAATTTCAACCTACCAAACGCTTGAATCTGATAGACAAACTAAAATTGATTTACAATTATTATAACTTCTCAATACCGTTCATTTCTTTCCGATATCATGATCCGTGTCTTCTTTTGTCAGATCTCTTTAAATTCAAAATACTGATTTCGCAGAGGTCTCAAAGACCCCCTTATAGTGTGACGGGTCACATTCAACCCATTCTCACACAACAAAAATGTAGACATGTCCAAACTGAAAGACTTTCTAGTTGATGGAATTTTACATTTTTCGTCTGTTGGTAAGAAAGCATTATGGCTAATGAAGACGTTGCTTGATACATTGTACATACACTTTCTTTGTTTTCCATAATGTCTTCAGATGCCTTTTCAAGGGGCGTAAAAGGGGGTGGGTGTGAATGGGTAAAACTACTAAGAAATCGTCAGATAGAAAACATTAAAGTGCAATAATGGGATTTCCGCACAGTTTTGCAGCTCCCCTGAATATAAAAGGCGACATTGTACTGACTTTAATTCCAGCATTCTGATGATATTTTTAAAAAGAAATTAAGCTCTATAGGAGACTAAGTAAGACTTCTTGTACTACGAATATGTGTTTGTAGCATACATAATAGTGAAATCGAGAAAATACATAAAACTAGAAATAAATAAATTTTCAAAATCCAGCGGTCTGATTAACCGAAGATATTATTCATACCTCAATGTACAAACTTATAAGCACGCAGCTTTTTCGTATGTTTCCAATCAAATAGTTCCAAATTACAAGCACAAACACAAACTATTCGAGATATACGCCCAGTCATCATTTCCATTATTGTGAGCCATTTTGAAAATTGGGATCATTTCGGCTTTTAAGTTATGTGTGATACTTAGCATATGAACAAGTTTTAATTGAAGTCAGACGTAAAGTGTCCCTAGATTTTTCTCGATCTTTATTTGATGTCTTTCAGTTAGGAAAAGGCAGCAAACCTGGCTTTATTTTTCTATGTTGTGTTATTTTTTGTTTTTTTCAGGTTTCCTTTTTTTTTGGGGGGGGGGGGGAACTTTTAAATTGAATTGTGAGTGATTTTGAGTTAAGTCACTATATTACCTGAAATATTGAATAAAGTGAACGTTTGATAAGCCCGACAATTTTATTTTTCTAACGTAGGCCGTTTTAGAGATAGAGGTTATACCCTTTTCGAAAAAATAATTAACTGATTGATGATCAGCACTGAACAAAAGTGTCCGAGATCTGAACCTGGCTTTTTTTTAGGTCAATAATTTTGAAATGGTGATAGTGCATTTATCTCATTCAGTTGATCGGTGAGTGAAGCTGAACATATCAATAAAAGTTACTGAATTCAGATCTGAAGCGTCCGAGATACGAAGCCTACTATTATTTCCTTCGTTACCGGGGAGGTGGATTTCGTCGCTTGAGGATGCAAAACGATGTAACTACAGCTTCATTCAAGCTGTTACTTCGCATTTCGCATAATAACATTTCGCATATCAAACGACGATATGGTGACTACCTATCGCTCTATACAGTTTTAACCGTTTTATCACCTTAATACTCTGAAAACGCATTCAAATGGCAAAGACCGATTGTCATACATCCCCTGAATCACAGCAATTATTGGACCATTTCAATCTCGACTAAGAAAAACATTTTGAATAGCAAGGATTCGTATGTACAGAAAACAGCCCAGCGACTGCCATATCATAGATCGTATTGCGTCGGTGGTGTAAAGGTTAGCATGGTTGCCTTCCAAGCAGTCGATCCGGGTTCGATTCCCGGCCGACGCATGTTTTTTATAGAATTACACACCGAATACAGCGGGACGAAGAGCAGTTGACATAAATTATTTTGTTTGTCATAGCTAAGTTGTCACTCGTATGCGTCTCAACTGTTCATCGATTGCGCCTTCTGAAATGTCTTTTACCAAAAGCACATTATCAACCATACGCGGTCATCGGCGCAACCCTTAACCGGTGTCCGTGGTCATCGGGTAGAGCGTCCACTTCCCCAAGTTCGATTCCTATGAGGGGCTATAAATATATGTTCTTTTCTTGGTGCACATATTCTTTTGAATCCTTCAGGAAGCAGAATCGAGAAGGATTAATCTGATTTGCAAAAACTAGTCAAATAAATGTATAAACTAAAATTTGGAATCGGGGTCTCATCACAAAAAAAATCCGCAAAGCTACAGGTCTAGCATTCCTACCGCTTAGACACATCGAGGATTAATATAATTTGTAAAACTGTTTTCCTAGTCTATATTATATACAATAAACCAAATTTGAAACCGAGGTCTTATCCCAAAAACTTTTAAAAGCCGAATGTCTAACATTCCTACCGTTAAGTCACACCTGATATTTCAATAAACTCATTTACAGCCGTATTTTATTTATGTCCCCGAATTAAACGAGATTCTATTTCGTCATGGTCACATAAAATGCTAATTAAGTGATTGCGTTCGTGGTGTTACCTTGGGGAAAATAAAGTTACCAGCCATATTGTCTTCTAAGATAAAGGTAAATAAAAAGGATCATTCGTGTGAAATAGGTTCATCACCAAACAGAAAGCTCTGAGAAGATTTGCAATCTACATATATAACATACATCGAAATAAGCCCTACCTATAAATGTTGTATTTTTAACTGTTAGAAAGTCTTGGTTGGGATCTGATTAAGGGTCACCTAAGGATCTTTCCTGTGGGATTTGTTTGAAATCCATCTGACAAATTCTTAGAAGAAGAAATTGAAAGAAAGACTTTGTAGACAGAAAGCTCTGCCATTAAATCTGCTTGTTCTTATCCCGCTAAACTTTCGGTCAATTGAGAGAAGAACTACACGTATAACCCAAACAAAACGTTAGTACAAAAAGTTTTGTATCTTTTCTCTTCTTTGTTTGTTTTTCAGTTCGTGCAAGTGTCCAATCGCTGGCAAGTAGCTCTAACCCTGCAATCCGACTTCTCATGTGAGAAATGTTAGTAGCTTACGTGTGACGAGTTGTCTAGCTCTAAATAGTACGAGACAAACAAACTCGAGTATTCGAAGATTGTAATCACTTATTTGTCTCTATTAATCAGTCTAAAGTCAGTTACACAATGTTTAAAGGCGTAATGGCATAAATACATAAAGTATACAGGAATCTATTTGTTTGAATGGGTTTTAAAACCTCGGTACTTCAGTCATATCGCGACGGCTGGAGCATCTAACCATACATTACTGGTATTTCTCGCTCTAGTACTACCGCTACATCCTTTCCAAGCCCCAAGCTGCTCAACCAACTTTGGTTTACGATTATCCACCCATTTTTCGGGGGCAAATGTCGGAAAGGATATTTGCCACGACTTGGGATAGAGCCCGGCACCTTATTTTTGAGTGTCCGATGCGGTACGAGCTGTGCTGTGGCTGCGAACTGCTACAGGAATATAGTGAGCATGGACTATTTTTTGCGGGTGAGATATATGATAAAGTGGCTGTAATTTAGATGTCCTGTTTTTTCCCCACAAGATGTTAGAGGTGATGCATTTAATAGTTATATGGGAGCATATGGTACTTGACGAAATCGATAGACCAATCAAATCATTCATTTAGACCTGAAATGAACTTTGGTCTCGACATTCGCCGACATTTATGTATAGCATTTCTGTTGATCGGTGAACGGAACGCTAACGAACCATTATTTTCTATCCAGTCTACTGGCCGTAACTTTTGGAAATTTTGCCAGCGATCCGTCTATTTGTAATTATCAAGATTTAGGTACATGTTTTAGATGGGTCATCTTATCGATTTAGTAGACTAAATTCTCATTCGCGTATTCATACAGTGTGATTAGTTGTTTCGGTTCAAACCTCCATGAAAACAAAAATATTCTCTTCATCTCTTAAGTGAAAGAGAAAACTTTATCACCGACGTCGTAATTGTATGTGAAAAACCCTTAATCTATGATGGATCACATTTTAGAATATCGAAGCTTCTTTATAAATAGCAGGCTAACCGCCTATAGTTATTTGATCTTTAAATTCCAATAGCATATTTATTAATGCTTTTTGGGCTTGAAGAGTGGTTTTCTAATTAAGTTTGATGCGATTTTGGCGAAGAAGTGGTTTTAATGTGTCTTTAAATCTTGCATTCTTAGCGATTGGTAAAGCCTATGTCTATAACATTACAAATATGTCGAACAGGAAGTTTTATATAATGCATCTGTCAGGTAAGTATTTGGCACTCTTGAGTGTATTAGCAGAAAACAGCCATAGGCGCTTGTTAACAAAATACGTACAAACCTATCCTCAATATATCAGTCTTGAAAAAATAACAATTTTTATTAATATCTAAAAAAACATAATTAAGTAAAAACAAAAAAGTTGAAAAAAATGCAAGTTTACACAACACTCTTTCAAAACTGTATTTTATACGGCGAATGAACAGACATGACAGCGACAAAACGAGCATAATTGTGTGTATTTAATTCATGTACCGATATTTTTGTGTGTCGCACATGCCTCTTAATCATGTGTTTCTATGTGTTATGTATAACTTAATTCATAACTTAATTCATTCTATCATTATTTCATCAAATTCACCAATTTAGTAATACGTTCATTATTTCAACCTTCATTATTTCAATCACCGAGGTTACATAAAGCTTCTATTGTCGTACACGTTCGTTTTTAGCTAGTTTTGATAGCATATTAATAAGTAAACATACACAATTCTGAGGTCTTCTCAAGTTCAACGAGTGCAAACTGCCAATGGAGGCTTAACCACTACATCCATTGATTGTCTACGCCATAAAAAGTAGTTCGGGAATATTGCAAACTCTGTTGAATTGTAGAGAACCCTTTCAAAACCATGCTATTTAACCCATTCCTACTCAATTCCACTTCAGCATCTCAAAAAAAAAAAAAAAAAAAAAAAAAAAGACCTTTAGAAAATATTGTGGACATCGATTAAATTTCTTCTAACTCATGGGTTTCTTTAACCTCGTTTATTTATCATGATAACCTTTGGCAAAGAAGATTGCTTAACAAGACTGCGCTTTGCCAGCTTACAGTACTTTCAGTACTTTGATTGAGGTAGAGTTAACAAAAATATTTTGTAGCAAAACTACACACAGTAACTATACAAGTCTATCACGCGAAAAAGGTCCACAGGGAAAAAACTTGATAAAATATTTATTCCTAGTTTCATTAAAAGGTACGATGTAACAAGAGCCATGTTAACATGTCCATATTCCACCGACACTGCCTGATTATGATACAAACACGAAACTTCTCACAATGAAAGTTTAATGGAATAAAAACAACTATATTCTCTCCAAACCATTTACGAAAAATTCGAAGAGGAAGGACGATTTAAGATTCATCCACCCACTTATAGATAATTTTTCTTGACAAAAAACTACGTCAGGCAAAGAAAGGGAAGTAACTGAACAGTAAGGTATGCAATCCTATAAGTTATTGGACACTACATTTGTACCTAATGATAATATCAAGGTTCAAGTTGAACGATAAGTTCAATACTAACACATATCACTTTAAATTGATTGATTGATTGATTGATCTATTGGTTGATCGTTTAATTGATTGATTGATGGATGGATGGAATAATGGATTGATTGATCGATTGATTGGTTGAATGAACGGAGCTGGACGCCGCTTTTAAAAATATTTTAGTCATATCGCCGCGGCTGGAGAACATAACAATGGATTCCTGGTATTTCTAAGACCAGTACTACCACTAAATCCTTTCTTAGCCTCGAGCTGCTATCCCACTTAGACATATCAGTTTAGACAAACACAAATAAGTCAGAAAATTAACAATTTGAAAGTGAAATAAACACAAAGGTACGCCAAAGTTACAGTTCTCGTGTACTACATCTCTCCGTAATGATTCTAACCACCAAAGAGTTTTCAAGATAATTTACATTTTTCTAAGAGCCAAAGAAAGATTTTCAACCAGGAAAAATAAAAATAAATAATTTAATTGTTAGTTTCGTCTATCAAAAACGAACGATCTGATTGGTCGAAAAATTTAAATCATACCTCAATGAACAAAATTTTGAGCACGCAGCCATTTTTTATGCTTCCGCATAAAATAGTTCCATACAAAAAGGAATCATAATTTGTAAATTTGTTGTATTTTTCGCTCGATGCTATTAAATCATAAGAAATGAAGAGAATATTTTTTGTTTTCATGGAGGTATGAACCGAAAAAACTAATCACACTTATGTATGAATCCGCTTCGCGTAATTATACATTGTGATTAGTTTTTTCGGTTCATACCTCCATGAAAACAAACAATATTCTCATCATCTCTTAAATGAAAAAAAATTAGACAAACAATTAAAAGGGAAAACAAGTTTCACAGTTATTGCGCTTCAAAGAGTTAACAACCAAAGTTAAGTTGATATTATTCAATAAATAAAATAAATAGATAAATTGCAGAAAAAACAGAAAAAGGGAAATAGGCGCAGGCAACGTAAAATGACTGATCTTGTGCTTCTTCTCAATGATATATATCTACCTATGAATATTTGAATTGATACTTTTAGCCATATGTTTGAGGCAAAATTTAAAGGCAGGTAAACAACAAACTTAAGTGTACATGCCAGGAGTATTATATTTGCATTGTGTACTGCATTTTACCACATGTAGATCTGAGTTTAAAGTTTATGCCTGTCATACTTCATCAGATTTCATCAAGTCAAACTTTCTAGGGGAAGCACTATCACTAGAGTTCATCGAATAAAACTGTGAAGGGGGTGGATACACAGCATCTAGCTTTAACTTAAATACCCTAAGTAACCTAAGCAATTGACATAATCCTAACCCGGTCTACAGTTTTTGCAATCCACACATTATACCTTTATATTGACGGAGCATATATTTAACATTATTCATTTTCAAAGTTTAAAAAAAAAAAAAAAAAAAAAAAAAAAAAAAAAACGTTTGAAGGACTTCTAAAATACCAGCAGGTATAGGACAGTTTTTACAGACAATAACATTGTCTATTGTGTTAATAAGGGGAACTTTGACAATTGACCAATCGCGGCTGTCAATCAGGAATATATCCACCAATGAAATCATTCATTCAGCGCGGAATTAAGATTTGGACTCCAACACTGGCCGCCATTTTTGTTGGATGGCGACTTACACGTCGTAACTATAGCTTTTTCAAGCTGTAGTTACGACGTTTAGGTCGCCCAACAAACTATTCTACCTTTTTGTTACATGCTACTTGCCGTAAATATTGCCGTTAAAAATCGAAGCGGGACTTCCTGTTGGAGTCGATGGGCGTGGCAAAAGGAGTAAGTTGGCGGGGCCAGCGATTGGTCAGTTATTCGCCGATGGTATTATTGAAAAGTGCAACAACGTTAGATTGGATGCCTGACCCATTGATAGAAGACAGTTTTCGTTATATATTACAGTTTTTTGACAAATACGGTAGATCTATGTAACTTTCTGACAAACTTAGAATAGACATCACTTATATCGGAGACATTCGTGATGCCTACCTTTATGTCTTTTGAAAGTGTTATTATCCGTTTAATTAAGTCACTGATCATGTAAACCGCTCAAGCGAGTAATTGCTTTTAACCTTTTCCTTCCTCTCATTAGTCGTTTGTCTTTTGTTAGAATTGCCGGCATTACAAGAAGTATTTCAAACAAATCTTATCTTTTGATAATTACTCTGAAAGTAATATGCGTTCACTACAATAAATTCGTTAACGTAATCTCAGTATGATTCAAACAGTTGAGAAAAAATGTTGAGATTTAACCCTTTATCATGGCTAAAGAAAGTACAGAGGGTTTGTTATTAGGACTTGTGACCAATAAGCCGAAAGGGAACTCAGGGTATTGACATAGCTTAAAACGGTTCTTGCACAGATTTTGAAAAAAAATCTTTTTGGCTCTCAATTTTCAAATTTCTACTGTAATGACATTTTAAGCTGGATTTGTAAATACAATGACTTTTCATAATCTTATAACGAGGAAAGAAGCAAAATGTATTTCGAGTTACGAGACGCCAAATAAATGAACGAAGTTCAAACCATATTTAACAGCAATTCATCGCGTAAACAAGTTATTTGTCCTTTAAGCCGAAAATTGCCATATTTTAGGTTTCTCTGACCTACAATTACGTAATTAGCTTCCGCTAGAAATTCGGTCAATATCGACATTACCCGAAGACAACCGACCTCATACGATGAATCCGATGTTTCAAAGTAGGGTATAGGAATATATCACATTAGATTATATTTTTGTGAATTTGGTAGATCTATGCCGAGGAAAGAACATTTTCCATGAAAATAATATTAATAACTATTGCAAAAGCAGATAATTTTCTTGTAATGAAATCTGTTGAAAATCTGTTTAAGAAGAGGTTGGATCAAGCAGAGTCAACCAGAGGTTGCATTTTTAGAAGTATTTTAAACTGAGGTAGAATAGCCATTTTAGATCTTTAAACGTCCAAGAGCTAAACATTCCGATTCTTTGTCAGCCTTCACAGTTCCAGCAGTTTAATCGAGATCGACAATATAGACACCACGTAGTTGGGACGCGGCGCTTTTTTGCTTGACTTGCAATTTCTATCAGAATTTCGAAATAGCCGTCGATAGCTCAATCATGATGTTGATATCTTTTTTCGTATTGAAATTCAAACAAAAAGGAACGAACAAGAAACAAACAAACGTCCTTTAACCCTTTCCCATTTTCCATAAGTTTTAGACTGGTCTAATTTAAAAGAAGTTGCAGACAAAAATCAAAAGTAGGTGCAATTTGAAAAGTAACAAACCTATAGGTTAGAAAATATTTCTGGGAAAAGAAGAAATTGCTTTTGACAAGCAATTTATTCTTTTCCGAAAATGTTTTCTCAAGTATAAATTCACAGGGACTGGAAACAATGGGTAATACAGAAAAGGGTTAAACAAAGATACACATTGTCTGGGAAAATGTCTAGGTTGTACGAATTGCAACTCTGTACGGAAATCCAAATAATGTAACACAAGACAGTCATAACGCCCATGAGGAAAATTTAATCTTTCTTTCTATTTGTCCTCCAAAATAGATTTGCGATCAACGTTGTCTGCAAACTAAATTTCGGTCAGCTGAGAAACATAGACAATGCATTCGAGTGAATGCATGTATTGGAATATTTCTTGATTTATATAGCATTGTGTACAAGGACCGATGATGCACGTTTTAGATGCATTGTATAATTATGTTGACGCCACTGTAAATTAAAAAAAAACAACTGACCTCTCAGATTACTTCTTCCGTCAGATACCGTTCCATATCCGTCAGGTTGCCCTGATTAATAATTCATAATCTGTTTAGCCAACTAACTCAAAGTCAGCAAAATTGTAACTTTCAGACAGGTAACTTGTCAAGATTGGTTATTTTCCAAAACTAAACTCGTATACTTTAATTGCTGAAACTTTCGTCACATTCCATAACCCATTTTTAACATTCGACGTGTCAAGTGAATGCTTTCTAATCCAAAAAATTAGTGATCTTAGATTTGTTAATGAAAAATTAATCTACTTGTGATAATATATTTCAAGAAGAAAGAAGTCAAATGATTATGTTATGATAATTATTATTTATGCAGGATCCAGTAGGGCAGTTATCTCATATTTTATGAATAGGGTGGTCTGCTATAACAAATTATGAACTATATTTTCAAACATTTATCATATGGATTAAATCCAGGTGATATTTTCATATCTTAGCCCTAATTCCTAATTAAAATGTTATATGAGCCTGTGCGTGACATTTCCAACAATTTCGCATGTGCTTGACTCGCACACATTGAGCATCCTGGACAGCCATTCGGGACACTTAGAATATTCGCTGATTGTTTAAAGATGCTTTGGGTCAGTATCTTTCTACAGAGCGCAGAGTGTAGACTCTGATCAGACTGTGCGGAGGCACAGGCTGATCTGAGTCTTAACTTAGCGCACATGTGTAATGGTTGGAAATGTCACGCACGGGCGCACATGTTTGATAGAAAAATTACTATTTCATTGTTTATTTCAGGGGACAGTGTAAACAGATATACCTATTTCTGGAGTAACTATCTTGCTGTCCATTCCTGCCTTAGTAACACAACCCATACCATATCCATGTGGCTGGCAGTCTGTATGTCCGCTATGAGGTTGGTTGAACGGAAAGTCTCAGTATTAACCTATTCCCGTATACAACAAAATTTTAGACTGGTCCAAATTGAAAGAAGCTGCAGACGGCAATTTCAAGTTGATAGAATTTCAATTTTTTGTCATCTTTTTGGATAGGAAACATGGTCGATAATTGCTTGATATAAGCATTTCTTCATTATTCACAATGTTTTACAATTTTTTTTTCTTGGGGTATCAGAAAGCGTCATTGTGAGGAAATGGGTTAATGTTACTCCAATATTCCATATTCTTAGCGTCAATTTCATTATTAATGAGACCAGGAGAATATTTTTTTTCATGTATTTTGTTTGTTTGTTTGAATGGGGTTTTACGCCGCTTTCAACAATCTTTCAGTTATATCGCGGCGGCTGGAGCACCTAACAATGGAACCCTGGTATTTCTCACAACAGTACTACCATTACATCCTTTCCTAGCCTCCAGCTGCTATCCCATATAAGTCTACGATTATCGACCCATTGTTGAGAGACAAATAGTCGGAAAGGATAAGTGCCGCCGTCGGGGATTTTTTCATGTTGGTATGAAACGAAAAAAAATAATATATATATATCATAACGTATGAATATGCGAAGCGGATTCATACCTGCGTGTGATAAGGTTTTCGTTTCATACCTCAATGTTTCGTTTCATACCTCCATGAAAACAAAGTATTCTTTTCATTTCTTATAATTCAATAACATCCAGCGAAAAGCAATAATTTTACAAATTTCGAATTTTTTTGTATGGGAACTATTTTGTGCGTACAAAATATCTGCTGGCTCACGATTTTGTTCGCAGAGCTATGAATAATTTTTCGACCAATCAGAACGCCCGGCTTTGTTAGATGAAGCTGAAATTAGATTGTAAAAAAACAAACAACTACACACCACTACGTTTGTCGGGGCAGGTAATCTTTACATATTATTGCTGTTTACTTCCGGCTAGATGGATAACATTAGGATTTTTTTTCTCCTTTAGGTTTCCTCAGCTTGATGTCGGATTGGGCTACAATAATTTGGCCACTTTAACTTTGTTTACTAAAAACCATCATTGAGATATCTAGTTGAAGTTTCTATTAATGAATTGCGATATAAGAAGAAGGAAGCAATTTGCATAATAAACCAACCAATTTAAGTATGATTTTTCCTTCATGCAGGTGTTTTTGAAATCACGTTCATACACCTGTATTTGTTTTGTAATATCTACTTGTACATTTTCCCTTTCCAGGTATGTCTTTATTCGAACACGGGGGAACAGTCGATGGAATATGTCAATCCAGAGGACAATAGTTATAATCATCCTGGTTTACGTGACCTCCGTGATTGTGTTTATTCCGAACTATCTCGTCACGAAGGTACGTCCTGTAAAAATGCCACATCTCAACAACGCCACCATTTACAGGCTTGAGAATTTACAGATCTATTTGAAAGATTCGAGTACGGTGAACATAATAAATGTGTGGCTATTTATTATGCTTGGCAAACTATTACCATGCATGTTCATGTGCCTTTTTGGTGGACTGCTTTTACAAACCCTTAGAGAGAGCAAGAAATTGTCCCAAACATTGAAACAAACATCTTGTTCACAGCGCATGCGCGCTCATAAACGAACAACTACAATGCTGTTAGCGATTGTGCTCATGTTTATCATTGCCGAATTGCCGTCGGCCATCTTGGTATTCGTATCAGTATTCGTAGAAGGATTCTTTATGGACTATTATCAGTTATTTGCCGATACTATAGATATATTATCCCTAATCAACAATTCTGTAAATTTCATCATGTACTGCAGTATGAGTAGACAGTTCAGGGAATGTTTGTTTGAGACGGTCCCGTGTCTAGATGACTTCACTAAGCGGCAGTACCATCTAGCAAACGGAGCTAAAAGTAACACACATGTTACACAGCTATGAAGAATCATGCCGAGTTATGAACAAATATTTCTTTATTTGATTAACTATAAGCGAAAAATGTTTTGTGATTAAACCATGGTCGAAATAGCTCATAATGGAATAAATTGAAGGTAATTCACATCATTCTGGCCAGATACGAATGAGACACGACTTTTTGCAACAGTTTCTTTTATGTTAAGACAGAATAAAACGCAAAAAATATCCGCTAAAATGTACTAATTTTCAAATGTGCACATTTCTTTAAACTAATGTTTGAAACATTGTACAATATAACAGAACTACTGCAAAGAGCAAATGATATTCTTTTCACATATCTTTTGATTCTGTTCAACCACCGAAATGTCGAGTTTTTAAGTCTTTGTCCGTTAAAAAAGTGTTAATTCTTTCGCAGACTAAATGTCTATGTAGATAAATACATTAAGTGTAAAGACATTTTTTCTGCATTTTGTTTTTATTCAGATTATTAGGTCAAGGGACTTATATGAGCCATCATTACTTGTGTCTTTTCCATACACTTACACATACCTTAGTAAACGAACATATAGACTAAGACATTTGAAGACCGAGGGTGTTTTTATTTAAACCACATACATAGAACGAGTCAGCATTATTACCCTCTTTCAAGTAAATACACCGCTAAAATACCAATAGCTCTGTGAACGAACTCAATAAGTATTTGTCTTCTCTAGCAATCCGATGAAGGAAATAAGAAAATCATTAAACCATCCGTCAACCGAAATTAATCTAAAATCAAACGTCTGTCACCCGTTTTCTTACAATTGATTTATGTACAATTTCAGTTTCTCCGAAAAATATAACCGTCTTCCTTTCGTTCGGGAATCGCTATTCGGTTAAATTGTTTCTATCCTTTGTCCACAGAGAGATATAAAGTTACCGCTGTGCTCTGGAAAGTCGGCAAAATCTGTAATTCATATAATGGTGTGATGGTACATTCTTGTTGAGTTTTATGAGGATGGACATTTTTGTGAAATTTTCGAGACAGTAATAAAACCGCATTCCGATGTAATTCAGATAGGATTTCTTTTATAATCATTTGACAAACGAAATTCTTGTTCGGTTTTATACCAGTGATATCATTTCGTTATTTGATTTCACAAAACTGCGACATTTAGGCGCATATTTGAAGCTCACAATTCAAAACAGTCTTAAATTGACATCTTCTCCTAGACTCTGTAAAATCTGTAGAATAGAATAAACGGGACCGATTGTTATATACCAGTATGTTAACCGTCATTAGAAAAAAGGCCACGAGGTCAATGCGTGAAGTAACCGATCCTGATAAGACTGCGCTGATTGCATAGGGTGATCGGGAGTCGAATAATACCGTAATTGCATTTTATTCTGAATATAAAATACAACGACCAACTATATAATTTGTCGACATACGATCTCTGTTGACTAATGATCGATATAATTTCCTACGCAAATACCTATTTTGTAGGTTCTCGTGAGGTCAACATGACCCACGAGACTTTAACTCCATATTACCAACGAGGGGCTTTTCATTCATGGATCACACATTGATGTATTCATTCAGTCATTTCTTTCTTTACTTCTTGTACTTCGCGAAATTATTGTGACCTGTTTCATAAGACCAAACTACGGATTTCAACAATCGCTGCTCCCGCCCACTGACTCATTTCGCCCTACCAATTGACTCCGACACGAAGCTTCACTTCGATTTTTAACGGCGTTATTTTGCACAATTATGTCCATTAACATGTAACAGAAAATGAGAATGTCTGCATGGCGACCTAAACGCCATAACTACAGCTTGAATAAGCTGTAGTTATGATGTTTAAGTCGCTAAACCAACAAAATGTTTCAGTTTAATGGCGGCCAATGTTGGAGTTCAAAGCTTAATTCCGGGCTGAATGAATGATTTGGTTGGTCGGTTCATTCCTTGATGGACATTGCGATTAGCCAATTCTGATCCATGTTACTTCAGCGAATCTATATCAAAGAATTAATTCCAAGTTTTAGACATTCATATACAGTTCTTCAAAGACTTGAGGCACATATTCATTTCACATGTAGTCAAGTTATCTTCTGAGCAGCCCAAATTATGAACAGGATAGTTTGCAACAAATGCACAGGTGAAAAGCACTTGTCGCTCGAAGCATCAAAGAGTGACACTGATGACTCGTCATTTTTCTTTTTTTCTGTCGTATACTACTATCTTTCTAAACCAGGTGAGTAGATATTGCAAAGGTCAAGGATGAATTGTTTTAAGTCAATTTCGCCACGGTAACAAATCATGAAATGCTGCCTGCACGGCTACTGCAACTTTAAACATCAAATCGTCTGGTGTTGGCTAGATTACAGTTTTCGGGGTGGGTGGGGGAAAAGTCAGCTTACGGAAGCCTCCGTCTCAAACACAGCCAGAGAGGAATCTATTTTTTTCACCACATAGTTTAAAGTGTATCTGCCGATAGCCTGTTTTTCCGATTGAATTTTGCACGATTGTATTTTTAGGTCGCGCGATGAGCGATGACTTAGTGAGCGCCGGGGAAGAAAGGACTTCAGGTTTTGGCTGCTAGTCCTTAAGATCTAAAGGCCATTTTCCATTTCCGTCTAGTGTCTAAATGTTGCATGTACCTAGGCAAGTTATATCTGTTAGGAGTAGGTCAGAGACTGTGTGGCGGTTGTCAGTTTTAGTATCCGGCAGATCGTTCATCTGAAAAGCTCAGACTTTAATATCTATTTGAATAAAGTTTCTAGACCGTCAAACATAAATTTTTTCCATGAGACTTTAATGTTGCAAGGCGAATGCAAATCCTATCAATAGCTTGATTTAGAAGACGGCCTAGGGCATTTTTGAAAAAAAAAATACAACGGCATTTACTGCTGAAAGCCCTCCTTGACGAAAACACACAGCGTTCCGAACAGCATAGACGAACTCTTTTTAGAAATTATCTTGTTCATATCCTACAATGAAATTGTAACCCTTGGTGTGGTTATATGAGATATACCTAGACTAAATATCATCCTGTAAATTGACCCAATCGCGGCTGTCAATCAAGGAATATATCGGCCACACATCCTTTCCAACATTTGTCTCCCACCAATAGGTGGATAATCGTAAACCTAAGTGGGATAGCAGCTGCAGGCTTCGAACAGATGTAGTGGTAGTACTGGTGTGAGAAATACCAGGAATTCATTGTTAGGTGCTCCAGCCGCCGCGATATGACTGAAAAAACCGTTAAATGTGGCGTTAAACCCCAATCAATCAATCTGCCCGGAATTGAGATTTGAACTCCATCATTGGCCGTCATTGTGTAAAACATTATTGTTTTTTGGAGACTTAAACGTCGTAAATACAACTTATTCAAGCTGTAAATACATGTACGACGTTTAGGTCGCCAACCAACTATTTCACTTTCTTGTTACATGCTACTGGATAATTCTGCAAAATAGCGCCGTTTAAAATCGAAGCGAAACTTACTTTCGGAGTCAATTGGCGTGGCCAATGATGTAAGTGGGCGGGGCCAGCGTTTAGTTAAATAGTCCGCGGCCATCAAATTATCGGACGGGCTCCTAGTGGTGGTGGCCGTTTTCACTTTTCCGGATGCCTGTGTATATTCGATGTACGCTAAATGTCGTCAAAATTCTCAGACATATTAGAAATTGGGACACTCGTGATAAAAAAAAATAAAAGAAAACTAGGTAAACGGTTCAATGTTAGAAAAAAAACTTGCTAAAGCTCTAAAGGATACAATTTTAGCTCAATCAAATTGGTCAGAATGTTTTTTTTGTTGGTCAAAGTTTGGTCATTAGAAAGCAGGTCACTGGGGAGACAAACTAGGTCATTAGGTCAAAGCCCATGGGCATTCCGGAGTTTAGTATGGATTCAATTTTTGACAACTTCAAAATTTAGACACCTTGGAAAGCATTGCGAGACAACATTTTTATCAAATTTCTGTAAACTAGTGCAAAAATGGTTTTGATGAAATTAGTATTCAACAAGGTTGAAATATGGTCACTTTAAATATTAAACGAAGACACTAAGTCAAATCTAAGACAGCTTTATGCTTTTAGCAATGAAAACTAGGCAAAATAATGAGAACATTTTTTGGAAACTTGACCAGAATATTGAGCGATCTAGGGACATTGTGGCCCTCTTTTTTTGTTTGTTGTTTTCATAAAACAAAGTTTGCGAAGTTTCTCTACATAAAATCGCCAATAGAACATTCATAAAAAAGAATAATGTAATTGAATCGGCGATTTTAAAAGGAAACCATGAGTTAAGTTTCTTTTCCCACCAGACAGTCGGGGAAAAAAATCATGAAGTTTACTTTACTTCTTCTCGTATATTTCATACATTCGAGCTACAAAGAAAAATCTGATTCGATACAATTCAAACAAACTAAGAAAAACAAGCTACTAAAAGAACTTTGCGCTTGCAAGCATGACTTTGTTGGTTGTACGTTTCTTTTCCAAAGGTTTATCATGCTTATGGAATGCAGTGAAATATTGATCGATTGGGTAGGGTTTAACACTACTTTCAACAGTATTTCGTACAGCGGCGGCTGGGGCACCGTACGATGTATTGATGGTACTTTCTCACACTATCCTTATCGAGCCTCAAGCTACTCACCCCACTACGGTTTACGATTATCCACCCATTGGTGGTAGACAATTGTCGAAAAGGATATTTGCTGCGGCCGAGGATCGAAGCCGGGACAAAAAGATTAGGACAGCATCATGTTCTATATAATGCTTGAGTTATTCTAAATTTCCAAATGTGCAAATGACTCACTGATCATGATGCACTAATCCATATCAACGAAGTTGTCGTAAACGTTAAGCAAGACTTAATTCTTGCTAATCAAATGTTACTTAACTAACCGACAACGTTATCCAAATTACTTTTTTTGACCTTGTTGTATCAAATAAAAAGAATTGTTATGTGATCTTGAAAATGACCAATCGCGGACTCGCTCACTTACTCCATTGACCCCGCCCATCGAATCCGACAGAGAGTTCAGCTTCGATATCTATGGCGTTATTTTGCAAAATTCATGACCATTAGCATGCAAAAGAAAATTAGAATGACTGCTTGATTAAGCTGTAGTTACGACGTTTAAGTCGCCAAACCAACAAAATACTTTATATTAATGGCGGGCAATGTCGAAGTTCAAAGTTAACTTTCATTCCAAATGAATGGATTTACTGGTCGACTGATTATTTGATTGACAACCGCAAGTCAATTTATGTACTCAGGTACTACTGATGTTGCCCAAGGATTTATTTGTAGAGTTTTAAAGCCTAGCGGGAGCCTGCACTCGTTGACCCCTAGAATAATTCAAAATCTTGCTTGATACTTAATTTAGCAAAGCCGCACATGCTAGCTAAAAAAGACAAAGTAATTGCACGCTTTACAGAAAAGTTTATCGAATGTAATGTCGATGATAGAAAAGCTGCACGATTCAATATCCCGGAATAAATTGTCAAACACGCAACATTTCCTAAGATCATTGACTTCATTGGGCGCCGTTTTATTACCAAAATAAAGACTTGATGGGTTCGTTGACCTTTCATCAGAACAGTTGAATCATGGCTTCAAGTAATGTCTTTTGGTCGACCACGATGTTGATACTACAACTCGAGCATAGGTTTAATTGACCAACTCGACTGTCTGCCAAATTATCGGTCGACCACTCCAATCATTCAATTAGACTGGAAGTTAACTTTGAACTCCGACATCGGCCAACGTTTTTCTGAAGCTGTTGATTTGGCGACTTATTTAATCCAATACCAGACGGCAAAATTTTAGACTGGTCCAAATAGAAAAAGTTTCAGACGACAATTCTCAATTGGTAAAATTATATATTTTTTCAAACTTTCAGTGTAGAAAACAATGTGTAAAATAAGTAAATTGCTTGTTGCAAGTATTTCAATTTTTATTTTACATAATCTATCCCCAATTGTTTTAATCAAGGGCGTCAAAATGCGTCATCGTGAAGGGAAAAGAGTTGGGCGGTAGTCTCGACGTTTAGGTCGCCAACCAACCATTTCATTTTATATTACATGCTATAGATCATAAGTTTTGCAAAACAACGCCGGTTAAAATCGTACTGGAACTTGCTATCGTAGTAAATGGGCGAGAGCAAAGGAGTAAGAGGGCGGGAACAACGATTGGTCAATTACGAATTTAGGTCGTCCTACGACAATTTTCCGACTATTTCTCTTTAATTTATTTTCTTTTACCACCCTTTCATCTCTCCCCTCTCTGTCTACTTCTCGTTCTTTTTATTTCAGACTGTCTAGCGGAAGATATATGTAACTGTTTCTGCTTCTTTGCCCCCCCCCCCTCTCTCTCTCTCTCTGTCCCACACAGATAAGCCTTAAATTCATAACTCAGTTTGAAAAAGTTTTGATAATCAGATAGCCTAAACATGGGACAATCTCATCGATGTAAGTTATTCAATCTATCCATCGAAGCCTTTCGTATAAAATAATAATAATAATAATAAAAATAATAAAATGACACTGTGATAAAGTAAAAAATTAACCAACAAACAACAATAAAACAAAATAATTGAGAATTTATCAGTATAATTCCATTAAAGCACTCGAACATTTAATTCATTTAGGTTTTTGTAGAGTCACAAAAGTTATATGGTATGCTCACTAGACAGATAAAGTCAAAGGAATTCAGTTTTGACCTAATCTAGGCCTTATCGAGTTTGGGGTAAGGTACAGTCTTCGATAGAAGAAAAAAACCCAATAATTATCAACGGTTGAGACATTACCACGACAATTCATGACGATATATCAAATGTAGGGGATATTTGTCTTCAAGGGAGATATCAACGTTTCTGAAACCTAGATAAGAAAAACTTGCCAATTGCCTAAAAAACGCTAAAACGTACGCTTAACACTTAAATTTGTCTTCGCGGTAATCTGATAGGCTTAAATGACCATTTTGGTTATATAGGAAAGGTTCAGCGGAATTCCGCGTTACTTTAAGATATTTTAAGAAGTCAGTGGAAGGTAACAAATTGACAAGCGAAACAAACTACGTCCTAAATCATGTCAAACCAACAGATTAGCGCAAAACCACGGTAAGTGTCTATATTCGTATTGACGCTCACGGCAATTTCGGACAGATATTTACAGAGTTCGAACACCAGCTAGCAAACATAACTCTTGATGACGTAACGATGACGATGGTTTGAGCAAATTCAAAATCAAATTTGGGCTTACCTAATGTTTTTTGCAAATGTCTAGGCTTAATCTAAAAATAGATTAACAGCCTACGTTGGCTATTAAGGAAATACCCTGGTTTATTCTGATAAACGACCTCTGATTTTGGCAAAACCGCTTTTCAGAATATTGTATTGGAATAGTATAAGACAGTGAATAAGAATAATCAAAATGACATGAAAGGAAATCGATACCTGCCTTTAATTAAGCGCTCATGTGAGTCTATGAGTGCAGAAGTGAAAACCCAAATTGACCTTATATTTGCCAAATCTTTTCTATAAAAAGCAAAAAAAAAAAAAAAATTAATAAACGAAGATTTAAGCCGAAAGGACCAAATATCAAACCATTGTTAAGATTTGGACACAAGCGTTATGACGTAATATGAAGTCAATCGAAACAAAAGCTTTTCGAGAACACAAGGATTTCTTTAAATCTAACCAAATGACCAAGCTTTTAACCTTATTAGATATGATATCGACAGGTGTCATAGATACAAACTTGATAAATAAATATCACGACATTTAGCAAAAATGTGGTTTCTAAAGTGCACCGAATGTTTTGCTAAGATTTGACCAAGGTATGTATAGTTTTTAATCCTATGTTATCCAATATCGAACTCAAACATGTTTTCAAATAGAAAAAATCATCCTGACTGAATGTAAAAATATTTAAGCCTAAAATGTGAATTCATTAGTGCACTAAAGGTTTATCGTAAATTTGACCAAGGTTATTTAACCCCATGAGACTAAAATTTGAGCATATTTGAGATAACATGGAGATTGATTCCTATGACCTAGCTTTCGAACCAAACTAGCCGATTTTGAATATGACCGAGATTGCATCGAGAGGAACATTCTGACAAAACATTGAGCCATTTCAGCAAAATGAAGCTGACCTTGAGCACGTTGTTCTCAGATGAGCTGAAATAATAAAGTGTAGCCCAGTATCAAAACCTTTGGCCGCTTCCGGGCATCAAATAACGCCTTAATTGTTCCACCATTTGTAGAACAATTTTATGACAAAAAAGCTCTTTTGAACTTTCATTGCTTTTAGAATTTTGATAAGGGCATTGTTTGTTATATACGTTTTAAGCGGCTCTTGAACAGATATTCATGATAATTTGATATAGGAAAATTAACTGATTTTCGAATTTTTATGAATATCATTTTTATAGAAAATATTCTTTCATTGTGTTAAATCTACTTGGAATTTAATCAAATGTGATATATTTCCTATGTCCTACTTCGAAACGTCGGAATTATAGGTTGAGGTTGTTAGTCTACAGGTGATGTCGATCACAACTGTATTGCTGGCGGAAGTCAGTGACGTAATTGATATGTCTTGGGAAAAACTGCTCAAATGGCAATTTTCGGCGCAATGGGCAGATTACGTATTTATCCGATGAATTCCGGTTCCATTCGGGTTGTATTTCGTTTTTTTTTTTTTTGTTTTTTGGTTTTTTTTTTTCATTCTTAAAACGAGAAAAAACTGCTTCTTTTCTTTCTTTTTCTGAAGTTATGAACAGTCATTTTCATTCCAAAGTCAGCTTAATCGCCTTCTACCAAATGTCTGAAACATTTGGTTTGACATGATTTAGGACGTGGATGTTTCGCTTGTCAATTTGTTACCTTACGTTGACTTAAGATCATATGCAAATGAGATCATGCAGTGTCGACATTCGAATTCCGTGATATCTGAAATTAACCCGGAATTCCGCTGAACCTTTCCTATATAACAAAAAAAGCCACTTTAAGCTTATCAGATTACTGCGAATACAATATCTGACTCAAATTCAAGTGTTAAGCGTCTATTTGAGCGTAATTTTAGGCAATTGACAAATTTTTCTAATCCATGTTTCGGAGACATTGATACTTCCCTTTAATACTTTGAAAATATATATCCAGTTTTTAGTAAATATATGTTTCCCTTGTCATACAGAAATATTCATGAATCTATCTTTCTACTGTGAATTCAGTCAAACTACATGTATATAGAGCTGTTTCATAATATGAGCTATCTGTCAAAAATCTCTAAGTTCTATCTTCTTCATTATACTAATGAATTTAACAATTTTGTTTGATGTCATTGTTACCATAAAATTGATATTAAATAACGACCTTTGCTGCTTTGAAACTATTATTGGATACAATGACGCCGTTTTAAAAAGGGCGGTTATTCCTTTAATTCTTCGTTATGATATGAGATGATTGAGAAGTTATTTGTGCGTAAGCATATATTACGAAAACAAATCTACAATAAGAAGCATTCTGATGTATTGCATGGCAATACCAAGGCCCCTACCGGCTTTATATACATCCCGAGAGTGGTATCTCGTGGTAAAGGGATTACTACCCCTCCAAAATATTACAGTTGTATAAGATTTTATAACACACACACATACACACACACATAAAAATATGCGTCTCTTTTTATTGTTTGCCAAATTATACTTCATAAAGTCATCTGTTCCAAGAGAATTAAGACCCTAAAGCCCAAGTAAACGTTGAACAAAAGCTTTTAAGAATCTGTCAAGGATTATGAACGCTTTTCGGACATATTTTGCCTTGAGCATGTCATGCAACCTCTTTTAACTATTTGTTCAGGCATATAAAAGTTGCTGGAGCACCTTACAATGTATTCCCGGTAATTCTCTCACCAGTACCACCCTAACATCCTTTACAAGCCTTAGAAAGACAATAGACTGCAATTAAACTCAATAATATGTAACTTTTTTTGCAAAAGCATCAATGTATTGCTAAAAGATCAATGGACTGGACAATAACTTGAACTCGTTCTGTAACTCATTAATGCTGACTCACCAAAAATCAGCTCAAAACCTGTAAGTGTAAAGAAAAAAAAGTCTGGAAAAACTGTAATTTCCCAAGTCTAGCATCCATTTCTTCCTCAAAAAGTCCGGAAGACTGAAATTTCTTGGTAATTTTCTGAGTCCAGCATCCGTATCTTGCTAAAAGATAAATGGACCAAAACGAAACTTAAACTCATTCTGTAACTCATCAATGCCGACTCACTTACCAAAAATTAGCTAAGTCCGGAACCAAACTCGAACTTGTCTGTAACTCATTGACGCTGACTCACATACCAAAAATCAGCTCAATATCTCCCAGCGTTAGTGAAAAAAAAGTCCGGAAAACTGATATGTCCGGACTGACAGACGGACGGACAGACGGACGGAGCGCCGCCGGTAGGGGACTAAAATAAGGCGGAGTTCTGGGTTTTTACACAACAACCGTCAGCTGCTCAGTTTGTACAACCGTTAAGGAATAATTTTTGCAAATACGAGGGGGTATTATTTCCAGAGACTTTCCTTTTTAGATTAGATATCACACATTTATATCTGTAATTGTACTAATTTCTAGTGCCATACAATCATAAATTAGCTTATTATTTGGGTTTCGGTATTCTTAACCCTTTCCTGTTCAAACCCTGATTTTTACGTCCCAGTGTTTTTATATTTTGTAAAATATAGTGGAAAAAGAACTTTCTAGTAACAAGCGATTTCTTTTTCCACAATATTTTTACCCAATTAAATGATATTTTTCCATTAAAACCGACCGTAAATTGTGCTCTGCAAAAGCTATGAATTTGATCAGGTCTAAAATTTTGCCAAGCGGTAAAGGGTTAAGCAAAATGTTGGCAAAAGAGTATGTTTCGCATTTGACGTTACAGCATCTCAATAAGTAAGGTATAAAGTCAGAAAATGACAAATTTTCTTCTCAATTCTTCGCAAAAATGTATAGATAGGCCGAAATATTGCCCTTTCATAGCGGACGTTTGTTTAAAGAAATGAGCTCTGTTACATAAGAGCTTAGAAAGCTATAAGTTATGAGCGTTTTGTGATAAAACATGAACAAAGATTAATCGTGAAAGATGCTCAAAGACGATCGCTACAGTTTATATTAACGATTTTGACAATGGATTTATTAGCAACTCCAATGAGTGTTTAATAGTAGTTATCAATGTTTCTGAAACCTTGACGTAAAAATTTACCCAAATGACCTAAAATATGCTCAACGAACATTTAATACTGAAATATGAGGTTACCAACACCGCATGACCTCATTTGAATATGATCAAAATTGGACAGCTGATTACAAAGTTACAAGCGAAAGAACCAACTTCTTGAATTATGTCACATCAAATGGCTGGCGCAAAACAAGGATAATGCCCATTTTTCATTTTGGACTGATCTTAACAGAACTAAAAACCGATTAGCGAATTTGACTCTTGATGGTGTAACGATAACGTTGCTTTTGGGTGAATTCGCTCTGAATGCGTCAAAACTTGACTTCTTTCATTTTGTTGAAATGGAGAAATATACACATATAATGTCTTGAAACGAGTATTGAAATAAATTTAGTTACCCCATCCAAAAAATTAAAAATCGTTTTGCTAAATACCATACCTGGTGACCTATATTTTTTAGCCTTTTGCTAGAAGTTAATTACTTAAATAATTCTTTTAAGATCAGTTAGAAAAATCTGAACTTTATTACCTTTATATTGTATTGCTTTGTATTTTAACCCCACCTTAGCACGAATTGCTCAATTTGAGCTTTAGTTATCTAGCTGTGCCCGGCGCCCGTCGTGTGTCAATATCTTGTGCGCGTCTTCGGGTCAGCAAATTTTGCCCAAATTTCTTGAGACCTCGTCAGAATGTCTGTCTCCGTAAAACCTCAAACAAGTTCAATATTTTTTCATATTGTGTTGAAAACTACGTAGAATTTAGAAAACCCTTGTAGTATATTTAAAATGATATCAGCCAATTAGTGTTCATAGGAGCCGTTCTAGGCACAATCATACCAGGGTTTGATATTTGACATCACTTTTCAATAATCAATATAAAAACAAATGTCTCTCTAGTTTTCTTGATATTTTCCAAAGTTCTTGAATCGGGTGAACTTTTTTTTCTATAACATTAACTAATTGATCAAAATGAGATACGAAGCCACCTGCGAAAAAAAGCCAGTCTGACTAAGTCCCAGATGTAGCTGTTTAATACAGGTTTGATCGAATTTGAAAATTATACCCGTTTAAGCACAGGCCAGTCAGACTTGCTTTAAATAAACAAGGAATAGAAAGATTTACAGTTAAACTTGCATTAAGCGACCACTAAAGGGACGGCAAAAGTGTGTGGTCGTTTTAGAGAATTGTCAATTAATACAATTTTTGGGACATAACGGTTTAACTGCAAAATATTGCAGGATTCTCACTTAATCCTATATTGACGGATCTCATTTGAATCGATTCATTGAGACGATTCTAATGAGATGCACCAACATAGGATTAATTTTTAATAATTGTATTATCACAAACGTCCACCAAAGGAAAGGAAATTTTGATGCTGGTCGCTTAATTAAAGAGGTTATTTGATAGAGGTGGTCGCTTGAGCATGATTGACTGTAATTGCAATTATATCTACCGATTTTTTCATCTAGAAAATACTGCTAGAAGGTGGAAAATTCCGACCCTTGTCAGGTAATTCATTGTAGTTAGTCTCGATAGTTTATGGACTTACCAGGTAGAGCCATACTACTTTACAGAGTACAACCATAATGTCTTTTCGAGCTTTAGTCAATAAATTAGGTCTAGTTTATACTAATTTATTTTAGTTCGATTGCGACAACAGCTCAAAGCTTATAGATTCCTTCAAAGTTACGTTGAATAAGTAGAATTACAAGTTAAGAAAATTCCAACGCAAAGTAAATGAAACATGGAGGTCCAGAGTTTAGAAAAACCGATGTAAGCTAAACATAAAGACGCTTGATTGGGTGATCTACTTTAATACGCGTAACTCACAGTAACTATTCGTGAACTTTGAACATCTTGGACGGAGAATTATGTAACAAATCGGTGCTTTATATTAGTGGAAAATAGAACTAGGAGCTCCTCTTTTGGTTTGACAAATATATTCAAGCAGAGTTTAACGACATCTATTTTGCTTAAATTAATGCGACTTCAATTATAGTTGAAAATCAGGGAATTCAACAAATTTATCATAACGCCCTCCCGTCTCTAACATAACAAGTTTTTAGACCAGTCCGAAAGATGTTGTAGACAACAATTTCAAGTTGATGGAATATATCGGTCTATTGGGGTTGAAAGCATTGGGATAGTAAAGAAACAGCTTGATACAAGCACTTTCTTCATTTTTCACAATGTTTTCAAAGCTTTTTTCAAGAGGTGCGTAGAAAGCTGGATTGTATGGGCAAAGATGAAAGTTAATCATATATTCATATGAATACATTTGTCTATTTTGGGTAGAAAGCATTATGCATAATGAAGAAATTGCTTGATACAAGCAATTTCTTCATTTTCCATCATGTCTTTCAAAGCTTTTTTCAAGAGGTGCGTAAAAAGTGGGATTCTGTGGGCATAGAATAAGGTCAATTATTACGGGCACAACTCACTTTGGGCCACAGCGTTTTACTAACATCTTTGTTCAACAATATTGTCTTCAAAAAGCTTAAAACAATGGATTGACTATTTTATGGTAAAATATTGATTTTTTGACAAATTCTAATGAAGCAATCGTATTCAATCAATTGCATATTGCTTTAAGAAATTATTTCTAGAGCTGACTCGCAATGTGCTAGCCTAAAAGAAAATTACCATTTATTTTTCAAAGAAATATACAACGCTAAAAGTCACGACATCAACAAGATTTCTCAATTATTCAACGGCGAGAGATTACAGTGCTGACAGCACTTTGATTCTCTCTGTTGTTTGACAGAATATTTCAGATCTACCAAATATGAGTAAATCTAAACACGGTGAAAATGGTGGTCATTTTGTGATTATTTCTAATCGCATTAGAACACTTACGAAGATGTGGTAGCAACCTTAGGGGAGAGTAAACCATATAAAAGGAATTGTAGAAAATGGACTGCGGAATTTAAACGTGGGTGAGTTGTCTTGAGGATGACCCCGTCCTAGCAAGCAGCCAGAAGTCTTATCAAAGGACACAATAAAAAAAATCCATGATATGATTATGGCAGATTTACGAATCACACGGCGAAACATTACTACATAGGCAGGTTTAGGAACGAGCCCATGCAACTGGCGAATGTCAAAGGTCTCTGTACGGTACGTCCCAAAGCTTCTGAGTGTTGATAAAAAACGAACCCTGCAGTCCAACATTTCCAAGGTAGACCTTGCTTTCCACCGGAACCCGGAGACATTTCCTAAGCTGATAAGAACTGTTGGTTAAACACAGACCCACCACTTCGAACCTGAGACAAAACAAAAGTTAAAACAGTAGAAAGGCACAGTGTCACCGCCCCTAATAGGCCTAGTCAAACTCCCCGATTTGAAGATGATGACCTTAAGGATGTGCTATTAGACTAAGTTGAAAAAGGCCACACCAAAACTGTGGGATATTATGCTGACCTCTTGCGGCAACGTCATTAAAAATCAAGAAAGGTATAGAAAAAATGGCATTATGTGTACTCTTCCACCAGGACAAAGGAGTCCACTGATAATTCTTTATCAAGATCCGAAAGTAAAGAAGGGTTCCATTGGACAAATTCGTAACATACTAAAACGATTTAAATATTTGAAAACCCAAAATTTATCTTTCGAATTTCATCTAATACCGTTTTCCACTTGGAAATATGTACATAAGCTGTACTCAAATAATTGTCCTGTCGATATTCTATGATAAGCAATAATATCTATGACGACAACCCAAACACAAAGATATGCTTTTTAAAAAGGCGATATGATATTATTAACTTCTGAAGTTTCGGGTCCCCATTCCTGTTTTTCAAACCGGCGGAATAAATTTTACAGGTCGAATGTCACATGACGTGACAAAATGGTGTCAACGGTTTTAACTTTTCAAATTGTGATCTCGTGTGCAAGACCTCTGAATTAGCATAAGGATTGGTATGATGTCGATTTTTATAAAAAAAAAAATACCCATGCTTTATGTGTATTGCGTTCCATATATTTTGAAAAAAAAAACCACTGAAGTACAACTTCGTTAGATTTAAAGTGACAGAAATAATGGAAGATGACAGGTTTGATTATAAGTTACCTTTCTTGGTAGTTTATAAAGATAAAAGGAACTTGCTGACAGACGTGGAATTGTATTATGATTATTTAAATGCTGCCTTCTTTTATGTCTTTATAAGAGTTTTGTGTTAGTTTAATTAAGTCGTTCATTAGGTAATCCGCTCGGACAAGGAATCGCCTTTGACGTCTTTGTATATTTAATTCAGGAAATCTGTTATTAAAAGCTAGCATTATGGACAAGCAATTTCAGGCTTGTTTATGATTTGATAATAATTCGAAATGAAACTTCGTTAATAAGATATGATAAGGTAATTTAATTCGGGGAACTGAAACACAAATTTCTAGGGAGATTGAATTGAGTAGATTTTAATAAGAGATTACCTTCGTGAAATTATTATACAGTAAGGTAGAATACTAATCAGGAAATATGGTACACATTCTTCCGAAATTTATCACAATTAAACGGACCTACTAAAATAATATTCTCTCATGACGTAAATAAGAGTATTCAAAATGGGTATGTATTAAAAATTAATAAAAATGGTCTTTTTATTGGGTTGAAATCAAAACTGTCCAATACTATAAATATTTTGGCTACATTTTTCAGCAGTCGATTATGTTGGGTGGAAATCAAATCATTCAGAATATATGTTGTTGTTGTTGTGTGTGTGTGTGTGTGCGTGTGTGTGTGTGTGTGCGTGTGTGCGTGCGTGTGTGTGTGTGTGTGTGTTTTCAATTATTTACAGTAATCAATACAAATTCGGTAGAATTAATAAAAATATTCGACAGAATGAAATTCTATTTATATTGAATTCTCTCAACTACGGCAGTGACTCTTGTCTTTTCAACCCTAGTGGAGAATTAATATTTTATTTGACTCTTACGGGATTCGAACCTACGTGGATACGACAACGCCGCCTAGCAATTATCCGCGTAGGTTCGAATCCCGTAAGAGTCAAATAAAATATTAGTTCTCCACTAGGGTTGAAAAGACAAGAGTCACTGCCGTAGTTGAGAGAATTCAATATAAATAGAATTTCTAAAAATAGAACCCTTATACGGAGTGTGCTGCAGTGTCGGGAAGCTTTATGTGCGTTATTTGAACATCCTTTTTTGGGGATGTCTCGGTAGCGCAGAGGTTAAGGACTTCGGACATTGCAGCGCTAGGCGGCGTTGTCGTATCTGCGTAGGTTCGAATCCCGTAAGAGTTCGACAGAATGGTTAAACCTATATCATGTTATGGTGCAGACGTGCGGGGTTTCAGTGCTATTGTTTAGTTGAAAAGGTTCAAATATACTTTTGAAGATGAATATGTTCCTTACATCAAAAGTATTGCCGTCAGGCCTTTTCTAGAAGGATCTGGTACATTCCCTTTAGCCATTTTTTATATTATTCGATGGTAGGTATCGATGGGTTTTTGGGGGTTTTTTTTCATGTCACAAATTTTGATTATTCTACCTTTAATATACTATTTAAATACATTTTTCTAAAAGTGTTTTCCGAAAATCAGAAGTATCATGATAAACAAGGGTATTTCCCTTACAGCCTACGTAGGCTATTAATCTATTTTTGATTAAGCCGAGGCATTTGCAAAGAATATTGGGTAATTCACGCGGTGCGCATAGCGGTTGAAATCCCGCACTCAGTTTAAAGTTGCTCATATCAACATCATTGTTACGTCATCAGGATTTATGTTCGCTATTGTAAAGATTAGTCAAATACTGCCGTAAGCGTTAATTCCAATATAGTTTCTTACCTTAGTTTTGCGCTAACTATTTTGTGTGACATGAATCCGAATTCAGTTTAAATTTACTCATACCAACGTCATCGTTCCGTCATCAGGATTATGTTCGCAAGTCGTTCTTCAATTATCTAAAGGTAAGTCAAAATTTTGGCGTAAGCGTCAAGTATAGGTACTTACCGTATTTTTGCGCTAACCATTTTGTATGACATGATTTAGTTTTTTGGTTGTTTGGCTTGCAAATTTTTTATCTTCCGTTGATTTTGGGTCATATGTAATTGAGTTCATGCCGTGTCGACCACCGAATTCCGTGATAAAATAAAATAAAATAAAATAATCCAGAATTTGGCTGAACTATTTCTACATAACCCCAAAAAGCCACTTTAAGCCTAATACCGCGAAGACGATATCTAACTCAAATTTAAGTGTTAAGTGTCCGTTTGAACGTATTTTTAGGCAATTCGCAAATTTTTCTTATCTAGGTTTCAGAAACATCGACCCCTCCCTTTAAGTTTAATCATAGGAATCTCGATATCCTTAAACCATATATTCCCTTCGAGGAAGGATATATTTTAAACATTCTAATGTTTATTTGGTCAATAAAATAAACAAAGGCGTTCCTATTATCAATATGCAAAAGGGTGGCATGAATGAAGTTCTCTAGAAAAAGCATTTTGTGTTTTTTATCGATTTCAATTCGTGTTTGTTTACATTTTGAGATCGAGTCGAATCCGCCCTTTTCTTCAACGGAAATACTCACTAATTGTCGGCAATGACTGTTATATGCACAGGTGCTGATGACTTAACTCAACGTACGATTTCGTTATTCTTCGTGATCAAAATAGTTGCTAGAGTGACTTGGGAAAGTTTAAACATTATCACTGACGTCATAATTTCATGAAAATAAAGCTTAAATTGTGGTTGATAACAATTCAAAATATCAAAACTATTTTCACGAATTGTAGGCTTACCGCGTAGAATTATTTTGAACTTACGATTTCAATCCCCGTAATTCTTTATGCTTTTGGTACTCGAGTGTGGTTTTCTTTTTAATTTTGTAGTGTGTTTTTGGGGAAGATATGGCTTTAAAATGCTATAATATGCTTCATGAATTTGATAGGTAGAAAAAAGTTGGCCTTTAGAATTAAAACCCACTTTTATAATAGAGTATTTGATACGTAAGGATACTCAATGAAGTTGGATTATTCCATACAACAATTTAAACAGCGTCTAACGTTTGCAAATTTTGCAATCGAAACTTCAACACTCTTCCAATTCAAACTAATACAGAGAATTTAAAGCGGGACTTGAACAGATTTGCATAATTGATAAAGAAAAATGATCCATTTTCCAATGTCTTTTCACTGTTGTTAAATCCACCAAATTCATTATTCATTTAATATAACGATATACTCTCTGTGCCCTATTCGAAACACCGTGATTTATCGGTCAAATTTTTTCATTCATAGTTTGTGCAAGAGCCACTTTAAATCAGTTAAAGAAGTTAAAAAAACCAATTGATATGCTTTTTAAGCTACTTTTAGTTGTTTGATCCACAAAATTAAAATTGAATAAGGTAGAAATCGAAATATTGACAAACGATTTCGTATCTGTAAGTTTTCCTTAAATAATTCATGCATATCATTGAAGACGAATCACATAAAACCGTCATTTTTTAAAAATAGATATTTAAATAAATGGATTACGCCAAATTAGGAAAAAAATGTCAATATAATGAAAGAGTCAATTTATTCGACTTCTTCCTTTACAAGGGCTGCATTTAAGGAGAGGAAAATGTTCGTAGAGTCTGATGGACTTAAAATATTTTCAACCCCGGCTGGTATAAGGCTGTAAATGCAAATCTTAGATGTGTACTAATTTGCAAATCTCGTCTTCTAAGTACTTTTGAATAAAGTCAGATTATTGTGGGTGACATTTTTTTATATTGTAACAATTGTATCAAATATCTGATTCGTACTTTTAACCCTTAAGATCAATATTATTCTAATTAGGCCTTTGACGTACCTATTTTTTACGACAGAGGAATCTGCATAAAATATATATCTATATAAAATATGGTAAGCCTGCATTTCATAAAGACGTTTAGATATTTGAAATTGTGACCTTCCACAATTTAAGATTTGTTTACACAATATTATGACATCAGTGACGACAGAAAAACGAAACCGTCCGTAAAATTTAGTCACAAGCAGCTCTCCATATAAGTCCGTGTAAGAACGTTGGCGGTGCTTGAGCGGAATTGATCTACGATACACACTTTTCCTTATAAAAATGAGATTGTTAGAAGTTATCTGCGATCTTTCTGACATCTTAAATTTGCAATGGATGTAACGCCATTCATTTTGTTGATTGTATTGTGAAGAATTATTTTTGTCAGGGGACTTGAATTGTGAAGTAAAATTACTAAAATTCATCTAGATCATAAAAGCGAAAATGTCGATACTCTTTGCACCACCTATCAAATTTAGATACTTTGTGTGAAGTGCCAAACAGAAAAAGACATTTTTTATCCAGAAGTAAACATGATCCGGGAAAAATTTCTAGGTTGCACAAATTGCACCTCTCTTCGAAATCCCAATTAGGTAACGCAAGACAGTCATTACTCCCAAGAGACAAATTTAATCTTTCATTTGAATTGTTCTCGAAACTAGATATGCCATCAAGGCTGTCTGCAAACTGAAATATGATCATATGAAGTACAGCTTAGAACCAGAGAAAACGCATTGTAAATCCACTTGAACATCTGCTAGATTTATAAAGTATTGTGTTGTCAAAACGCCACTGCCATTAGAAAAAAGGGTTGTGACCATTTTGATTACTGCGCCCGTCAGAAATCTGAAACTGGTGTCAAAGGAATTCTTCTACTTTTTTCCTCAAACCGGTCTCTGACTTTCAATTTGACATCATTTTAAGAACTTTGTTTGACTAAAACGCTTTTTTTTCCATAAAATAAGATAAATATTAACGTTTTTTCAGCAGAAACACTGGTGCAAAGGATCTGGTAAAGTGAAAAACTTCACGGCTGTCTAATTGTCACATCCAGTTTAAACAAATCAACTTAAAACCATTTAAGTAATAAAACAAAAAAAAAAAAACATTAAAACTTTAAAGGGGGGTATAGATGTTTCTGAAACCTAGATAAGAAAAAAAAAACCAAGTGCCGAAAAATAGACTCAAACGAGCATTTAATACTTTAAGTTAGGCCAGGTATTGTCTTGGTGGTAATCTAGTAGACCTAAAGTGGCTTTTTGTGGTTATATCGGAAAGGTTCAGCGGAATTCCAGGTTATTTTTAGATATCACGGAATCCGGCTGTCGACATCGAATGACCTCATTTGCATATGACCCAAAGACAAATGAAGGTAACAAATTTACTTGCGAAACAGCTAACGTCCTAAGTTATGTCACGTGAAAGGCTAAGCGCAAAACTACGGTAAGTGTTTATATTCGCATATAACGCTTACGACAGTTTTGGATTGATCTTTACAGACCGGCTAGCGAACATAACTCCTGATGACTTAATGGTGACGTTAGTTTGATGTAATTTAAACTAAATACAAGGTTCCAATGGTTATTCGCGCCACGTGAATGCCCTATAATTTTCGCAACTGTCTCTGATTAATCTAAAAATAGATTAATAGCCTACGTAGGCTATTAGGGAAATACCCTGCTTTTTTCTGATAAGCGACCTCAGAATTTTGCAAAACTACTTTGCGATATCTTGTATTCAAATAGTTCATGAGAGGAAATAAAAATAATCAAAATCTGTGACATGAAAAAAACATCGATACCTACCTTTAAAAAGAAACAGTTACATTAACAAGTACGAGTAGTTTCACAAAGTAACGACACGGAGTGTTTCTCTAACATCTGCATGGATTTTAATGCACCGAACTTTTTAACGTAATCAATTAATAAATTCAAGGCCTGCAAACCTAATGATAATGAAGTCAAAACGATTTATATTAACACACAACCCGCGTGATATTGTGGTTTACCATCAATTCAGGAGACCAGATTTCACAGACTGGCTTCTTTTTGGTTGATCCTTGTCGAAGTCTTGAATGTTAAATCGAAGTACAAATTATATCTATGAGTTTAGATCGACGAAATATCTTTACACGTAGATACCATTATAATTTAGTTCCTTTAACTAAATCTCCAATATAGGTGTTATTCCTAAAAAGTTATTTGAACTAATCGCCTCCTTTAAGTAGCCATCCAAAATTGCTACAACAATTCGTTGACATTAAAGCGCACGGTTACATCGCCTAGTGGAAAAGGGTATTGTGTAAACATTGAATGAGGCTGTCTAGACGAGGAAGTGATAAATAGAATGTTCACTTGGTCATTTCTATATGAAAACAATATCCCACTCACATTTATTGTTGTGCGTTTACAAATTAATTCGTCCTTCGGAGTCGTTTTCGAGCAGCTTTACAACGCATATATTTCTTTTAGATCATGCTATTAGATAATATAATCAGCTGGTGTATTTCACTCCATCAATTTAGTCATAATTATCATTTGGTGGAGAGAGTTTCGACAGCCCATTCATACTATTTTTTATTATTTCAGGAACGTACGAGGGAAGGCCAGAAAATATCCACACTTTTGACTCGTTCTCGAAAACCATCCAACATTCATTTATAATCTTTCGACTCTTTTCCCCGATATTCTCAACTTACGTATACGCACTTTTGCTTTCTTCGTGGGTGCTTTTGTATTGCCTATGTGACCCATGGCGTAGACCTATGGTTTAGGTACTATGTAACAGTAGATATCAAAGCCGACCTCATCTTATATTTCTTTAGAGCAAGCATTTTTTCAGCTCTCATGAAACAAATGAAGGTTACAGGGGGCGAGGACTGAGCTATAGGATGGTGAGACAACAATTGGCATTTGTAAGATATGATAACCTCCACTGCAGCTGCGGCGGTATAGTAGGGGGGCGTTATCGTGAAGAACAGGGACATATTTCTGTGCTAACCGAGGATGCATTTGCTTGAGTTTTTCTCTGAGATTTTTCAGAATTACTTCAGAATAGTACTTGGAAGTGACAGTTTGACCTTTTGGCATGAAATGAGTCAGTATCATTCCCCATGCCATCCGAAGGAGACGGCTTAAAATTTGAAGGAGTAGGGGAACCAGCTCGTTTCCACTTCTTTGACTGAACTTTCGTCTCAGATTCGGAATAATGAACCAACATCTTAACTCCAGTGATAATGCGGTTCAAAGATGTATCACCTTCGCAATTTAAACGGCATAAATGTTCTTTAGTTACTCTGGTTGCCTCTTGATCTGCAAACAGCTGTCAAGGCACCTACCTTGCACTTACCTTGCTCATGCCAAGGTGTAAAGTTTTGTGTGTGCGATTCCTTACCGATGCTGAACTTGTTGGCTACCTCCTCCAAAGTTACTCGTACAAAATCTTTACTATATGCTACTATTGTGGTGTCATCGCCTCAGCTGGCCTCCCAGTCCTAGGCCTGTCACAAACACTTGTTCTGCCTTCACCAAACTATGAAATCAAGTTGTAGAAGGTTGAGCGTGACACACCTTAATCATAAAATCTTTTTAAGCCTCTTAAAGATGTGGCTTGGCTTTTCACCTTCTGCAACCAGATATTTAATTACAGAGTGTTGTTCCTCTAATCATCTATCATAAAGCAGAGTGCAAATTACCGTGTAAACACAATTATCATTAAAAATTAAATAACCATGTTATTGGCGAATGATTGCAGATTTCACAAATATATAATGTGTGTATATAGCTGCACGTTGAAAGAGCGGTGCATGAAAAGTCCGGATGTTTTCTTACCGTCCCTCGTGAGTCTATTTCTGGAGAATCTTTTGTTCTTTATTCTTACCTAAGGAATACAAATCACACTTAATCCGTGTTGCTGGAAGTCTATGTACTATTGAATGCTTGTCATGTAGAAAATAATCTCAAGTTCCCATACTTTAGGAAGGATTATTAGATGTGCTAAAATAATTATTTTTGTTAGACTTATCTAGCTGACATAGAAATACAAGTAGGTAGAGTTTGTGTTAAGAATTACGATCATATAAAAAGGAAATAAATTTCATCAATAAAATTACTAAATATGATCATTTAATTCTTCCAGAAATCAAGTTTTAAATGTTTATTTTGAATTCTCGTTCGTCTAGCTTTCTCCATCGTTTGCTCGGATTATCCTTTAGCCAAAATCGCGAAATGCAGTCAATAATAAAGCAATTCAAGGTCTTTACATAGCTTTCATTTCCAATGTATGTCTTTATTAGAACACGACAGACTAGTCGACGAAATATGTCAGCCAAGAGAACAACTGTAGCCATTCTGGTTTACGTTACCCCTTTATTGTAAATATTTTCAAGTCATATCATCCCTTCGAGGAAAGAAAATAATGTTTGATCAATCTTTCGTATATTTGGACGCTAAAGAAAACAAGAGCCTTACTATCAATATGTATGAGGAGGGTATGAGTGAAGGTCTCTAGGTGTATTTTTTTCCAATCAATTTTAACTCGTGTTTGTATACATATTTAAATCGAGTCATATGCACATGGTTCTTTATCGGAAATGTTCGCTTATCTTTGGCACTGACTGCAATATATACCAATGCGATTTTGATTAAATTTTATGAACGACTTCGTTTAACTCCGTGACCTAGCCAGTTATATGAATGACTAGCGAGGGATAAAATGTCATCATCTTTATCCAAACAAACCTTAAATTGTGGTGGGTCACATTTTAAAACATAAAAACTGTTTTCACGAGTTGTGTAATCTTTCTAACTAAATCAAGTTGTAGTTACGACGTTTAGATTTGATTGTATGTTTGAATGGGTTTTTCGCCACCTTAAACAGTATTTCAGTCATACCGCGGCGCCTAGATTACCTAACCATGGATTCCATGATCTTTCTCACACCAGTACTACCATACATCCTTTCCGAGCTTCCAGCTGCTCATCCCACTTAGGTTTACGATTATCTACTCATTGGTGGGAGACCGACTTTAATGTCGCAATTTTCCATTAATTCTTTTGTAACATGCTGCTGGCCACAGTTGTTTGCAGGTTAAGACTCTTTAAAGGTAGGTATCGATGTTTTTTTCATGTCACAGATTTAATTGGTTTTTTTTTTTTTCCTCTCGTATACTATTTGAATACAATATGCCGAAAAGAAGTTTTGATAAAATCTGAGGTCGCTTATTAGAAAAAAGCAGGGTATTTCGTAGGCTATTAATCTATTTTTAGATTAATCCGAGACAGTTGCGAAGATTATATGATCACTCACGTGGTGCGAATAACCGTTGAAACTTTGAATTTAGTTTAAATTACATCACACATACGTCATCGGGAGTTATGTTCGCTAACCTGTCTTTAATTCTGTAAAGATAAGTCCAAAACTATCGTAAGTGTTATTACGAATATTTACACTTACCGTTGTTTTGCTCTTACCCTTTCATGTGACCTGATTTAGGACGTTGGCTGTTTCGCTAGTAAATTTGTTACCTTCAGTTGACTTTGGGTCATATGCAAATGAGGTCGTTCGATGTCGTCAGCAGAATTCCGTGATATCTATAAATAACCTGGAATTTCGCTGAACCTTTCCGATATAATAACAAAAAGCCCTTTTGGGCCTATTAGATTACCACCAAGACAATACCTGACTCAACTTAAAGTATTAAAGGTTCGTTTGAGTGTATTTTTCGGCACTTGATAAGTTTTTCTTATCTAGGTTTCAGAAACATCGATACCTCCCTTTAATATCGAAGTTGGACATCCTGATTTATAACAATGGGCAGTTCTAAAGACCGGTCAATTGTGTTTGGCCGATACGAGTCTTTATCGAGCAAAAAGATAACTCCTTCGACATGCGTAAAATAGGTAAACTGTCCGGCTGACCAGGATTAAGGTAGTCTACACTTAATGCGAAATTTGGGACAGCGGAAAATTTGGGAAACTCTTACCTTTAGATTTGCTAGAGTAGGTAGTAAAATGGCTAAGCAAATAAGTCATAAAAGTAGTTTAAGTTAAACCGAAATGTTATGATGTCATTCGAGGAATCACTACGTCGTGTCGATTCCCAATTAGCGCATTAATGAGCAGTTGATAAAATTTCTTACCCTAGACTCGTCATAAAATGATCTCGTACTGAACTCTGCTGCATCCTTACTCTTTTGACAAACATTTGTTGGAAGGGTTGAATTGGAGTATATTTAAGTTTTGTTGTAGGCCAACATAAATGTAGGGAATACATTCTAATGTAGTAATTCTTTTCTGCATAGTTTTCATATATTCCAAAACTAATATCCTGTAGAACAGTTTCTGCCAAAGAAAAGTGGTAACATTGTTTTTACTACTGTCCGCCTGCCAGTCTGTCTATCAAGGTCTTAAATTACGAATTAACCATTTACCGTTACCTCATGACTACTGTCAAATTGAAAAGAAAATCGTTTGTGGAGCTCGTTTTTGTTTTTTTTTTTTTTTTTTATACATCTATCTTGGCCTGACTTTTTTTCATTTACGTTTAAGGATTCTTTCCAACAATATGAACAGAACATCCGTTCAGTAAAAAAAGGATATCACTATTGCAAAGCATGGTTGGCCTTGATGTCATTGATTGAACTGAATGTGTTGAATAATTCGGCTGCTTCCTGGGTTCTTGGCTGGAGCCGCAATCGCTTTGCACAGGACACAATAGAATAGCGATTCGAAAGCAATTTGAAAAAAAAAACAAAAAAAAAACCCCAACCCTCAAAGTCTGTCCGAGTACGAGTCCGCAAACGTAACTGTGGGACCTAGCATTCAAGTGTCATACTTTTTGCCCCTTATCAGTATTCGGGAGGAAAAAGTCCTTAAATGTTCTAATCGAGAACATAAAGACAATTGATAATTATCATGTCGTATGAAATTTCAATAAGTACTTCCGCACTGTCAGGAATTATGGTTTCTTCTTTTATTTTTTCGGTAATTATTTGAGTCACAAAAGACTAAAAGGCTGTTTTCATTTTTTTACAAGAAGATATACAGATTATAAATTGATTTCTCCACAGCTGTAGGATTAAAGAAATGTAACGGTTTCATCAAGAAAACTCCAATGGTCTCAAAAATGGAAAAGATAGGATATAGGATATCTCTGAAATAAAAAAGTCTGACTGTGAGCTTGCTCAACAATTTTGGCCCCTATAAAGGACTCGTAAATGGCGGGAAAACGTTAAAATATAGACTGCTCAGCCCATTTAAGAGTTTCAGTAATATTGTCTATGTTAAACTTTACAAATAGAAAATATATCAAAGAAAATGTCTTGAAAATAAGACTGGTAGTACTTGTACTCGAACCACTGCCATCAAGAAAGTAATGTAAGCTACAGGGATGTACTCTGCACACAGATTACATCATTAAACACCGTATGGCAAAATGGTTAAAGTGGCATAACTATCAATCACTTAAATATTGTGTTGTGTCTACAGGCGCTTCTTTATATGTTTTACATTCACCAACACCTCGTGTAAAGTGGAGGGGGGGGGGGGGACGTAAACGTTATTTTAGGCAGGTATATTTACACAGAGTAGACTATTTTTGACAAAATATCAAGATGGTTCGTAATTTTCCGCAATTAACTCTTAAGATTGACAATCATTAAAGGTAGGTATCGAGGGTTTGTTTTCACTTCACAGATTTAGATTATTCTTAATCCCTCTCATATACTAGTTCAATACAATATTCTGAAAAGTAGTTTTCGAAAATCAGAGGTCGTTTATCAGAATAAACTAGGCTGTTTTTCTTTTTATAGATTAAGCCGAGGCAGTTTCAAAGAAATATTGGGTAATTCACGCGGTGCGTATAACCTAAGGAATCCGCATTCAGTTTGAATTTGCTCAAACCAACGTCATCTTTACGTCATCAAGAGTTGTGCTCGTTTGCTATTCTTAAAATTATGTAAAGATTAGTCCAAAACTGCCGTAAGCGTCAATGCGAATGTAGTCAGTTACCGTAGTTTTACTTTAACCATTTGGTGTGACATGATTTATGACGTTGTATGCTTTGCTTGTCAATTTAATACCTTCTGTGGACTATGGCTAATCTGCAAATGAGGTCATGCAGTGACGACAAGCGAAATCCGTGATATCTAAAAAATACCTGGAATTCCGCTGAACCTTAACTTTATAACCCCAAAAACGCCACTTAAAACCTACCAGATTAACAAGAAGACGATATATGACTCAAATATAAGTGTTAAGCGTCCGTTTGAGTGTATTTTTATGCAATTGTAACATTTTTCTTATCTAGGTTTCAGAAATACCTCCCTTTAATCCTAAAATCAGCTGAGCGATTAGGTGATGTTCTCCCTTTTTTTTTAACTTTTTTTAAATTATAGTAAATCACTATAAATCCAACAAAATAAATACAGGGTTTTGAGACTGTCTTTTTCCTGTTTGTAAATTTCCGAGGAATCTACACTTTAACTACTATGATTTGTTAACTGATACGTCTTTGTACTTTTTTCGCTAAAAGTTTTAATATTGATGGTGGATACATGTATCTCCGTTACAGCAATTACATGCAGTTTGTATTTTTTACGTCCAAGAAAATCATTGGTACGTAATTGTACCAGTAATATTGGATAAAGCGAGAACAAAGAACCCTAACAAGGCCGTGGACCTATTTATTTGTCATGTCGTGATGAACAACAGGAAATTCTCATTAATTCTAGCTTATTCTATAGAACTATACTTTTCATTTGCGTTAGAGACTTAGTCCACAACACAATTTGTATATTTACTCATGTAAAGATTATCTGAAATAATTGTCTAGTCATTTTCAAGAATTTTTAAGAAAAGACAAAGCATTGCGTTGGAAAAAAGAAATATTTAAGATATTAAGAGAACGTTGGTTTTTTTTTTTTTTTTTTTTTTTTGGGGGGGGGGGTATTCATGGATGTTTAGATACATGAGCCAGATACAAACATAAGTGTTATTAGGTTTTTCATACATCCATGAAAACACAAAAAATATTCTATTCATTTCTCATAATTTAATAACATCAAGAGAAAAATCTTAATATTTTTCAAATCTTGATACATCTTTGAAAGAACTATTTTTTGCCTAAAAATACAAAACAGCTGCGTGCTCAAAATTTTGTTCATGGAAGTATGACTATATTTCCGGCCAATGAGAATGTTTGTGTTTGAGAGACGAAACTAGAAAAAAGAATTATTAAGAGATAAATCAATTAAAAGAATCGTCGGTCAATTTTGTTTTCCTCGATTTTATTTTCTGTCGTGTTGTATTAGATAGCCAGATTTTCATTCATATCATTTATAGGTATATAATAAAAAAGAAGATATCGGATTTGACACTCCATCATAAAAGACTAGAAAAACACAAAATAAATGTGTTTTTTTTTTTTTTTGTTTTTTTTTTTCAAGAAGATAAATCCTGAATTATAACGATGATGTCAGTTTGCATTATTGCATTATGAATTTTCAAACTTATCCTAGGAGCTTTGACTTAATGATCGCAGTTTCATCGGCGAATAAATATTTGATGATTTCGTTGATAATAAGACCATAAAACTGACCGATCGCGGCTGTCAGTCGAATTACCTGGCGACCAATGAAACCATTCATTGAGACAAGAAATTATGTTGGAACTCCATTTTTGTCACTCTTTTTTGTTGGTTTTGGACTTAAACATCGTAATTAGATCATAACTACGCTGTAGTTACGACGTTTTTATCAACTATTGTACTTTTTTGTTACATGCTACTAGCCATAAATTATCGAAGCGGGACTTCATGTCGGAGTCAGTGGGCGTTGCCAAAAGTGTATGTGGGCGGGGCCAGCGAATAGTCAATCGTTGTGCCATCACATAAATACTTTTCACGAATCCTAAATTACTTGAATCGTTCTCCTTGTGTGATGGAATCACACAAACTTATTCTTTCTAGACGGATAAAGCTATATATAGCAAATCAGTTTGGATCGAATCTTGTCTTGTAGACGATGAATTTTAATTATAAATAATAGTGAGGATTTGATTTTATTATGACCATTCAGTCTGTACATTAAAATGTATTAAGATATCAAAGAGTCAAATTCGAAGCCCGATGTGGAGTGAAATTATGCATACTATTCACGCTATCCTAGTACAACCAATTGAAAGGGTTTGGCTCTGGTATTACAGTTGGTTTAAGAATTATGGTACGGAGAGTGTTTGCTTCATTCTTTAAAGGCCTAGTTTAATCCTTCTTTATTTGACCCCCCCCCAAATGAGAAGTACAATTAACCACCCGCTGAGAATTTAACGACCTTATCTGATAAGGAAGCTATATTCAGTATACAAGGGATTAAATCTGCTGTATTACCATGGATAAGTATGGCAATTGTTAATGAATAATAAGTCCTCATTTTTAAGACTTTTTCAAAGTACCGGAGACATAAATACAAAATAATAATCATTTATTATCATAACAGATCACGAATAGCAACTGGAATAACTTCGATAGACAACATTGAGAAAAGAGATGAAAACATTGATTGTTCTGATTTCCCCTTTTGTCTCAATATTTCAACACTTTTTCTCTTATATTTAATCAAACTTTTTTAGCTTGTAAAACTGCTATAAAATTCAGGAAATACTTCAATATTCTAGGCCAGGAGATAAGTCAAAATGGAAAAAACAGTATTTTTACCAAAATTCTTACTTTACCATAATGATTTAACTGTTTTACTGTTTAACTGCTTAAATTTCTTCCAACTACATTCAATCCAGCAATCTGCAACTTAGCATCTTTTAATTCAGTAATTTGAAATTGATTTGTAATATTAAAAGCATAAAATAATGATAAAATAAAATTTAAAAAATAACTTCACTTTGTTTTCTATCAAATTCTCATCAGCATAAAGCTAAGGTGCAGCTATTGCATAATATTGACAAATTTTGACCATGGTCATCAATGGAATATACAAGATGATTAACCCCCTGGTGTGATTTAACAGATAAGGCAATTGGCTTATCAGTAGAAGTCCAACATACACAACATTCCTTAAACTAGGTCTTTAAACACTTCGGGGACTTCATTTCTAATAACGATACAATATATTTCTGTATCTTCTGTGAATTCGGTAAAGTGATTAGGAACATTTTTTATTGTTTGATCTTCATTTTCATTAATACAAACGGAGAAACATTACATTATCTAAGCAACATCTTTTCCATTATATAAATGAGTTTCATAATTTTGTTTGGTGTTATACATTATACAACTGTTATTGATAAACGACCTTTGCTTTATTGAGACCTTTTTAACCCATTACAACTCAATCCCTCCTTTTTACGCCCCTCAACAAAAAAGTTTTTGAAAACATTGTGGAAAATGAAGAAATTGCTTGTATCAAGCAATTTCTTCATTATCCACAATGTTTTCTACCCAAAATGACGAAAAAATTCAAAATTCTATCAACTTGAAATTGTCGTCTGCAGCTTCTTTCAATTTGGACCAGTCTAAAATTCCATTGTGTTGGAATGGGTTAAGTTAGAGAATGAGTCGGACTCTCAATCATGAGGTCCAGAGTTTGATCCCCGGTTGCGGAAATTTTCTTTCCTACACCCGTCTTCCTACATTTGGCTACTAATCGTAAACCTAAGCGAGATGAGTAGGTGGAGGCTCTGAAAGGATGTAGTGGTAATACTGGTTTGGGAAATACTAGGAATCCATGGTTAGATGCTGCAGTCGTCGCAATACAATTCCAAACCTTTAAAATGGCGTTAAACCGCATTAAAAGAACGCATAACAAAAAAAAAAAAAAAAAAAAACGAAACAAACAAACTTTTTACTTAACTATAACACTAATTTTACATCAATGAAAATTGTGTAATCATACCAATCTGAAGCTTCTTTGACCCATATCGTACTTTGGAGAACATCACCTACAAACCCTGTAATTGACCTATCGCTGGCCTCGCCGACTTGCTCCGTTGACCCACCCACCCATTGACTCAAACAGGAAGTTCCACTTTAAGCATTGTTTTGCAAAAGTAATTGCTAGTAGCATTTTCCAAAAACAAAAAAAAAGTAGAATTGTTAGTTAAGCTGTAGTTACGACGTTTGAATAAAAAAACAACAAAAAACTTCACATAAACGGCGGCTAACGATGGAGTCAGCCTGCAAACCGCACAATCTGACCAGAATCGATACATTTGGTAGTTCCAAGAAGGTCCCTTTTTATCTGACGAAAGGAATACACTGTCCGACAAAAATCGGGGTTGTCCGAATAGAAAATCTGTTCGAAAATCCCAATTAGGTTACAGGAGACAGGCATTACTTCCCTAGCGACAAATTTAATCATTCTTTTGATTTGTTCTCAAAACTTGATATGCCATCAAGTCTGTCTGCAACCTGAATTACGATTAAGTGAAGAACAGATGGCAACTAGAGAAAGGTCTTATTTGTTCTAAATGAATTTGGAATAGTTGTATGATAAATAAAATATTGTGAACAATGACAAAGGACCTTTTTCAAATTATATTGTAGAAGTTGACACGTAACGAAACACCAACTCAACTCAACTCAACTTATCTCACTATCAACATAAATCAGATGTGCTCAATCGAAAAGTTGTCATCACATTTTATTAACCGTTTAGCGTTTATTTGTTGGGTGTTTTTTTTTTTTTTGGGGGGGGGGGGGGTTGGGTTTTTTTTTTTTTGGGGGGGGGGGGCTGGGGTCATGTTGGGAGCGAGGCAGGGAACACTATCATCTATAAATGTCGAATGCCGGTAGCAGCGATAGTCCAAAGCCATATCTCCCCCAAATACACTACAAATTGTACAAGAAAACTATACTCAAGGCCCGAAAGCATGAATAAATATGACTATTGAAACTATAAGATCAAAAATAATTCTTGGAAGAGGTTTTTAAATTCACAATATTTTAAATTGTGACCCACCACAATTTAAGATTTGTTTACATAAAACTATGAAGTCAATTCCGCTAGTCATTCAAACAGCTTGCTAGGTCAAGGAGATTAACGAATTGTTTGTTTGTTTGAATGGGGTTTTACGCCGCTTTCAACAATCTTTCAGTTATATCGCGGCGGCTGGAGCACCTAACAATGGAATCCTTGTATTTCTCACACCAGTACTACCATTACAAACTTTCCTAGCCTCCAGCTGCTATCCCACATAGGTCTACGATTATCGACCCATTGTAGAGAGACAAATAGTCGGAAAGGATGAGTGCCGCCGTCGGGGATCGAACCCGGGACATCGAGATTGACAGTCCGAAGCGCTACCAAATGCGCTATGACGGCGGCGGAGATTAACGAAGCCCTCCTTTTGCATCTTGATATTTAGCAGGATCTAGTTTGCTTAAGTATTCATATATACGATAAATTCTTCGGAAGGAAGATATAACTTTAAAACAAGTGGTGTCTCTTGATCATGTGATTTTTATTTTGTGGTACCCAAACTTTTTGACGTATACCATTATAATACCCAACCGCTGAGGAATTTGTATATCTCTACGAATAGCCCCGATATTTCGTGTTCTAATTACAAAAATATCCTTGCATGATGTCTAATATATAAAAAAATGACTGCAAACATTCGAAGCTTCAAGTTCTCACTTTTGCACAGTGAAGCTTATTAGGTATTTAAATGAAGGAATATTATATGACTGAAGTATACCTGGTTCATATGTGACACGACTTTTCCTCTTAACCTTTTTCTTTCAAACCCCTTTTTTACGTCCCTGTAAATATATAATGAAGAAAACAGTGTAGAAAAAAGGATAAACCGCTTGTAATGAGCATTTTTTTCTTTTCCACAAAATGTTATACCCTACTGAATTGTTATTTTTCAACTTAAAATTCCACCTTTACCTTTCGTCTGCAAAACCTTTTGATATGAACAGGACTAAAAAAATCAAAACAGGAAAGAGTTAATAGGAACTTACCGAGTTAAAAAAGAATGATAATGATAATTATAATAAAAAGATATAAAGCTATATGATGTGTCCATAAACGAATGAATTATCTTAATATTCTGACCGAAAAGTGGTATTAAGACGCTTATTAACCCTTCTGATGCTAACGAGGTCAATACAAAGATCAGGTTGCACATATGTCTAGACTTTTGTCATTTTAAACTCAACATTGTTTATACCATTTATGTTCAGGTATCGTTTCCTCATTGAAACTGTTTTAATGACAAGTCGAGGGGACGCCATCACTTTACGAACGTACAAGGTCATATACAAAGTCGACTATTGCAAGGTAGCTCGGAGGCAGAACAGGCCCTCACCCTCTCGGAGGATTAAAATAACAGGGCCTTAATATATTGATAAGGATATATCTTCCTAACCAGGTTGTTTAAGCACTCCATTGCTTCGCCCATCGACTCCAACAGGAAGTCCCGTTTTGATTTTTAACGACGCTAGTTTGAAAAATAAATGGAAATTAGCATGTAACAAAAAGGTAGAATAGTTGGTTTATGACTTATACATCGTAACTACAGCTTGAAAAAGCTGTAGTTACGACGTTTAAGTCGCCAAACTAACAAAACGGGTTAACGAAAATGGCTGTTCTAAATGAACGATTTCTTTGGTCGACTGTTTATCAGACAGTCGCGATTGGTCAATTGGTGAGCTTCTTAGTTAGATCGAGACTACTCTGATTAACATTTCCCAGCTTTGAATAAAGACAAATACTTAGGAGAATCAAAGACCGTTGGTTAAGACTTTTTCACTTTCCTATTCTTTGGTAATAATTTCGTTTTACTTAACCACTATTGACCTTGGTAAATTACACGAGTAAATCTTCCTATTGTCGCGTTTTAATTGGTTTCAGTCTTTTTATCTTAGCTGTGTTGACTTATTCAAATTTTACCTTTTGAGAAATAATGATTGTTTCAGTAAGGCTTTTCAGACATAATGTCGTTTTTAAGGAGACGTTTTTATTTGTTCACAAGGCCGTGTAATTTTCAGATGGACAAATAATCCAGTTATCTCTTTTCGGAGCAGGTTCATTCACGACAAAATTGAATAATCGAGTAATGGCGTGTTCTTAAACAAGTCGTATTCTGATTTTTTTACCCTCCCTGCAATTACAAAGATTGAATAATTATGCATAACAAGGGAGAGACTGTAATGTTGTTGTCGGCAAGCGTGTTGCCTATTTTAAACCCGTGTCATGCTGAATAAAATCCTTAAAAGAATGGCATTAGAATCAAAGAACTGAGAGCACTGGTAATGTTAAATGTTAATGAACACTTCATTTGAAAATTAATCTCATAAGCATCTCTGGATTTACGGAGACAAGCAGGTGATGTAGACTAATACCAGTCTGCACTTATGTGCAGGATGATCTTAGTCTATACCTGCTGCCAAAACAGAAATATTCCGGGCTCAGCATGACAAAGTTTGAAATGGATTAAATGTCTCTTTTTTAAAGCTATGCATGCTAACAGCAACTGATTAACCCATGTTTACATATTCTGAATGAAAAAAACAGTTTTAAAAACCCGTCGTTTATTTGGTCACTAAGTCAAACAAAGGCCTTCTTAATATCAACATGCAAAATGAGGGCATGATTGTAGTTCTCTGGAAAGAGTATTTTGTGTTTTTCTTATCAATTTCAACTCGTGTTTGTTTATATTTTTAGATCGAGACGACTAAACCTGATTATTCACCGGAGATGTTCGCTAATCTTCGACATTGACTGTTAAATAAACAGGTGCTGATGACTAAACTTAACAGACGATTTCGTTAATGTCTGTGACCGAGATAGTAAATTGAATGACTAGCGAAAGTGAAAACGTCTTCACTGACGGCATGGCTTTATGCAAACAAATTTGTAATTGTGGTTGGTCACATTTTAAGATATCGTAACTTCTTTAATGAAATGTAGGCTTATCGCGTAGAATTATTTTGATCTTGTAATTTCAATCGTCATAATTATTAATGCTTTAGACCGTGAATGGTTTTCTTATTAATTTTGTTTTTTGTTCGTTTATTTTGGGATATGCCTTTAATATAGCTTTGTATGATTGTTCTATATGACGAGTAGATGAGTAGAAAGGTCAGTTGAAAAAATAATAATAAAACAAAATAACTTTCTACTAATAGGTCTGAGTCATTCCTAAAGATTTGACCGCAGCGAACCTCCTTTATTTAACATAAATTTGCAGACAAAGGTATTCATGTGATTTTCTTGATAGAGTTTTTTTGTGTTAAATCCACTTAATTCACTGTAAATTAAATGCAATTAAAAACAGAGTATTCATAATGTCCTACTTTGAAACATCAGAATTCATCTGTTGAGTTTTTAGTCTTCGGGTGAAGACGATAGTGCTGAAGTAAATCACGACCTTGATACACTATAAAAAATCAAAAATAAAACAATGTTCGATGAAATCGACAGATAACGCATTTACCATTGAAATCCGATTCGACTCGAGTTGTACTTCGCTGACTAATTTGGCGTTAGGTGACGCAAAATAATTATACTTCTTTTCTTTCCTTTTTAAAGTTATAAACAATCATTTACGCTACAAAATTAGCTTAAATAGTACATCTAAATAAGAATATTACTTACGAATACTAATTGAAATTTAAAGGAATACTTTATGAATGCAAAAGGGTTCTGCATTGCTCAATGGTTAGGATCTGGGGTAATTAGAGGGTCGTCGATTCGAGTCCGCTTGTAACGTTGGTATGTCATTTAGATCTCCAGCCTATTACTGGTGGACTGGTGGAAACTCATGAATTATATTAAAGAAAGGTGAAATACAACTGAGAGACCGGTAATGGCGGTATGAGCCTCCATTTTGATAGAATCAATGAAAGCAAGGTATATGATGTTTTCAATCGTGTTATTTAAGCTTTAGTTACGACGTTAATGAGCCAACCAACAGATAACGGGTAAATATTTTCTTTGTTGTTCAAGATCATGATGTGTTTGGCTTACACGCGTTTATGTATACTCAAGATTGATTGAATAGGGTTTAACGCCACTTTTAACACTATGTCAGGCATGTCGAAGCAGCTGGAATAACTAACTATGGATTCCTGGTATTTCTCACACCAGTACTACTACTATTTCCTTTCTGTGCTTCCAGCTGTTCATCACACGTAGGTTAGCGATTATCCATTCATTGGTTGGAGGCAAATGTCGGAAAGGATATTCGACGAGGCCGGGGATTACCCGGACTCCAATAGTAGGAGTCCTACGCGCTATCACTGCGCTATGGCCTCGACCTACTCTAACTCTAGATGACGTTGCGGTAATTACGAAATCAAGTATAAGGGCAAACGGATTGGTCGGCATCATTGGCAACCTTGCCTAAGGACTTGCTTTTTACTGATTAATGATAATGGTGTCCTTGTTTCTTGTTCTTATTGTAGTGGATGAATTACGACACGAGGAGTCTCTTTTCTCGTCATGAAATTTTTTACCCATTGGCTCTTACTTTACAATTACATTTTATTTATTTAGTTTTCCAAAGCAAATACCTTTGTACGTCATCGATAAAAGTTTCGAGACAAGTTTTGGCTTTATCCAAAGCGGCTTGTTGTTTGTATGTTTCTACGCCTCGAAAATTCCTTGATACGTATCCGTTCCACTATCTTGTGTAAAGGGAGAGCAAAGAGCCCCAAAAGACATTTAACCTATTCACGTGCCCAGTCGAGATATAGTGAAAGCAATTCCCATTGATTATAGCTTCTTTTTATTTGTGTTACCTCTCTTGTGAGAGTTGTCCTGAAAGTTCTTAGATAGCCTTTATTTTACAGTTGATAGCCCCACTATAAGTTTATTTTTCATTTTGCACCTTACCTTGATTATCACGTACGTCATAAAAGTTGAAAGTTGTGTAAAATGTAAAGCGGCGGTCGAATGAACATTCCCTCAACAACCCTCAGTAGAGGTACCCGGAGCGCCTAGAAATTCCCTACTTTAACCGATACTTTATCACTTCTTCGAAAATATTTTTCACATTTAGATTATAACGTGTTTATTTATGCGGTTCTGCGTATTTTTTTTAATCTATGTAAACGTGATTGCCTGAATTATAAATTTCGAAGAACGCTTATATCATTGATCAATGTAAGAAAATCAACAAATATGACGACGTCAAACGGTTTAGTGGATCATTTGTTTTCAACGGTTTAACGCTAAGGAATAGTCAACAGATCCTTTAGCCCACACAATAAAATTTTAGACTGGTCCATATTAAAGGAATTCATCCTTTATGCGCCCCTCAAGAAAAAAAAAACATTTGAAAACATTGTGGAAAATGAGGAAATTACTTGTATCAAGCAATGTTTTCATTGCACACAATATTTTCTACCCCAAAAGACGAAAAAAGTCAAATGCAGTAACTTCAATTTGCCGTCTGCAGTTACTTTTAATTTGGACAAGTTTCAAGCCACTTAAAAACAATTTCTTCTTTTTCTAAAATGTTTTCTCAATTTTAAAATCACAGGGACGTAAAAACTAAGGATTCGACAAGAAATGGTTAAATGCAACTATATCTTAATTTACACATGAAATCGAGCGGCGTTACAAAGAATTTCCTTCAAACAGCATCTATCAAATTTCTTTCAAAAATATATTCTTGGTTACTTTCTATATTTTCATCCCCTCTCATCAAATGGCATTATCGATAATGATGTTCCCTACCTAGTTGTAACGGTTGATTACAGTTTGTTCTTCTTAAAACCCATCAAACAAAAACAAACCCATCAAGCTAATAATTCACAGAGCCTTTTTCCATTGGTCCTGATCTCAGGGAAATGGAAACACAGGAATGAAATACACCAATACAATGGACCAGCAAAGTCCCCCCCCCCCCCCCGATATAGCCCAAAATTGAAAACATATGACTGTATGACAGGATTATCTTAGAAAACAACCTGTATCTGGTCCATCATGTAAACTACCTAAAGTACTAACTCCACCCTGCCTAGAATGAAATCACTCCATTGTACACACAACATACTTTGGGACAATTGGCATTGCCAATGTTGGCATTTGATAGACACATGTGGGGTTCTATAAAATATGAAAGCCTAATTCCAATCATCAGAGGGTAATTTGACCTGTTTATTAAGCTTGTTTACAAATAAAAGTTCAATAACGCTTCCAAAGATTTCAATATCATTGTATAAAACAAATTGTAAAATAGGCAATCTTATACGGTCCAAGGACCTGATTGTAAACACTTTTTCATCAGCCTAATTGTAATCATTTGTTTATCAGTCACTTACAGACTCTATAAATGAAGGTTTTTGGCCGTTTTCGGTTAGAACCCGAAGTATTGCCCTATACTCGTTTTAAACAAATGATAGATCCTAGCAATGCTAATATCAGCACAAAAGAATATTTTGTAAATACAAAATAACGTTTAGGTTAGGGTCACAAAATAATACATGTCATTACATCGTAAATACGTTGTAATTTACAAATTATTTCGTACATGTAGTAAGAAAAATATATCACCATAACAAAATGACTTGGACAGTTTCTATGAAAAAAGGCCGAAATTACAATTAGGGTTTCCGTATCATACAGAATTTAAGACACAACAACAACAACAAAAGGAGGCTCGGAGTGGTTTGAAAATAAATCAATTAAAGACCGCAATAGTTTAGCAAACTTTTACCATTCTTTTTCTTCCTATATATTTTGATGTAATTGGAAAATTAAAGCTATAAAGAGAAATCGGATTCTGCATAAAACAATAATTAGGGTTAAAATGGCAAAGTAATTTCCTATTTTTGAAAGAAAAGAAAATCCTGTCATATAACTTGCATGTTGCAGTTTTAACTTCCCGGTTTAACTGTCAAACTTGCAACATTTTCCTGAAAGCGGTGTCTTTATTTGCTTCTATTTTATTGCCAACTGTTTTAACGGGTTCGTTGACCTTACGATTGTTTTGTAGTGCCATCACTTAGATATCGTGGAAAACTAAGAAATGCTGGGAATGGCCTCTTGTTTAATTTACTATAAATTACAATTTAGGTTAAATATATACAATATATTGCGTTGTTTTGTGGCTAAAATATCGTACCTGAAACATTATAAAGATGTAATTTTAATAAATTCATCGTCCTACGACGCAAACTTTATTTCTCATCGTGTATGTTAATTTTTTCTATCCGACTTTATTTCTCTCTCTCTTTCTCGCCCTCTTTCTCTCTCTCTCTCGTTTTGTTTTTTCTTCCTCTGTTTAATTCTTATTGCCTAGCAGTGAATGTCGTTATTATGTCAGTTTCTTTTCTGTTGCTAAATTTCCTCTCTGTCTAACTCAGCAAAGGCTCTCTCAATATTGCTTGAATTCATAATTTATCGCGATAACTGTTTGCTATGCAATAATCGACCAACGCTTCTAAACAAATTAAGCTTCAACAAACCAGTTTTTAGCCAAGTCAGTAAATGTATTTTAGAACTATTTTTCTTAGTTTGAGCTTGATTTTCATTAAGGCAAACGGGAAATCTCTGCATTGTCTACTTTCCAACGTAAACATGAGTACGATCTGAGATAAAGCGAGAGTACAATAGAACGATGACGACTGTGCGAGATATTTTTGTGCTGTCACTATCGAACTATATTGATATGACCATCACACTATCATACGCTTTACCGTAACGAGCTTTCGTGGTGTAGCGCTATCGTTATCGTATCTTCGCGCTATCGTCATCGTTTTCTAGCGCTATCTTTATCGTACTCTCGTGCTATCGTTCATCTTACTCTCGCGCTATAATCGTACTGTCGCGCTATCGTCATCTTACCGTCGCGCTTTCGCCATCTTACTTTTGCGCTATGATAATCGTACCGTCGCGCTATCGTCAACGTACCATCGCACTCTCTTTTATCATCGAACTCTCCTATTGAAGCGCCATCCTCAACTTACTCCCACAATATCGTCGTCTTACTTTTGCGCGTCTAGTGCCATTTTCATTATACTCTCGTGCTTTGAGATCGTCCTATCGCGCTATTGCCGTCATACTCTAGCGCTATTAACTACGAAATATCGTGCTATCGTCATGGTACTCTCGTGGTGAAGCGCTATGATCTTCTTACTCTACGCGCTAACGTCTTGTTACACTCGTGATATCGTCATCGCACTCTTGCCTATCGGCAGGGAAAGCTCGCACTATCGTCATCGTGACATGTAGTAACATAACGATGACTGGGGTTATAATTATTAGATGAATAGTACATATTAATCAACTGCGCTATGTTCAGTCTGTTGAATAGTATGAACACTTACGGACACATAAATATTTCAAATGCCCTGCATGGTCTGCATATTCTATCTGATATGTATATGCTGTACAGAGGGAATTTAAAAGGCTTCAAGGACTTGACCAATTGCGGTTGTCAATCAAATAACAAGTCGACCAATGAAATCATCCATTGCGACCGGAAATGAGTTTTGAACGTTGACAATGGCCACCATTTTTGTTAACATTTTTTGTTGGTTTGGCGTCATAAACGTCGTAACTACAGCTGTATCAAGCAGTATTTACCACGTTTTTGTCGCCAACCAACGATTCTACTTTTCTACTTACTGTCGGAGACAATAGACGGGTCTTACAAAGTAAATGGGCTGGGCCAGTGATTGGTAAATTACATTCGAAGAAGTTGGAGAAGTTAGGCTCGGGATATACTCTAGAGCAAGAGACCTTTTTTGCTTTCGAAGTAAATATCAATCCGTCTGTGTTCAAAAACTATTTACAGGTATTACCAAGAAACCGTCTTTGAGCCGTCTTTTCAAATTTCGAACTGTAACTATAGCTTTCAGACATCTGTAAGAATGATTTCGTAATAAAAATGACTATTCATAACTTTAATAAGAAAAAAGAAAAGAAGCAAAAATATCACGAGTTACGCGTTAAGCGTAGTACAACCCGAATTGAACCGGAATTCATCGGTTAAATACGATATCTGTAGATTGCATCAAATTGGAGTGTGTTTGCCTTTGTGTTAAAAGAAATATATCATTTATTAATAAATTCTAGAGACTGCCGATATGGGACCTTTTATTAATATATTATATATATTGTTTCAATAATAAAATAACGGGCTATTGAAAATGATTAAACCTTAAAAGAAATCATCAAATTCTCTGTGAAACAGCGATTACAACGTTCGTAAGAACATTTCTCGAGTTAGCTATAAATAATGAAAGACCCTTTCTTTCCATTAATTTGAAGTTTATCATATGATTTTCTATGGTTAAAAATTCATTAACCTGAGAGTCACAGTACAATTGTTCATGTAGGTTATTTGTATTTAGAACAAAAAGATTGTAGCAAATGATAAGCCTTTTGTATCTTCCGTTTAATTAATACAGAACTCGCTTGGGAAATTTGTAGATATTTGATGCCTTTACCTATACAGTAGCTTTCGATAACGCTTCATGCCGATCATTAAATAACAATTGCTTTTGTGATTAAGATCAGGCCGATTACAGCGAAAGCACTTTGGAAAAAGGTGAAATACATTTACTGTTTATATTTTGGTGAATTCTATCTAGAATATCTTAATGTAAACGACCATTTACATCGGAAACGTTGACTCCTTTGCATGTCTAGATTTTCATCCAATTAATTTCCCAGCGATGTTGAATAATGTAGTGATTGGAGGTTTCAGAAGCCACAAAAATGAGTTACAGGTCAAGTCTGAGTTTAACATTCATTCCGCTCAAATGTTGTTGCAGTAGAATTCTTTCATGAACTTGAATAAGAATAATGTCAATGACCCAAAAATCCACTTTTCTTTCGAAAAGGCAAAAGTGTTACTTTTTAATTAAATATCAAACTCTTGTAAAAGATGCAGCCTACAGTTTTCAATCGATGGAATGTAAAAAAAAGTTTCAGCTTTTTCGGGGAAGAAAACATTGTGGATTGTGAAGAAGTAATACCTTCTATTGCCACTGTTTTCCAAGTCTTTTTCGTAGGGGGTGTCAAAAAGCGGAAGTGTGGGGAAATATTGCAATTTATCAAAGAGAGTAAGTGTGGGAAATTTTGTAATTTGTTAAAAAAAAAAAAAAAAAAAACGAAAAAAGAAAAGAAGACTACGTTATTGACCTTTTGCTGTCAGCCTCAGGCATTATTTTTATATCCTGTTATCGCACATTTATGTAAACCTAGCCCATATTTTTTAGGAGAATTGTTTGTTATAACTTGAATCTGTAATTACCAAATTTGGTCCACTCATTACTAACCAAATTTTCTAAGATACTTTCGATCCGCTTGTACCGAATACATTACAATAAAAGTGATTAAATGTCGTAAATGTTATCCTATAATTTTTGCGAGATCTTTCCGAATGTAATTTCTAAAGTTGTATTACTTATCAAGAGGTAACACCGTTAATTAGTGATACACAGAGGGAGATTAAAATAGAGACCACATACAATTAAATTCACTAACAGAAGAACATAAATACATGAGGTTATTTAGACTGGTCGAAGCTGGTTACAATCAATGACTTCATTTCCGCAATATTCCAACGCATATTTTCTTGGATGACGTAGCAATAATAGAATAGTTGAGCTTTACCGTAACTTTGTGTGACACATAGTAAAGAAAGCACACTCCGGGCTTGATATGTACTCTCTTTTTAGCTAGCAAAGCGTCTGCTTTGATAGATTAAGTTAACAGATTTTTTTAGGTCTTCTCAGACTTCAACGAGTACAAACCACCACTGGAGCTTTAATCACCAAATCCACAGAATGCCCACGCCAAAAATGTAGTTCTGATATATTTCAGAAAAAATGAGGCTGATAAGAGTCTTCACTACGTGCCACATGAATTAACTTTAATCAAAGATGAAAAGATACAAGAATACTAGTACACACTTTATTTCATTCTGACAAAAAGACTCTTTCTAGACCCCGAGATGTCCTCCTTTAAAAACAATAGCGTAATAGGCGATGTCATTTGAAGCAGAATTTACTGTTTTCAAAATAAAATATTACTGTATTTCTTATTATTGCTTCCGGACAGAAGGGGCAATTCTCAAACACCTAAGGAGTTTAAAGTAAATCATTTTTGAGTGTTGTGTAAGTTTATCCATTTCTATCAAAAACCTCATTCGTCGTTTTATTTAGTTGCCTTCTTAAGGCTTCATTTTCTAAAAGTGACACTAACACAATTTTTAACACGTTTTGAGCAATTGACTTTTCCCATATTACCATCTCATTTTGGTAAAGCTGCTATATCCAATTTATTGCTTTCGAAAATCAAGAGTCACTTCGGTAAGGGACGGTTTAATATCCGTAAGTATATACAGTATAAAAGAAAAGGCATTGCTAATGTGGAGTATCTATACTGGCCCATTGATAAAACAAAGACATATCATTAAACTGATGTCTTATTGGATGTTGTGTTTTTGTCTTATAGTGTCTGAAATATCTAAGAGACAATTGTCAGGATTTAGCTACAGATTCCAGTCATTTTTGCGTATCTGCTTTTTTGTCTAGGATAAGGACGGCCAATTGTAATAATTGTAAAAAGTAGAAAAAAGAAATAAGGTTAATAGTGGTCACATTTTAGCTAATGGCTCCAGTCACCTCTGGACTTAAGGTAGGTATCATGTCACAGATTTTAATTATTTTCCTTCCCTCTCATATATTATTTGAATACAATATTCTGCGATAATCAGAGGTCGCTTATTAGAGAAAAACAGGGTATTTCCCCAATAGCCTACGTAGGCTATTAATTCATTCTGAGATTAAATCGAGACAGTTTCAAACATTGAAGGGTCATTCAAACGGTGCGAATAATCATTGGAATCTATGTTAACGATCTGCCAATTTGTTTGTCGTCATGTACGCTGACGATATTACTCTACATAAGACTCACTCTTCAGTAGCATTTATCAATCAAAGTTTGAAAGATGATCTTATTCAGATCGAAGAGTGGTGTAAGTTTAACAATATGATTGTGAATCCAACGAAAACCAAATGCTTGCTAATAGGTTCCCATCAAAGGCTACGACAATCAACAAATTTAAAGTTACAAGTACACCATGTACAAATAGAGAATGTTAATTCGCAAAACCATTAGGAATGCACATTGACAACAAATTATGTTGCAATATTCACATTGAAAATTATGTTCAAAATTATCATTACAGCTTTACCTCCTTAAAAGAATTAACAGCTTCCTTACTGATAATATGAAACAAATGTTTTATAATGCTTATATTACACCTAATTTAGATTATGGTTGCATTATTTGGAGTCAATTCAAATCCTCTTTAACTCAGCGGGTCAGTAAAATCCAAAAGAAGGCAGCAAGAATAAATTTATGTAAACCGAAACAATCTAGTACTGCAGACAATTTTACCGCATTGAATTGGTTGTCGTTTAAAAACAGATGCAAATACTTTACACTTTTCCTGGTATATAAAACTATTCACGGTCTAGTTCTGTCGTATATGTAAGATTGTGTAAAAGTTAGCAATAATTCATTCTATGGATTAAGATCTAGTTTTAATAATCAAATATCGCACAATTGTACTCCTCGGACAGACTATTTGAATCCTTCACTTTTACTGGCATGGAATACTGGAATGACATTCCATTACACATCAGAAATATCAACAATTTGTCGAATTTCAAGTGTAACTTGAAGAAGCACTTAATGTCAAATAATGAGCTGTGATTAAGAAATATCAAACTCATATGACCAACCATCCAGATGGTATAATCATACTGTTGTCTATCAATATATTTGACGTATTTTGCTGTGTTAGTCTTTGCATATCTCTAGTTCGATTTTCGATCTAGACTCGTGATTAATTTTGCAATACATCATTTTATTATACCACCAACAACGAAGTTTTTGGGGGGTATACTGGAATCAGGTTGTCCGTCCGTCCGTCCGTCCGTCCGTCCGTCCGTCCGTCTGTCCGTCCGTCTGTCCGTCCGTCCGTGGACATAATTTTGTGTCCTCTTCTCCTCCCACATTTTTTGACCAATTTTGCTGAAATTTTATCAGGTTGTTTCCTATCATATGAAGTTGTGCACCTGCAATTTTCATCTTGATCCAGTCGTTAGTTTCAGAGTTATGCCTTTTTGAACTTTTTAATAGGGGCGGGGGGGAGTAATTTTGTGTCCTCTTCTCCTCCCACATTTTTTGACCAATTTTGCTGAAATTTTATCAGGTTGTTTCCTATCATATGAAGTTGTGCACCTGCAATTTTCATCTTGATCCAGTCGTTAGTTTCAGAGTTATTCCATTTTGAACTTTTTAATTGGGGCGGGGGGAGTAATTTTGTGTCCTCTTCTCCTCCCACATTTTTTGACCAATTTTGCTGAAATTTTATCAGGTTGTTTCCTATCATATGAAGTTGTGCACCTGCAATTTTCATCCTGATCCAGTCGTTAGTTTCAGAGTTATGCCATTTTGAACTTTTTAATGGGGGGCGGGGGGGAGTAATTTTGTGTCCTCTTCTCCTCCCACATTTTTTGACCAATTTTGCTGAAATTTTATCAGGTTGTTTCCTATCATATGAAGTTGTGCACCTGCAATTTTCATCTTGATCCAGTCGTTAGTTTCAGAGTTATTCCATTTTGAACTTTTTAATGGGGGGGGGAGTAGTCAAAATTTAAAATTGCAAAACTCAGTAACCATAAGGGGAGTTACCAAATTTGGTAAGTAACATCATCTTGTTGACCTTTACAAAATATCGAACGATTTATTTCCTGAGGTCAAATTTGACCCCCCCCCCCCCCGGGGATCAAAAATTTAACATAGGCTCATATTGACTTTACGTGGATATAATTTTGTGTCATCATCTCCTCACACAGTTTTCTTTAACATAGGCTCATATTGACCAACCTTTCCTAATCAGTCAACTCTAGCAACAAACACAAAATCAGAAAGAGGTGGAGGGTTGGCAATGTTCATCCACCATGACATGCATGTGATTAAACAGCTTCAAATTCCACTCCTTCATAGAAAAGCCTTTTTAGCGGTGTGGGGGGTATTCTCGTCAGCCCTTGAGGGCGACAGCTCTAGTTTTATATATAAAAGATTAATAAGAACATCAACTTTATTTTCGTGATTTTATCATCAAAATGCGATTTCTTTCTCGCCGCATAAATTTGCGTTTGTTTATCAGATCCTGTTTTTGTTTGCTTGTTTTATTTTACAGAAGGCCTCATTGAAAATAATTTTTTCATTCATTTATGGGTTTGATTAATGTATGGTGTTAGCTTAATGTGCTACCTTCTCTAATTAAAGAATTTATTATTATTATAATTATTATAAAGTTTTCTTTGAACTGGATTAACATATAAATCAAAACCACGTGCGTTATGATCTGATCTAAATCATTCAAATAGTTAGTATTTTCAATAGAAAGTTAATGTCCTTTACTATTGCCAGGATACAAATGTATACTCTTATAACACAAAAACACTACAGGATGAAAAGTTTTCTATTCTGCTGACTAAGAATCTAATCGACTTTATGTATGATAAAGTATCCATGGAGAAAGGGAGGAAAACGTGTAAAGTTTTTCGTATTATGTAATTAGTGTCTTGGACACACTCAAACTATTACAAATAGGAAATGGATGTCTAACGACCGTTCTTCAATCCAAGAACGCAATCAGCTTGGGATGAATGGCGTTTCTCCTCCGAATTTATTACCTTAGGCTTAACATTTATTTCCTTTGTAGACGATTGTGAATTGTTTGTGAACATATTTACGGAAAACACCTTTTGTCTCATTCACTATATATAAAGGTAGAGGACATAGTAGAATATTGAGTTGAAAGCAAAAAGCGTTTTGTGAATTACTTATTCCCACATATCAGATTTTTTTTTTAACTTGTTATCAGTTGATACAATTTATACCAACTATCCGCTTTGTAACTTATTTAGTGTTGTTCGTTAAAATAAAAAAAAATGTTTGAAAAAATAATTAGACACTGCTGGATTGAGATTGAGGGTCGTTAAATGTGCATTGATTTAAGATATCTCCACACCATACTGGAGCATTGCAATTGATTTTTTACCTCATAAGAAATATTAAGTTTGTAGACGAAATTTTCGACTTAATTTTCAAATTGGTATAGAATCTACCTTGACCTTGGTCAACTAACTGTTGCATGGATACTTGTTTTAGAATGCAAACTGATCTTTCGATAAGGGAGCATGAATTGTTGGGTTATGAAATATTTCATTGAAGCAGAGGCTTATTACAACTGTGAAGGTAACCATTTCATATCATAACCCGTTATTAATAGCTAATTTGTCTTGTTATAGACCTTATAACGGTTTATTGATACATATAAAAATGGTAGGTTCATGTCACAGATTTCATTTTTTTATTCCCTTTTTCATACACATATATTCCAAAATATTCTGAAAAGTAGTTTTGCGAAAATCAGAGGTCGTTAATCATAATAAACCGGGATATTTCACTAATGGCCTACGTAGGTTGTTTATCTATTTTAGGAGTCAAAGCAGTTGAAATGAAAATTGGCTCATTCACATGTTGCTTATTACAGTTGAAATACCGCATTCAGTTTGATTTTCGCTCGAGCCTACGTCATCGTTAAGTCATGTGGGGTTATATTCGCTAGTGGGTCTTTAATTCTGTAAAGTTCAGTCTAAAGCTGTCGTAAGCGTTATTACGAATATAGACACTTACCTTAGTTTTGCGCTAACCATTTGTGGTGACATAATTTAGGGCGTTTGTTGTTTCGTTTGTTAATACGTTACCTTCCGTTGACTTTGGATCATATTCAAATGAGGTTATTCCGAGAATCAATGAATACCCTGAAATTCCGCTGAACCTTTCCTATATAACCACAAAAAGTCAATTTAAACCCCCAAGACAACATCTGGCTCAAATTTAAGTATTTTGTGTGGGTTTGAGCGTATCTGTCGACACTTGTAAAACTTTTCTTATCTAGGTTTCAGACAGAACGACACCTCCCTTTAAGAAAAGAAGATGAAGCCATTTCTACGGTATTCGCAATTTGCGGGAATCCTAGTTCCTTCCGTCGACTTTGGGTCCTATGCAAATGAAGTCATGCGTAGATAACATTTTGCTAATAATTAAGTATTAAATGTTCGTTTGAGCGTATCTTTAGGCAATCGGCAACTTTATCTTATCTCTGTTTCAGAAACATCGATACCTCCATTTAATAGCTACCTACAACATTTGACAATATTCAAATGAACGCTATTTGTTGTTATAATTATTTCATACAGAACCTGTCAATAGGTAATCTTCAAAATAAAAAGAAAACTAAATGCGAATTTTATAACTTCTTCAATGCGATATGAAAATCAGTTTGTCTAAAAGTAAATACTTTGATAGACTGTTTTTGTTGTTGTTTTTTCATGCAAGCAGAACAAATAATAATAAATAATCGTCAATGATGAACAAAAGTAAAAAGAAAGAACAAGTGTCTTTAAAAATGTTTACCTTTTACCAGACGACAAATTTTTATACTTGTCCAAATTGAAAGGAGTTGCTGACGACAATTTAAAGATTGGGGTATTTTAGATTTTTTTAAAATGTCTTTTAAAAAACATTAAGGATAATGAAGAAATTGCTTGTCACAATGTTTTCCAAAGCTTTTTTTTCTTGAGGGGCGTTTAAAAGCGTCATTGTGTGGGAATGTGTTAAGACTATTTATTGATTCAAAAAATGGCTGAATGATTAATCTATCTGCGCATGACTAGAAACACAAACTTGATTTACTTGATTCTGACATTAGTTTCTGTTTTCCTGTAAGACGAAGTGTCATTAATAGCACGAAGCCTTATGACTAAAATTCTTCTATGTCAGAAGAGATATATCACAATAAGCTTTTAATGGGCTTCAACGCCTCTACAAAATAACAGTATATAATATAAGCTTATTCGGAATGAATGAGATATTCCGTAAAATCCTGCATACTAGCCAAAGATGAATAACATGCTTCCGAATCCCTTCTGTTTGTCTTGGTGAGTATCATTTGGGTCAAGAGTTTCCTTTAAGTCAAACTTAGCACACAGATCGAGTGCACGAGTTAATGATACAGGTAAACCCGTTTAATTTAAAAAGTATTTTGAAAGTAAAAAGTAAGCATCTTTATATTGTGCGTTCAGTTGTAATTTAGTCGCGCGCACTTTATATCACTGAAAGCTCAGTAATTATGCGCGCAGGCCTAAATGTTATGATTGTATCTGCATTATTTGAGAGTGAACTACCTAAAGTGGACTTGTGATCCATTTAGAGTGCCATACTTACCTGCTTTGTCGAGTTCACTTGCGGTGAGCGAGACATACTTTATTTGACATTGCACTGTGGTTAAAGTGGCTCTTGCACAGATCATGAAAGAATAGTTTTGGCTCTCGATGTTCAAATTTCTAATATTTGTAAAAAAGTGGTTAAGCACACTTTGTAATGAACATGACTTATCATAACTGAAAAAAAAAAGAAAGAAAGAGGCCAAAATATTTGGCGTTACGAGACGCCAAAGAAAATCAGAGAAGTAAAACCCGAATGGAACCGAAATTCACCAGCTAAATACGTTGTCTGTCGATTGCACCGACAATTGCCTTTTTTTGTTCTTTCCATGACGTGTCCATTACGTCATTAGCTTCCGGTAGCAAGAAAGTAATAATCGACATCATCCGAAAACAAACGACCTCGTCCGATAAATTCCTATGTTTGAAAGTAGGACATTGAGAATAAATCACATTAAATTGAATTAATAGTGAATTTAGTCGATTTAAAGCGAAATAAGAATATTTATCGTGAAAATTACATTAATAACTATGTGAAAAGCGTACTTTTCCTTCCTCATTAAAAACTGTTCGAGAGCCACTTTGATCTGCGTAAGTACATCCCTCTGTCTGCATTTAATTTTTCGGGGATAGTCTACTTGTCATGGGCGGATTTCAAATAATTGTACCAACTTGCTCGCAATCACTCTCAAAACAGGGTCTGTAAATATCATGTTTTGACCCTCGATATTACCTTTCCGGGGTTATCCCCCCCCCCCCCTCAATCTTTCAGTTTTGCAGGTTATCATGCCCAGAAACACGTCATCTCGATCGGAATAATTCGAAAGGAACTGGGCTCAAGAAATTTAGTATTCTTATTACATCAAAATGTATCAACAAATTAGTTTGCTAAACTTAGGAATATGACCCCCCCCCCCAAAAAAAAAACAAAAAAAAAAACACGCACACACATTTGAAAAAAACACCATGTGATCTATGCCCGGAAAAAAAAGGCCTAAATAATTTCGACCTAACTCTGAATCGAAAAGGCCGAATAAATTAAATTTCAATTCAAAAGAGACCTGGCACTCATATAAACTATCTTTTGGAGATTACAAGTATTGTTTTGTGTCAAATTATACAAGTGTAGCTAGCTCTTTACGGTATGCGAATATATTGAATCCGTCTTACCTGTATAAGTCATTCAACATAGCAAAAATGTTGGTTTACAATTGTACTTTCAGATTATACTTGCGATTTTCTCTTTAAATAATAATTTTGACCCACAAATCTAGTAAGGGATTCAACTAAAAATTGGCTGCGGCCTTCAGGTGCGATATTTCAAACATTTGTTTCTCTAGATCGAATGTAAGGGTCATGTTAAAAGGTAAATGTTTTTTATTGGAAAAAACTACTATATTTGTTACGAAAAAAAACAAAAACTAAACTAAACAAGAAAAAACATAAAATACGATCGCATATTAAATTAGATCAAGGTAAAATCAAATGTTAAACATTTTCTTGATCGATATAAATTGTTGATGTACGAGCATTTTCATTTTAGAATTACGGTCTTTTCAATTAGAGTAAAACCGCTCCCTCAAGGCCCCATCGGAAATACGGGCACCCGCTTTAACGACTTATTTTTGACCGAATGGGTTTAACAGAAACCCTGATATTTCCAATTACGACGACTAAATTCAGCACGAACTCCATGAAATGTACTATTTTAATACAACTTTAAGTGACCATTTACTTCTCACCTATAACATGCTTACCGAATTTCACGAGTGAACAGTATTACAATTACAGAATAAGGGTGCAACTTACATGAAGGTTTTGTGAAGAGAAATGAAATCTACAACGAAAATTTGATCTTGGAAAAGGGGTAGTTGTTGTCGAGGGATGGATCCGACGAAACCTCAGATTAACACCACGCAGCTCAAACGACCACTGTCAAAAAATGCATAACTGGTTAACTAGTAACCTTGTTTTACTGTATTAGAAGGGGAAAATCGCGACCAGTGGTGCCATGGATTGCAGTTCAGCCGAAGCAAAGGCTACACGCATTCATTTTTGTCTTTCTCTATAATTGACTTGTCGTGGCTGTCAATCAAATAACCAGTCGACCAACAAAATCATTCATTGAAGCGTATTTGTTGGTTTGGCGACGTAAACTTCGTAACTACAGCTTATTCAACGACGTTTACGTCGCCAAACAACCATTCTACCATTTCTTACATGCTACTAGTCATAAATTGCGTAAAACAATGACCTTTAAAATCTAATAGGAACGTGTTGTCGGAGCGGGGCCAACTGAATTTGCGGGCGGGGCCAGTCATTGGTTAATTTCCGGATAATTTCGTAAATGTTAGAAAGAGGGATGTGTCACTTAACAGATATTAGGTTTTGTTATCTTAGGGTTACTAATTAAGAGGAGGGTTTAATTCGTCTCGATTTACTAGTGTAAAAAGTATTGTACAACAAAACAGATCCAATTTTCCAGTAGTCTTTGTATGACATTTTATTCCAAGTTGTAAAATACGCTGTTTCTCAAATAGTTTTTTTTTGGGGGGGGGGGGGGGGTCAAAAAGGGTCATGTCAATATCTTACTTGAATAGATTAAGGTATATGTTCTGCATTTATAAAGGATTCTATGGATTACAGTGAACCTTTAATGGTTACACATTATCAATACAAAAAAGAAGCGGTGGTACCATATTAAGATCGTCAAATAAGCAGATTATCTCACAAATATCTTGAATTCCTCGTTTCGGCAGGTAAACATATAAGTATGGTTTGTAATAAGGATCGATTAAATCCAGAATGCAAAAATACTTTGGACACATATACAAAAAAAAGTCGCTAAAATTGTATTTTTTCATAAATGGATGATTTTGCAATCCCAACAATTTTTTCATACTTAAGAGATGAAGAGAATATTTTTTGTTTTCATGGAGGTATGAACCGAAAAAACTAATCACACTGTATGAATACGCGAAGCGGATTCATACATTGTGTGATTAGGTTTTTCGGTTAATACCTCCATGAAAACAAAAAATATTCTCTTCATTTCTTATAATTTAATAGTATCGAGCGAAAAAAGCAAAAAAAAAAAAAACTACATCTTTTGATACCTTTTTGTATGGGACTATTTTGTGTGGAAGCATACAAAATCACTGCGTGCTCAAAATTTTGTTCATGGAGGTATGAATTCAATTTTTCGACCAATCAGAACGCCTGTTTTTGATAGACGAAACTAACAATTAGATTATTTTATTCCGTTCAAACCGATATGGGCAGCGGCCATAGCCCAGTTGGTAGAATGCAGGACTGCTAATCATAGTATCCCAGGTTCGATCTCCGGCCGCTGCGAATATACTGACTGACTTAAGTGTCCCAGCAAAGGCTCCATTTGTCGCGATATGACTGAAAATATTGTTTAAAGTGGCGTTAAATAAAATATGTCTAAGATGTGTGATTTATCCAATTTTTACCACATATGTGCGTTAACATAACATTAGTAAAGAAAGTAATGTTCTTCTTAATGATCATTAGGTGCATCTAACTCCTTCAATAAAGACCTTTCCTTTCTTAACACATTAATGACATAAACCGGATACAAAATCTTTTGAATGATGTCGTACCAAATGACCAATCGCGGCTGTCAATCAAGGAATTGAACCGACCAAACAAATCATTTATTCAGCCCGGACCTGAACTTTCAACTATGACAATTGTCGCCATTTTGATAACCTTTTTGTTGGTTTGGCGACTAAAACGTCGACATTACAGCTTATTCAGGCTGTATCTATATACGACGTTTAAGTCGCCAACCAACCATTTTTTATATTTTTTTACATGCTACTGGCCATAGATTTTGCAAAATAACGCTGTAAACAAGAATACGCGGTGCGTATAACCGCTATCAGTTTGATTTGCTCAAACCAACCTCATCGTTAAGTCATCAGGAGTAAAGTTCGCTAGCCGGTCTTCATTTCTGCAAAGATCAGTCCAAAACTGTCGAAAGCGCTAATCATTTGATGTGACATAATTTAGGACGTTAGTTATTCGCTTAATCTTTCCTATATAATCACGAAAAGCCCCTTTAAGCCAACCAGAATACCGCGAAGACAAAATCTGACTCAAATTTAAGTATTAAATGCTAGTTTGAGCATAATTTTTCGAAAGATCGATACCTCCCTTTAAATATGGCGAACCTGGCAGCAACAGAACATCTGCTTACATTCCTAAGTATATTAAGTGACATAAGTGTTATTAACTATATGGTATAAATTCTCAATGGCAAAAATTCGCTATTTTATATGGTTATTCGTCTTTGCGTACTTCTTATGCAACTAGATTACTCTATAAACATTAAAAATTGAATGTAAACCAACGCTCATCACATGCTATCGCGTAAAGGCTAAGACTAGTGTTACCTTATCGATGTCTAGAAATTTAAAGAAAAGTACCACAAACTTGAAATGTGTTCTTAACTGTCGTTCCTCAATCAAAAGAGGCAATCGGTGGTGATAAATGACATCAGACTCGAAATGTATTTCCTAAGATTTAAGATTCATTTCCCTTGTAGACGACAGTGAAAAATGTCTTTTGTAAGATTCGATATTCAATAATCCCATTTACTATCGTACTAGATTAACGATTCAACACAAACATTCATTCAAACCTCAACGTACATCGCCATATTTCTACTCAATAAGATCGAAAAGGAAATTTATTTTAAGTGTAATTGAACTAATTCCTGTCTTGTCCAACGGCAGGCATTTAATTCCCATTTTGGTAAAAAAAAGAAAGGCCTGTCAAAACGCGGATAAATTGAAAGTTCGAACATGGACTGTATGCGTTAAATTTAGTTTGTTTACACAGGCGTGGGCTCACAATTCATAATGATTAGCTGATTCGTGTTGAATCCTCACATTTCAGAAATGGATTGTAATGGATTTTTATCTTTATATAAATCATAATTGTAGTTAACAATAATGTAACACCCGTTCGATATAATTGATAGTCACTAACAGAATAATACTTCTTTTTATTAAATCATTTTAAATAAAGTATGGATAAAATCCGTACACAAATTCCATACCTGATTTGGGCAACGTTATTTTGGAGAAAAACTCCAAGATCTCAGATTTTGTTCATTTGAAATAATTTTACCTAACCCGACAAAGCTTCGCTTTCATCACTTTTTGTTAACATAAGTCGTTAGACTAATTATCATTTGTGTAAACTACTTTATTGTATACCTATAGATAGTTTTAGCTAAATATATATTCCACATAGAAAATATCGGACACACAAAAAAACGTCCGTATCACGTAGTCTAGGATGACGTAATTTTCACTCAGTAAATGACGTCATAAGCGGGTGTTCTTACCACTGCTACAAGCGGGCTCTACGTTGCTTGTTTATAAAGAAAAACATTTTAAATCATTGAGTATTGTGTTATTAAAGACAATTATCGTCTTTTGGTCACCCAATAAGTGTCATCGGTTAATAAGCTATACAATTTTAACTTTAATGTCAGCATTATACTAGCTTAGACGAAGGCAGTTTTTAGGTGACAAATCATCTCTCTCTCATTATACAATTCATAAATATGAGCAACTTAGGAAAACGGTACATAACGACAATATCTACACGAGGATGACATTAGGGTGTATTCTAACGTGGCCCTTGAATAGATGATTGAAGAAAAATATTTGCTCTCAATTGTCAAATTTCTACTTCTGATGCCTTCAGACATTTGAAAGAAGGTGATTAAGCTGATTTTATAATGAAAATGACTGTTCATAACTTTAATAGCAGAAAGAAAAGAAGCGAAAATATTGCGCGTTACGAGACGCCAAATTAGTCAACGAAGTACAACCCGAATGGAAATAAAATTCATCGAGTAAGTATACGTACGTTATATTAAATTGCATCTTAAATTGCCTTATTTGTGGTTTTCATGACTTTTCAAATACGTAATTAGCTTTCGCTTGCAAATCAGTGGTTGTATACACTACCCGAAGACTGACGACCTCATCCGATAAATTCCGATGTTTCAAAGTAGGGCATAGGGAATATATTAAATTAGATTAAACTTGCAGTGAATGTATTAGATTTAAACACGAAGAAAGAACATTGATAATGAAAAAGACATCAATTACTATTGGAAAAGCATATAATTTTCGTATGTCAAATTTTCATGACAATATGTTCAAGAGCCGCTTTTAAGCCATTCTTCATACAATTGACGGATCGTGATGTCAATCAATGAATCTTATGCCGACATTTTTAGGAAGCATTTGCTTGTTTGGAGACTTATACGTTGTAGGTATAGCTTATTCAAGTTGTTTTGTTTGTTTGTTTGTTTGAATGGGGTTTTACGCCGCTTTCAACAATCTTTCAGTCATATCGCGGCGGCTGGAGCACCTACCAATGGAATCCTGGTATTTCTCACACCAGTGCTACCATTACATCCTTTTCTAGCCTCAAGCTGCTATCCCACATTGGTCTACGATTATTCAAGTTGTAACTACGATGTTTATGTCGCATCCAACAATTTTACCTTTTAGCTAGCAAAGCGTAAGCTTCGATAGCTTAAGTTAACAGACAACATTTCGAGGTCGTCTCAAAGTTCAACGAGTGCAAACTGCCACTGGAGGCTTAACCACTAAACCCGTTAAATGCCTACGCCATAAAAAGTAGTTCTTATGTATTTCAGAAATATTGCAATCTCTGCTTGCAGGGTCATCCTCTAGGTATTTTTAGCTCACTTGAGCACATCGTCTTCACAATGACTATGATCAGAGTATTTAAAAAGTTGCAGACGACAATTACAAATTGTTGAAAATTCAAAAATATTTACCCCTCTCGGTAGAAAACAATGAGGAAAATGAAGAAATTGCTTGTAACAAGCAATTTCTTCATTTTCCACATTGTTTCAACAACTATTTTCTTAAGGAGCGTTAACAGGAGGGATTGTGTGGGAATGGGTTAACTCCTTTGATACTTTAACCTCGATTCTTTACCATGATAGCGTTCGACAAAGAAGATTTCTGAACAAAACAATGCTTTGATAGCATACAGTACTTTCAGTACTTTGATTGTTTTATGTTACCGACCGTTAATGCCGTTAAATAATGAAGTAGAACTCCCTGTTGGAGCTCGGTGAGTGAACATTTCCGACATTTTACAGGTAGATTAGTCGTCGGGTCTCTTTATCCTAGTCTTTCATGATACTATCGTGTCTTTATTTTGAGAAAAGCAAAACAAAAATTGACCAATCGCGTTTGCCTATCAAATAACCAGGTACCAATGAAATCGTCTATTTGACAAAAGATGAATTTTTAACTCCAACATTGGCTGCAATTTTTGTTAACTTTTTTTGTTGTTTTGGCGACTTAAATATCGTATCTACAGCTGATTAAGCTGAAGTTCCGACGTTTAGGTCGCCAACCATCGAATCTACCTTCTTATTACATGCTATAAGCCATAAATTTTGCAAATTTAGCCGTGGAATATCGAAGAGGGACTTCCTGTTGGAGTCAGTTGGCAAGGCCTACATAGTAAGTAGGCGGGGCCAGCAATTGCTCAAATGTCTAGGCATAGGGCAAGGCCTATGTTTGAATGTATTATTGTTTTTTTTACTTGATGCTATCTTTCTCGTTCTTTGGGGTATGGTACAAAAATTGTACGATCTTCAGAGATAAAGAAATATCGATAATTGAATTATCTTAAATTTTACTCATTCTGACAACCCGTAGAAAAAAATGGCCAGGTGAAACATTGGGACAAGGAGAGAAATTACTTGTCACGATCAATTTCTTTTTTATCACAATAGCTTTTACCCTATATGAAACTTGATGTTTGATTTATACAGATTGAATCGTGGTTTACAAGCTCATTGAAATTTGATAACCAATAATTTTTCGTAATAGTAAGCGTTCTCTGGTTATTGAACATAAGTATCACTGTAGGCAGCATTCATCACCTGTTCATTACATCTTTAATTGGATTTACAAATACAAGAAACTATAGCGTGTTTACTCGGGGATAAATCTTTAAACGCACCACATACGATATAGGTTAGAAAATGTGACCCACGTCATATTCAGCTTTATCTACACAAACTCATGACGTCAACAATGACGTTTTCACGTTCGCTAGTCATTCAAACAACTATTATGGATTTCCGCTCAGTCACCGAGAAATTTGAAATATTCCGGAATGTTTAGTCAGCAATGCCGAAGAAAAGCGAACAGTTCTGGTGAACAACGGGTGCAAACAAGATTAAAATCGATAATAAATCAAGGTGCCAAAAATACTGTAAGCTAGCAAAGCATTGTTTTGTTAAGTAATCTTCTTTGCCAAAGGTTATCATGATAAATAAACGAGGTTAAAGTAACCCAGGAGTAAACCGATTCGACGTGACAAAATCTTTGACCTGTTAAAACTGAAAGAAGCTGCAGAAGACTATTTCAATATAGAAACATTGTGGACAATGAAGAAATTGCTTGTGCAATTTCTTAATTGTCCATAATTGTTTTGTCAAAGCTTTTTTCTTGAGATTCTTTAAAACGAAATGGAGTTGAAATGGGTTGAATAGCATGCTTTTGAAAGAGTTCTCCACAATTTGAATAGAGTTTGCAATATTACTCAAAGTACTACTTTTTGAGGGCGTAGGCATTTGATTTAGTTGTTAAGTCTCCAGTGGCAGTTTGTACTCATTGAACTTTTAGAAGACCTCAAAATTTTGTCTATCAACTTACGCTATCAAAGCAAACGCTTTTCTAGCTAGAAATGAAAAAATGCGTTTCAGAAGAACTTTTTCATACCGTTCGTTTGCATATTAATAGTACGAATGCTCTTGATTGCTTTGGAGGCCAAATAAACTATGAATTATTCAAAATCTTTTTGTGCCTCGGAGGGAAGATCTGGTTAAGCCATATATCCGTTGACTGTTCCTTTTTTTATCTTAGGTAATCGGCGTCTCGAAAATACAAGACGTATTGCAGAAATAAATTAGTTTATTTCTATTTGTAAACCCATTTCAAAAAAACGCAATAAATAAGTAATGAACAGCGATTCTTTTTCAGATATATCACCCAGCGCTTTGTGTTCATTTCCTTTATAGACGACTATGAAATATCACGGCCATATTGTAAATTCTGGTTTAATTTCTTTTTCTAGAAATTCAAGGGACGGGAATAAATGATATTTGAAACTAAAAAGTCTAACAAAATTAATATCATTCGGCGTAATGTGTTGTAAGTTCTCATCTGACATGTATTCTTCAAGTGGGTTACATGTTAAAACCTATTCAATCAATCAGTCAAATCGTTTTAAGGTGGACCGACAACATAGTTATTGTAAGAGAAAATAATTGACAAACCTATGTCAGGCATTCGTCACTTATTGACCGAGTCCGTACCTACACCTATAACCTCATCCGTATTACGCAGGTTTCCATCTTGGAACTACTTTCAAAATGTAAACAACATGACTGCTCCCTGACACTGACTACTCAAATCTTTGCTAAAGCCGTTCGGAGGGTGAATACGATATTCTTACAAAGTTAAACAGATTTTCCAATTTGGAGAAATGTATTTTATTGGATGAAAACTATATACACTTGATTGATTATTGCTCCTTTAATTTTGGACGAACGCCGCCTTGTCCGCTGCATACTAGGTAGCCTAATGTTTATGAAACCTTTAAATTCTGGCTGGTTGCAAGAGATCTAATGACAAATGCAGTAAATGAACAGTTTCTCTTTTCACATGATTAATTATCTAATTTTACAAATCATTTTTATGCTTGTTACACAGGTGTACCAATGGCCATCGAGAATTTGTATCCAGTTATCTTCGACGATCGAGATACCTTGTCATCTTGTAATAAATTTCACATCGTTTAAATACTTCGTTACCGTGTTGAACAATCTGCTTAATATGTTTATATGTTTTTCGGAAATCGTACTTTTATCATTTATTCTATCATTTTGAATAGGTATTGATATTCGCGGACTTTCTTATCATATTTTAATCCGGAAGGTATTGTCGTCCAAACAGGATGTTGATTGGCTGTAACCCTTAGTAACAGCCAATCAACGTCGTTCTTGGAACGTTTTATTCTTCGGACCCGTTGCCCGCTCGTATATATAATCGGCACCAGTACAGTTCAAAATGATGTTAGTCAGCCCGATTAGCTTAGTTGGTAGAGCACTTGACTTCAAACCTCAAGATCACGAGCTCTGGGCTGACCGTATCAACTAACAAACTAATTGTCTTTTGGATGAGACTTTAAACCGAGCCCCCATTTGACGATGTTATCCATCGAGCACGTTAAAAAACCAGGCGGAGCTCTCAGCAGTTTCGCCCTGTATCCTTGCACTATCCCCCGTAAAATCTAACCGTCTTCTAGGGGCGTCGCTCATATGGGCGTGTGCTATGGTAGCGACGATAAATAAACAGAAATACACACACACAGTTCAAAATAAAAAAAAAACAAAAAAAAAAACACGGAAATTGATAGAAAAAATGATACGATCTCTAATCTAAAGAAAATTGATGCATTCTTAGACAATTTTACTAGGAAGGAATATGTATGAGGTATTAAATGGAATAAAGTTGAAAATTGTGTTAAAAAGTATATTTATGACTTGTTGAATTTTTAGTGTTTTATCCTGTTAGAAAATTGGACCATTTCTCCTAAATATTCGAAATTAATGTCACGCTATCGGCCGGCGTAACACATGGTTCGACACTTACTAAATTTTGCCAAAGGTCTGTAGGTTATTATTATCGTCGAAAGCCCTCAAAATCTGGTCATTTTATGCAATAATTTCTATTTAAGATGTTAGTTTTCACGCCACCAGTCCAAAAATAGTATTGACAGAAATTTGTATGCATACTAGTTATGCCATATAAAAGTTCATGTTTCTAAAAAGAATAATAGTGGGAATTTTATATATGATAAAAGCAAAATATTGAAAGAGAAAATATTGTTGGAAAAGAAGAACCTACTTTTTATAAGCAATTACTTCTTTTTCCACACTGTTTTCAATAATTAACGATCTATGTTTAATGAAAGTCAGTGATTGAAACGTAAGGCCAAAGGGGGGTTGGGATATATCGATTGGATTCAATTAAGAAAAACTAAAGGCTTTAACTGACCAAGTAGTTTGTAACATTTTTAAAGAAAAGGGTCATATAGGGAAAAACTGACATACAAAGGTTACACAATGGCAATAGCCTCCTGGCATCTAGGCCAGTAAAGCAAAGGAATAAAGAATATCAAATGGAATAGATAATTAGAAAGGGATAAAAGAAATGGTAAAGTGAAAAAGGAAGTATGAAACTCCTTTAGAAAAGTTCATATTTTTTTTATTTGGACCAATCTGAAGAAAAAAATGAATGAATGATATGGTAGCTTGTTCATTCTTGTCTACATTTAGATAATTCAATATTAACAGGTTAATACCCGTGTAGAAAGCTAATCTTATAAACAATTCTGGCTTGTAAAGGGCAGGCAGGTGGTGAAAACTAGGATCAGACTGCATATAACTGCAGGCTGATCTTCGTCTATACCTCCTGCCAAAATAGGAATATTCCAGATTCAGCATGACAAGGGTTGATCCAGTGGTACTTGATATATGTCTGGATCTCTTCACTAATCAGTATAGATTATAAAATGGACTGGGGATTGGGGTAGAAGGGGATTATCTGCAGTTTTTGGTTTTTACAAACTTATATTGCCACCTGCCTGATGAGACCCATGGAAACAGTCTTTTTTTTTCTTGTAAATTTGAAAAAAATATATTTCTATAATGATAATGAAAAATAAAAAGCTAAATAAACATATGAAAAACTTGCCATAGCAGCATGCCTTCTAGCTTTTTATGATTATTGATAGATTTCGAGGGATGAGTCTATCAACCAGTATATTTCAGGTAGCAGATGAGTGAATCCTTTATTTTCATTAATGTTTAAAGTTTGTGATTATCATCTGAATTAAATAGATGTATTTCTAAAACTTAGTATTGGCTACAAAATGGTTGCCTTCTTGAAAAGCAACTATTGTAATACAAAAACAAGAGCCCCTTCTATTGAGGCAAGATTATATTGGGGATCTCACTGTCAAGGGAGATAAATTTGTCAGACTTTTCCTTTTAAAACCCGGTGATTTTATACTCGAGAAAACATTGTGGAAAAAGAAGAAATTGCTTGTAGGAAAATATTTCTTCTTTTCCCACAATATTTTCTATCACATAGGCTGGTTTTATTTCAAAGTGCGTCCAGTTTTCAATGTTGCCTGCAATCTCCTTCAGTTGTACCAGTCTAAAACTTCGAAAAAACAGGAAAGGGTAAATTATAATTTTGGTTACTTCCAGTAATTGTAATGGCTTAATGATTAAGGGTTACATTTGTTTTCTCTTTCTTCAGTGATCCCCAAAAAATATCTCAAGGTCTTCATAAAATATGTTTAGATAACCTGAGCATGATTTGCTAAAGGTGAGCTATACTTATTGATCTATATTCGTCGTCCGTATGTCAGTCCATCTGTCTGTCCTTTCACAATCTAAAAACAATCTACTCCTGAAATAACCATCAGATTTCAACCACACTTCACAGAAATAATCATCTGGTCAAGCTCTTTCAATTTTTTGAAAGAATTGGATTCATTATAGAACTCTTGTTTCGATAGCAACCAGAAGAAAAAATATTTCAACATCTCCTCTCAAACCTTTAGGACTAGAGCGTTCAAATTTTCCATGTAACATCAGCTCTTAATTTTCTATCAAAATACTTCAAATTATTACTCCGAGATCAATGTAAGCCCTATGTTGTTGGTTTCTGGTCTTACATTAGATTTTAGACTGGTCCACATTCAAAGAAGTTGCAGACAACAATGAAAAGTAAGTGCAATTTGAAATATAACCAACCTACAGAGTAGAAAACAGTGTGGGAAAAGAGGAAATTGCTTGTTATAAGCAATTTCCTCTTTTTCAACAATGTTTTCTCGAGTATAAAATGACAATGACGTAAAATCCCTGGTTTGTACAGGAAAGCGACAGAGAGAATGAAAGAAACATTCAAGTCTTCCTCCCAAACAATAAGGCAAGTAACATTGCATTATGTATACTACTCAAAGTTTGCTAAGCACCACTTATAAAATTGCGTATAATTTTTACCTCAGAAAGAGAGGTACGAAAATTTCTTCTGATTATGAAAATATTGTCATTTGGCAAAATGTTTGTGCTAAGAAGCGAAAGTTTAGCAATTTATGGAAGCGGAACAGTGGTTTGTATTTAGTAGGGGCAATAATTGCGGATAACACGGAACGAGAGATGAAGAAGAATTTTCTGAAAAATCGAAGAAACAGATTTTATTTTGCTGCAAAAGTGCTGGCTTTATTATTCTAGGTTCATTTTAACCTAGGATAAGCCTCTCAGATTTATAAAACGACTTCCGGGTGCTTTCAAGGGGGAATTTGAGTCGGCCCACACATAGTTGTTTGCTGCACTTTTCAAATCGTGATTGGCTTTACCATGTAGGCAAATATCGCAACCTGTTACATTTTCAAGGCACCTGCAATCATATTGAGGTCTTTGGACTTTGGTAAACAGACTTTATCCTCTTGAAATATAGTCAACATGTACTCTTTGTTGTCCCCTGCCTTCTTGGGTCGGATATTCTAGTGCGCTGGATGGAATCAAAACCTAGGAAACAATTACAGATTAGAGCATATACATCTAAGATATCATTAGTTTATCAAGAATCATTTTTATGCATTTTTGAACGATTTATAGGTCTGTGTTTCATTGCACTCTTATACCCATCCTTGCCGTCACTGATCCCGTGCCTAAAGGTCATTGCCAATAAATAATACGGATACGGTAACTCTTTCTGATGTAAGCCCATGACCATACACGTCTAACAATGGCGTTATTGCAAGATCTGGGTTCTCCAGAAACCAGAAATTGACCACACTAATTCATTTCAAATCTGCGCCTAAAGCACAACTGCTTGAAAATTGCCTAGTTGTTATTTTCCTTAAATTGATTTGGAATTCTCATCGTCAGGTTGTCATAAGGGCTCTATATTTGCGGTTTCCAACTTGTTTCAAAGAAAAGTCTACTCCAATGACATTTGGCAAGGCATTTAGGGAATCAGGGGGTCATCATCGTACAAGTGTAGAAAGCAACTTGAAGAGTATTGACTGTCTACCAAAGTCATAAGACTTTAATTAAGTTCACCATGACCTGAACACGCAGCCGACTGCAACAGATTGCTTCCTGGTCAAGCCAACCACGGCTCTGCGGCTATAGCAGGCAAAATACTTCAATCATTACTTTGAGATAAACCTATGCGCTATGTAAAGAGTTTCCAGATTTTACATAGAGTTAAAGAATAAAATTTTAAGCAATCTCCTCCCAATATACAAGACCCACGGCTTTTGAATTTTGCACGTAACAGCGCCTTATGATACTCTACCAAAATACCTCTGATTATGACTCTGAGAGCAACTGAAGCACTATTTGCGTATCGCAAACGGTAGATTATTCACAGATCACGGTGTTGGTAATTTTACTTACGCTAATACAAACGGGGCAAGTGTGATTGATTACCTTTTATTAAAGGAAAGGGACTTTCGTGTTTTACATAATTTTGGAATAAGCCAATTCTCAGAATGGTCTGATCATTCATCGATCAATTTTGTTTTGAAATGTAATTCATGTTTTAAAACTTTGCCTTCAAAGCCTGATACATTTACTTAAGTAAAATGGAACGATAATCTTCGATATGATTTTCGTAGGCAAGTTTTATCGCATTTGCCGTCTTTTAATCATATCGTAGAATCATTGCCATTATCATGTTCTAGTAATGATATCAACAATTGTATATCTAAATTTACAAATATCTTGAATGAAATTAGTAAACCTTTATTTGAAAAACGGGTTAACAACGGTTGTTTTAAATCCATAATACCTTACACATTAAAATTGCTGATTTGTTTGATACGGAATGTAAAAATGCTAAGCTGATTTACTTGCAATCGTTATATGAATATAATAAATGAAGAACTAATGATAATCGTGCAGAAATGTGTAATAAAAAAGCAATAAAAAAACTGATAACCAAAAAGAGAAGACAATTTGAATATAAAAGGATGAAACAGATCGAACTTTTGAAAATACTAATCCTAGGAATTTCTGGAAATTATTTAGTAAAAAGAAATCAGTCCATGGCTGTGAAATAAGCCTGGAAGATTTTTACAACCATTTTTCTAGCTTCGATGATAATCTAGGTACTTTTTATAACCAGACTGCAGTGGAGTTTGTTGCTGAGCACGATTTTGATTCAGAATATTCAAATTTCCAAGAACTTGACCGTCTTATTACATATTTAGAAATTGAAGCAGTAGTGCGAGATTTGAAACGGAATAAATCTTATGCATGTGACAATCTTCTGAATGAATACTTAATCGAATCCATTGACATTCTTTCATAACATTTGGTTGACGTATTTAATTCTATTTCTAACTCGGGTCACTTCCAAGACAGTTGGTTTGAGGGTACTATCATACCGATTTTCAAAAAGAATGACAGAAATGACGTAAATTATTATCGGGGTATAACCCTAGTATGGTGTTTTTCAAAAAATATTTACCTGTGTTCTGAATAATCGATTAAGTATGTGGATTGAAAATAATAATTTTCTAAGCGATGCGCAATTCGGATTTCGCAAAAATCGATCAACTACAGACGCTATTTTTGTTCTTCATTCTGTAATTAACAATATCATAAACCGCTACTTATTAGCAACAATAAAATAACACTTAAGAATCTAGCTAAATATTTACAAGAGGCCTTTAAACGTAGAATAATGTTCGAAAATGTGTAATCCACTGTAATCTTTACTTTTTTATAATATGAAAGAAAAACACTAAAATAAAGACTATTATCAATAAATAAATTTTATCATCAGTTCCTATGCTACTAACTTAATCTAATTCCTAATTTTCTCTCAAATTAATGTTTCTTTTCCATACTTCATACATATATATATATAGATGTATTTAAAACAGGATTCGCTTTCGTGAACAGTGATTATAGTATAATCTTTACTTTTTTATGATATGAAAGAAAAACACTAAAATAAAGACTATTATCAATAAATAAATTTTATCATCAGTTCCTATGCTACAAACTTAATCTAATTGCTAATTTTCTCTCAAATTAATGTTTCTTTTCCATACTTCATACACACACATATATATATATATATATATATATATATATATATATATATATATATATATATATATATATATATATATATATACATCTACTTAAAACAGGATTCGCTTTCGTGAACAGTGATTATAGTACATTTATACAGATCACTGGTCAAAATAGCGAAATCGGGTTATACATGATGCTTTCATGCGTTTAAGTTTTTGGAATGTACTTGTTTGTTTGTGTATGTTTGTTTGACCTTTGTGATCAATTGTATATCATTGTTGTGTAACAAAAAACTGTATAGTTTACGTTACTCTAATAAAGTATCTATCTATCTACTATGTTGTGGGTTCTAAGATTTTACCAAGAGTAAAAGACTAGCACTTTCAAATCGTGTTTGCAGATTCACCTGACTGTAGAATTGATAATTCTACAAAAATCCATTCAAATTATTATTTTGAAATGAACTTAAGCCCTTTGTTGATGGTTCTTTGATTTTAAATAGAATTACGGAAGAAAATCTTTTAACATCTTATCCTAAAAAAAACATAAGGCCTAGAGCTTTCAAATTTTGCAGAATGCAGAATCATTTTTTTTTTTTTTTTTTTTTTTTTTGTAGTTTATCAAAATTCCAGAAATCAGTCTTGGATCAACATAAGCCTTATGTTGTGGATCCCCGGTAAAAAAAAATGCATCCCAAAACCGTTTCAAAATTTAATGACATCAAAATTCTTTTAAAATGTGTTGACCCAACCCTACATTATCATGATACCCCAAAATAAATAAAGTCAAAGAAAACTTTGTGGGAAAAGCAGAAGTTGTTTGAAACAAGCAATGTCTCCTTTTCTCACAACCTTTTTCTGCCTGGCTTATTTGGACCGTGTTTTCCAATTTCGGTACAATTTGAATTTTTGTCTGCAACTTCTATCAATTTCTTTGTAATAAGTATTTTTTCCGTTTTCCACCATATTTTCTTCCACATAGGATGGTTTCATTCAGATTGCATCCAATTTTCATTGTCGTCTGACTATTAGTTTGATGTAAGCAAACCATAAAATGTAGTGGGTCACATTTTAAAATATCACAACCTATTTCATGAAGTGTAGGCTGACTGCGTAGAATTATGTATATTTTATAATTTCAATCGTCATATTCATGTATGCGTTTGAGCCTGGAGTATGGTTTTATTGTTAATTTCATAGTGTGTTCTGGGGGAAGATATGGCTTTTAAGCTCATTATTCTTTATATGATACAGACACCCGGATATAACTGAAATACATTTTGAGAGTGGCGTGAAAATCAATATAATCATATTTAATGTCTGTATTGAATTCTCTAAAACAAAAAATAATAATCTGGCGTAAATTCAGTCTTTTTATGAAACGATGTCGACTCTTTGAGATGTGTGTTTAGAATTATGAAAGATGGGAAAACAGATAAAATAGAAACAGATTTCATTAAAAAAAATTAACCAATTAAGGTTCCTCATGTCTCACGCTTCAACATTTTGATGTATTCAAAATCAAAGGAAAACATGCTTGAAAAAGTAATATAACCCCCGTTGTCATAATGTTATTACCCAATGTGGTATGTTTTCACTGATTCCTATTTGAATCCTTCTTGTCAAAGTGACCAATATTGTTTGCGACAATTGCAGCATTTTCTGCATTTTGTCCTTTCCTCAGAATGTTTTCTGGTGCTTCTTTTTGTAAAATTTAATTTAGGGAGAACCAAACTATATTGGTAATCAAAGGTGTACCGCATAATTTACACACATGTCGATATGGCGCTCCAGTATAAAATTAATGCTGAATTAATAAATGAAACTCGCGGTATTTAAACTTTAAGAACAACAACAACGAAGATTACCAGTGTCCTTAAACTTGATTATATGTAACTTCAAAATGGCTAAAACAATTTGTAGTATCTTAAAATGTTTACAAACGTAACATTAACTCTCTGTTTTCTTCAGAGCATCTGTGAGTAAATACAATAACAGATCTATTTTCTTTGAAGCGGAACACTTCCTTGTGATCTGTTTCCGGCGAAGAAATGTTAAGATTTGATGCAAAACATGGCTACCTAATACGTCCAAGGGTTTGATCGGATCGCCCGAGGATTTCCGAATGATATGTCAGGAATACTGTTTCCAGTTTAAAAGATAGAGTCCTGATGCATTTTTAGCTCACCTGAGCACGAAGTGCTCATGGTGAGGTATTTTGATCGTCCTCTGTCCGGCGTGCGTCGTGCGTCGTCCGACGTGTTTCAACAATCTTAAAATGACATCTCCTCCCAAACCGCTGGGCGGATTTCAATCAAATTTGGCAGAAATGTTTTCTTGGATGATGTCCTTTAAAATTTGCTAAAAGAATTGAAATCCGTTAAAAACTCTGGTTGCCATGGCAACAAAACTGAAAATTTAATACTTTAAAATTTATCTCCTCCTGACCCAGAAGGCGTAGAGCTTTGATATTTGGTATGAAGCATCAGTACAATAACTTCTTTCAGAATTGCTAAAATCATCACCCTCGGATCTCCAGGGGTGGAGCCCCCCTGGGGGGGGGGCTTATATAGAATTGCTGAAGGAATTTTAAAACAACATCTCCTCCCATTTCACAGGGCTGATTTCAACCAAAGAATTTACTCAGTTGAAAATTCTAGTTGCTATGACAACAAGAGTAAAATTTTAAAAAATGAAAAAAAAAACCTCCTCCTAACCCAGAAGTTAAAGAATCTTGAATTTTGCATGAAGCATCAGTACATTGACCTCTTTCAAAATTGATAAAATTTTAGAGCAACAGGGTGATTAAGCTTAAATAGAAATAAAGAAGGCAACCCTTTCAAAACTATTTGGCCAGTTTAAACCAAATTGGGCAGAAATACGTTAGTTGCCCCCTTTTAATGGTTACTGAAATATTTGAAATCTGTTGAAAGCATTGGTTGGTATGGTAACGTAAGTTGATTTTTGTTAAATGTTAAAGGAGGTCTTCTCCCGACCCAGTTTGTATTAGGCCTTGAAGAAAAAAAGAGCCTTATCTCAGGTGAACGCCGAGACTAATGGCCCTCTTGTTTACTGTATAAATCGAAAGCGAATTTCGGACATTTATATAAGTTATTGTTAAAGCAACTATCAGCAGAACTGAGATTTGAACCATTGCTACGTGCCATGCGAAGCTACACATCTTTGATGGGTGGGATATCGGCGAAATATGGAAAATATAGAGACATGATAAAAGATTACTTGTTATGAATCACTTGAATGGTACTTTGAAGATATTACGCTCTGAAGATTGCATGTACTGGTAAAACGGGTGAATTTCTAAGGGCCTGTAAGACCTGGATGGGATACATTGAGAAACGTTAGAAATCTTTATCTAAATGTTCAAACTATATTTCTTTATTTTTGTTGGGCGAAAACCACTTGAAATTTTTACCAAGTCATATAAGTAACTATGTTGACAATATTTTGGAACAATGAAAACTATTTGTCAGTTGTTTGACAGATATTATCTCTGAGTTATTGTAATATTGATATAGTACGACTCAATTGCTTTTTAGGCAAGGCTCTGGAACCTCTTTAGTACGAAAACCTCCTCGATCGACGTGTAGAAGGAGTTACATGTAATAATCGTTTTCAAAGACGATGTATGTACATATAATTGTAATATAATTGACCAATCGCGATGTCAATCAAGGAATATATCGACCAATCAAATTATTCATTCAGCCCGGAATTGAGATTTAAAATCCAACATTGACTGCCATTTGCGTGAAACGTATTTATTGTTTAGCGACTTAAATGTCGTAACTAAAGCTTATTCAAGCTGTAGTAACGACGTTAAGGTCGCCAACCAACGGTTATACTTTTTTTGTTACATGCTACTATCCATAGTTTTTGCAAAATTACGCCGCTTAAAACCAAAGCGAGACTTCCTGTCGGAGCCAATAGGCGTGGCCAGAGGAGTAAGTGGGCTGGCCCAGCGATTAGTCAGTTAACCTATGTCATGCTAAACCCGGATTGTTTCTGTTTTGGCTGGAGGTATAGACCTCCTTTGTCTTTGCCCCCTGTTTGTCTTCTTCAACTCGGAGTTGTTTACAGAATGCATTTTCGAAATAATTGGTTACCCTTAACGAATCTTTCAAGTGCTGGTGCGTTCAGACATTTGATTTTAAAGCAAATTTGTAAAGAAATTTTATCCAGAATGACAAGGGTTAATCCAAATTACGATGTTTTTTTAAGTATAAGTATTTAATACCCTTTCCAAGATCATTTTAATTTGTTTGCAAATTCATGTGATGAAGATTAATTATCGTTAAATGTATAGCAAAGTGGGGCTTTCTTAAAATCTGATTTTGCGTTGTGTTTTGAGAAATATGGATGTCTAAAATTAAGGTTTTAGCATTTCTTTATTCCATTTTTGTAGTATCAATTTTGATTATGGAAAATAAATTACAGAATCGACCATGTTATACTTATATTTGGCAAAGACTTATGAAAACATAAAATTATATCTCTTATACTATTAATGGTTTGTTCAATCGAGTAGATTTGTGGCCACTAAAATTTTCGTTAGCGCATCGACAATCGCGTTTATGTGTATTTCCGCTCATTTATCGCCACTATCGTAACATTTGCACATATGAGCGACGCCGACAGTTGTTACGAAACGGCTTATTGTTACATGTGCATGGGATAGTGCAAGGATATAGGACGAAACTGCCAAGAGCTCCACTTGGCCCTTTAACGTTCCCGATGGAAAGCAGTGGCTTTATCAAGAAAAAGAAAATGACTCTAGTATCTAGAAAATAACTTTACGATTACTCAATATAGTAATTTCGTTTGATCAAATAACATTTAGTTTGGCAGGCCCGGGGATCGAATCCGCGATAGTCAAGTGCTCTACCATCTGGAGCTGACACGACTATGACACGAATTGATAATTTGTGATTTTGGGGGCTTTTCAATGAACTTCGTCCAGCATTACCCTTTATTTAAACCAATTATCACACAATGGAATTTTAAACTGGTACAAATTCAAAGGAAGAGCAGACGACATTTTAAAGTTTATGATTTTTTTAATTTTTAACTTTCAGGTAGAAAGTACTGTGGAAAATGAAGTAATTGATTGTTACAAGCAATTTCTCCTTTTTACAAAATGTTTTTTTTTTGTTGTTTTGTTTTGTTTTGTTTTTCATGAGGGGTGTACAAAAGCGTAATTGCCGGGGATAGGTTAAGTTACCCATCATAACGAAAATATATAAACGATAACGAAGAAGTTCGATATTTACGCAAAGAAAATATGTATTACTTAGGCGAGTATACAAAATACAAGAGTATAATCATAGCTGTTGAATTTCCATACTTCTTGGCTTGCTTTTGTCAAAATCTTATTAACCTGTCAAATAAACAATTTCATTTTAAAGCGCATGTTCCAATTTCCCCACAAAATCGCACACTAAGGATTCTTCTAAGTATGTTTACTTTAATTGACATAATTAAAAATCTATCAAGCTGGTCTAAAATTTCCGTGTGAAATCACAGCTTAAATAATCATTTTCATTTTGTTTTCCTCGTTTTACTTGAGCAATCACTGAAAAATAATTTTCCCCATTTTCTTGGCTTTTACCTTAAATTTAAAATTATTGTCTTCTTGTGAGAATTAGTTTTAATGTTAATAACACCAAGGAGCACCCCACAGGAGTTGCAGACGACAGTATTAAAGTTATGAAAATTGTTAAAAGCAATTTCTTCATTTTCCACAATATTTTCTAAATTGTTTTTATTAAAGGGATAAAGCGCCATTGTGTGGGAATGGGTTAAACGATTGGGCATGTGTCTTTAAAAATATACTAAACAACTTATTTTTACCGATTATCTCGACATAAATCTTAAATTGTTTATAGTGGTGATACACCATTTTTTATTATGATTTTTTTATTATTATTGTTAGAGGGAGTTTTTCTGTTAAATTTCAGTTTAACCCTTTTATAGTACGAACCTGGGTTTTTACTTGAGAAAATATTGTGGAAAAGGCGGAATTGCTTGTGACAAGCAATTTCGCCTTTTCCAAAATATTTTGTGTACCACATAGTATGGAATCATTTCAACTGGCATCCAATTTACATTGTTGACAGCAATCTGTTTTAATTTGGACCAGTCTAAAATTTCAAAATACGGGACAGTGTTAATTGAATCTGGATGATCAACCACTATCGATACATTGAGCTCTTTGTAAGGAACTTTACACATAGTAAAGACGGGAAACGGAAGGTATGATTGGCTTGATTGTAGCATTTAACTGTCACTGTACTTTGTCAATTTTAAGATGAAACTATTTCCTTATACACGCTTTATTTGCCAAAGTTTGAAATTTATTGAGGAAGATGTTTTCAATATTCTTGTTATTTGAAAATTTATGGATCTTGAAATTAACTCAAATATAGAAACTCCATTACTTGCTTAAGATATGGCCACTCCTTAAACGGATTGAAGGAAGTAATTAAAATGGGGAAAGGGCCATGAGATAATTAATCTGGTCTTTATTGATTATATGTCATTATATTAAATTTTCGATTTGATAGGTGTCATTATTTCTTCGTAGTTATTGAGACATATTGTTCCTCCGAGAAATGAACAACGGTTTTTAACAATATATCGAGAATTTGATCATTAAGGCAAACACGGCCCTTCTTAATATCGATATACAAAAAAAAGGGTATGAGGTCTCTGGGAAGAGCGTTTTGAGTTTTTCTGATCGATTCCAACTCATGTTTGTTTATATTTAGAGATCGAGTCGAGTGCACCCGATTCTGCACCGGAAACGTTCGCTTATATTCGGCATTGACAGTTATGTGTTGATTACTAAACTTTACGGACGATTTTGTTAATATCGGTAACCGAGTTAATTGTTCGAATGGCTAGTGAAAGTTAAAACGTCATCACTAACGTCATAATTTTATGCAAACAAACATTAATTGTGGTGGGTCACAATTTAAATATCGAAACTTTTCTCGAGTTGTAGGCTTACTGCGCAGTATTCTTTAGATCCTTCAATTGTCATATTTATTCATGCTCTGGGGCCCCGAGTAAGTTTTTCTTATATATTTTGCTGTGTATTTTTTGGGGGGAAATATGGCTTTAAGTACAAGTAATATTACATTTAATTTCGAATTTCTTTGCATTTAAAGAACGTACCAACTACTGGCTAGATAAAATTGACTGAGAATAGGATTCGTGGAGTAAGATTTTCTAAGATACTTTTTCCCGTTTACATGAGTTCAATACCCGTAAAACGGGGAGAAATGCATCGTCACCGTCAATCAAACACTATGGTGTCCATGGTCGAGAAGTAGATATCGGCTTCTCCAATAAGTTTCTGAGTTTGATTCATTGAACGGTTATCGATCTTAATTCATTTGCCTCAAATTCGGCATAAGAAATAGTGTATTCTCCGGGAAGCAGAATCGAGAGGCATTAATCTAACTAGTAAGATCTCTTTCCAAATCAATGTAAAAATTAATAGGCAAAAGTAAACCAATCAAATAAAGACAAATCAAAATTGTCATTAAGATAAAAATTGAGGTTTGAATTTCGACATTTTTGTTTGTTTGTTTGTTTGAATGGGGTTTTACGCCGCTTTCAACAATCTTTCAGTTAAATCGCAGCGGCTGGAGCGCCTAACAATGGAATCCTGGTATTTCTCACACCAGTACTACCATTACATCCTTTCCTAGCCTCCAGCTGCTATCCCACATAGGTCTACGATTATCGATTCGACATTTTTGTAAAGCATTCTTGTTGGAATGACGTTTAATATCTAAATCGACCGAACTGTTGGAGGCTGTTGGCGCGGCTAGCGATCCGTTAGTTATTTCCTATAGGCACGCGATTTTAATCCGACACACTTCAAAAACTTCGGACTACTTTACAGCGTTAAAACTGAAACCGTATTACACTAAAGCAGGCGAGTCTAATCACTATGACAGGTACCCTGCACTCGCTCTTTATCGCCGAAACATTCTATAGATCGTTACAAAGTTATCTGAAATTGACCAATCGCGGCTGTTAACCCATTACCACACGACAAAAATTTAGACTGGTCCAAATTGAAAGGAGTTGCGGACGACAATTTAAAGTTTATGAAATTTTAGATTTTTTCAACTTTATGGGTAGAAAAATTGTGTAGAATGAAGAAATTGCTTGTGACAAGCAATTTCTTCATTTACACAATGTTTCCCAAATTGCTTTCCTTGAGAGGCGTCCAAAAGCGTCACTGTGTGGGAAACGGTTAATCAAGGAATCGATCGACAAGACGAATCATTCACTAAGTCCGTAATTGAGGTTTAAACTTCGATATTGGCCGCAATTTGTGAAACATGTATGTTGGCTTGAAGACCTAAACGTCGTGACTAAAGCTTGAATAAGTTGTAGTTACGAAATTCAGGTCGCCAACCAACCATTCTAATTTTTGTTATATACTACTTGCTATAGATTTTGCAAATAACGTCGTTTAAAATCTAAGTGAGACTCACTGTCGGAGTCGATGGGCGTGGCCTACGGTATCAGTGGGCGGAGCCAGCGGTTTGTCGGTTGGATCAGGTATTCAAAAAGTGTTAAGGAATTCTTTTACAGGCTCGGCTGAAATATAAGTATAGATATATACAGTTAAACTTGTATTATACGACCAGACAAAGGACGACAGAAGTTTGGTCGTTTAAAAGAATGGTCGTTTAGTATCTACTTCGATACAAACGAATACTATGCATTTACATTGCATAAATTGATTTTCATCCGTACTGTAACTTTTGTTTTGTTTTTAGCTAATTCTGACATTTTTATCATATATATTTTTTTGTTTGTTTTGTTTTTTTATTCTTTTTTTTTCCAGAATAGCAACGCTTTTGTCTTTGATCTCTGAATACACTAAATCGTATTTATTTCAAATGTACAATAAAAAAAAAGGCTATGAAATAACGCAATCTAATAAACTATCTATAAATAAAGTTATCCAACGATTAATGATCTCTTTGCCTGACCCATAATGCTGGTTGAATAAAACAGGGAGGAAATTTCATTAAGTGGACGCAATGGTATAACAAGGACTGGATAATGTCATTTTCTACTTAGTTTATTAATAAATCATTGCATGATATTTTTCCGGTACTTTATGAAACATGGCAATCAACAAACGGTACATTCTCATTCGGATTAAGGCTACTGAAATGCGACGGTTGTTCGATATGGATTAAGTATTTTTTTTAAAAGTAACACACTATTCTCATAAAGATATATGTTTATATCTGTTTCGTTATCACTATCTCCAATCTAACTCTTTTAATTTATTTTTGAATGCTGATGTCTAATAAAATAGATGTTACATACTGTCATTTCTGAAGAAGACATTATCCTAAAATTAATTAAAAAGGGGTTAAATTGAAGATCTTTTTTCATTTATTCCCTACTGCATGGAATACGTATTATCATTGACACTTCATCATCAACATCTACTTGTGTATAAGTTTGCACAGGAAAAACATCTTAGGGAGCTCTATGGCCCAGGTGCAATATCGTGATATAGCATTATTCTGGCTAGAGCTATTTGTCTGTGTTTCATTCAAATTGCTAATTTCCCTGAAGGGCGAGCATATAGGCGCTGCTTCGTCTGACCGTCCGTCATGTTGCTTTCAGTCCGTCCATCCGTTCGTCCGCCCCGATATCTCAAAAGCCCTTGGGCGAAATTGGATTGAACGTCATTTGTGATTTCCTTATGATGTTGCGCCCAGTCATTTTACCGGTTTTCGGCTCTTCAGCGCAAAGGTCAAGATCACAGTTCAAGGTCAAAAGTTAAAAATTGACATTGTCCACAAAGTAGCTCCTTCAATTATGGATGGATTTGGCATAACTTGGTACAATTGTTCTTAATCATAAATAGAGGTACCTTTTGAAAAAATCAGATAGCTCCAGGTCAATGTAAACTCAAATTAAACATTTCCAGAGTATTGCTCCTTCTATTATGGGTGGGTTGCGAAATAACTTTACAAAAATATACTCTAGCATGAGGAGATGTGTAATTTGAAACAAATATTCAGATGGCTCTAAGGTCAAGTCAAGGTCAAATCCCAAGGTCGAAAGTTAAAATTAAGCATGTCCAGAGCATAGCTCCTTCAACTATAGAAGGATTTCAATATATCTTGTCACATTTGTTCTTGGTCTTGAGAGGCTGTTTCTTTTGGTAAAGAATTGGATAGCGTCAAGGTCACAGGTAAAGGTCAAAGCGTGTCTGGAGTATAGCTTCTAAAATTGTGGATTGAATTCAAATAACTTTACACAGTGGTTCTCTATCACCAGTAGATGTGCAATTTGAAACAAATCTTCAGATAACTCCAAGGTCAAGGCCACAGCTCAAGGTTGAAAATTTAGTATTTCCAGAACATGGACCCTTCAATTAAGGATAGATTTGGAATAACTTACACAATTGTGGTCTATCATTAGTAGATGTGCCATATGACAATAATATTCATAAAGTTCAAAGGTCAAGGTCATAGCTCAAAGAAAAACATTAAAATTAAACATGCCCAGAGCATAGCCCCTTCAATTATAGATAGATTCTATTAACTGGTCAGTCATGAGTAGATATTAAATTTGAAGAAAAAAATCAGAAAGTCAAGGCCAACCTAAGAATTATGACTGGAGCATAGCCTCTTAAATTTTGGATTGCTTTCGAAAATTTTGCACAATTGTTCTCTGTTTTGAGCATATGTACCATTTGAAACGAATTTTCAGATAGCTTCAAGATCAAGGTCACATCTTAAGGATGTACGTTAAAAATTAGCACGTCTTGAAAATAGCAGCATATACCCGCGTCCTCGTCTGTTGGTTCGCCCGAACCATTTTTCCTGTTTATTTTATACTTTTTGTGACAGGGCTATATTCGGGGAGCACAATCCGTCTCTGACAATCCGTCTCTGACGGCTCTTGTCTTGATAGGATTTAGCCTAGACACATGAAAACAACCGAAGCAAAACCTCACCATGCGAATTATAGAGTGTAACACACAATTAAAACACATTTCGCATCGTACGCAACAGTTTGACACATGATGTTCCGTAATAAATTCTGCAGGTTGGTAACGAAAATAATATTATTAGTTTCTGAAAAATGAACTGTTTTTAATTCACAATCCTCAATCGGGCGTATTAATTTATGGTCAATTCCGATCTACTTTTCATGCGACAGAAGATCACATTGATTTCGGTAGATGTTATTTACATTATGTTTTCACGTTAAACTCTGCATGGGTTTGAATTTTTAGCATTGTAACTTTAGTCTCAGATTGCTAACGCAATCTCGGGCTAAAAATTGCTTTTGACAAGCAATTAATTCTCTTTTCACAATACTTTCTACAGTGTACATTGTAACTTTAGTCTCAGATTGCTAACGCAATCTCAGGCTAAAAATTGCTTTTGACAAGCAATTAATTCTCTTTTCACAATACTTTCTACAGTTGTTAATGGTTATTGCTTAGATTAAATCCAAAGTGATTTTTCGTCTGCTAAACTTTTCAATGAGGCTAGGTCTAAAATGTTGCAAAACAGGAGGGGTTTTCATATAGCAATATTCTGTGATATTTCTCAACATTAAGAACATACTTAAGTTTATAAACATTCACATATACATGTATATACGCACGATTGTTGTAAAAAATGTGACCTGCATGTAATGACGAAGAGTTAAAGGGAGGTATCGAAGTTTCTCAAACCTCCTTAGAAATATTGCCAAGTGTCGAAAGATACAATCCAACGAATATTTAATACTTAAACATTTAATACTTAAATTTGAATCAGATATTGTCTTAGCGATTATCTTATAGGTTTAAAGTCGCTTTTGGTGGTTATACAGAAAAGGTTCAGTAGAATTACAGGTTATTTATAGATATCTCGGAAATCGGTTGTCGTCATCGCATGGCCTCATTTGTATATGACCCAAATTCAGAGGAAGATAACCGATTGACAAGCGAAACAATCAACGTCCTAAATCATAGTTAGCGCTAAACTACTGTAAGTGTTTACATTCGTAATAACGCTTACGACAGTTAGGGACTGATCTTTTATAGAATTTAAGACCGTAACGAAGACGTTGGTTTGATGTTATTCAAACTAAATGCGAGTTCGCATCACGTGAATGACCCTTTATTGTTTGCAACTGTCTCGGTTAATCTAAAAAAAAATAATACCTACGTAGGCTTTTAGGGAAATATCCTGTTTTTCTCTGTTAAGCGACCTCTGATTTTCGCAGAACTCCTTTCCAGTATACCGTATTCAAATAGTGTACAAAAGGGAATAAGAATAATTAAAATCTTTGACATTAAAAAAACATCGATACCTATCCTTAAATATGCATTTTTTTGCTATATTGTATTAGTATCTAATATAGTTAATTTTGACTACAGAAGAGCTTGAAAAGTACCTAATCAATGAAAACATCTCGCCGTATAAAACGGTGAAAATGAGTGTCTTTCAGACTCCTGTTTTCTTCAGCTTCTTCGTCTTTCAATGGACACTTGTAACTCTTTATAATTGTTCGATTTTTTTGGAGGAAATTTTTGATATTTTACGAGACCGAAGGAGAAAATACAAGATATTTTATGGCTATCGTAACATAATTTTCCATCTATCTAAAAACGGCTTTTTTCGAAAGGATTGGCCAATCATCGCTCTTTGCCTATATTTAACCATAGATCGAAACTATATTCAAATAGACTAGAGAGAGCGCTACAGTTTAATCAATGAGCTCGACATTTACCTACATAAATCCTTTACTGTTTTTCAACATTTTAGACCTGTCCAAATTCAAAGGTTTTGCCGAGGACAATTTAAAGTTCATTTTATTTGAAAAACGATCATTCAGTAAGGTAGAAAATATAGTGAAAAAAGAAGAAATTGCTTGCAACAAGCAATTTCTTCTTCTTCCACAATGTTTTCTCAAGTATAAAAACACAGGGGCGTAAAAACCAGGGATTGAAACATTTCTGTTGGTTTGGACAGGACAACGTCGTAAATATAGCCTATTCAAGCTGTTGTGACGACGTTTAGGTCGCCGTCCAACCACTTTAAATTTTTTTACATGTTAATGGCTACAAATTAAATTGTTTAATTTCTAAGATGAAATTCTCTCGGAACTCTGACGTCGTGGCCACCTACCCTTTAATCAAAGAAAAAAGTAAGTGTACACAAAGTTTAAGGGAAACCTTGTCTTGATATTATGTTGACAGTATCTATCATCAGATTGGAAGTCGCTTACATTTAACAAAAAACTCACAAATCTAAATCTCTCGGAACTCTGACGTCGTGGCCACCTACCGTTTAATTAATGGAGGAAAAAAGTAAGTGTACACAAAGTTTAAGGGAAACCTTGTCTTGATATTGTGTTGACAGTATCTATCATCAGATTCGAAGTCGCTTACATTTAAAAAAAAAAACTCACAAATCTAAAGACTTAAATACTGTTCAACCCATTTCCCATACATATTTCATTTATCTTAGCTCTATTTAAGCGCTTCGGTTTTATACACGAATGGCTGGTTCGAAGAAAAATTTCAGTTGCATTAATCAGACTTAATTTTCACAAATAGCTTAATAGAATATCACCCTCAGGGAACAATGTTTCTTTGAGAAGGGTCGTAACGCAGTTTCAAGAGACTATCATATAGCTTAGAGTTAATAAATGAAAATTGTTGCATTTCGACACGTTTGGTTTATAAGTACCGAAAGAACGTAAATTTCTTATTCATTTAAGATACTTTCGACCTAAGCTGACGAAATTTTCATTTACGATAAAAATATTTTTATCAGGACAAGTTCTTATTGATTGATTTTAGAGGAAAATAAATACACGCCGGATATCTGACCTTGTGCTATGACCTTGATAATGGAGCTACCAAGGTGCAGATCTGATAATGGTGGAGAACAATAATTGTACCATGTTGTTTTAAAGTCCATGCTAAATGTTTGAAAGCTGAATATGATCATCTGAGCTATAGCCTTAACTTTGACATTTCGAGCTATTTTCTTTAATATTGGCACATCTACTCATGACGGAGAACAATTTTGCCAAGTTATTTGGATATCAATCCATAATTGTATGAGACAAATTCGGACAGACTGACGTACTTACGCACATACACCGACAGCCATGTCTCTCGAAACAAAACCTTTCCCCAAAATTGGTTTTAATAAATCAACACTAGTTTCATTTTGGATTATAAATGGCTGGGATTTCTTGAAAACTAAGCCTCGAACAATACCACGGAATAATAATTTATCATGCTTAACAGAGGGAAGCCGGGAACGTTCAAGAAGCTTAAATTTCACTTCTATGGGTAGGATTTAAATTGTGACTTTTTATGTGTGTACGTGTGTGTTGTGTTTGTTCGTTTGTTTTCCCCATTAAAAAGTTTCTTCGTGTTTGTTGATCTGTTTCCAGGTGTGTAAATAGAACCTCCGCTGTTTCTTTACAATTGTGTTTGATACATGTACTTCTATTTTGCTATCTTAAGATATCCCTAAAAATACTTATTTGAAACTCTATTTATTTTCGTGATAAAAAAAATCAAGAGCAAATACCGCATATCTGGTAAGAACATTACTACTCGATTGTCATTTTATTCCTCCAATAGGCAAGATTTACATCTGAAATCTTATACGATTATTCACAAACACATAAGACCTCTGACCAAACGTATCGTCGATGGGCGACCAAACTTTTGTAAATACAGCTTTTTAAGCTATATCATCAATATTTATATTTGCCGAAAGAACTCAAGGGAGGGGAGAACCGACTAAATTGCAGTTGTAAATGCGCCGTGGAATTGACCAATCGCGGCTGTTATTCAAGGAACAGACTAGCAAATCAAATTATTTAATCAGCCTGGACCTGAGCTTTCAACTCCAACATGGGCCGCCATTTCTTATAACCTTTCTGATATTTGTTACATGCCACTGGCCATAAATTTTGCAAAATTACGCCGCTAAAAGTCGAAGCTGGACTTCCTGTCGAAGATATTGGGCAAGGCCAAATGAGTAAGTGGGTAGGGTCAGCGATCGGTCCATTAAATCCATGTAAAAGTGAAGCTAGGAATAATATCTTTTAGTGTCCGCAGATGGGCAATGGATTAACTTTACAAGACGCGAATGATGTGTTGTGTCTTTATCATACGTCTGATATCACTACCCGAAATCATTAGTTACGTAAGACCGGTGGTGACATCATGAAAACTTAACACTTCACACTTCACATTTTATACTTCACACTTCACATTATATACTTCCGACTTCATACTTTCTGAGTTCCCACTTCAATCTTTAGGTTTCCGAGTTCATGCTTCCGATCACACTTCATACTTCACACTTCAGAGTTCATACTTCCAACTACTCGCTTCATACTTCCGAGTTCACACTTCATACTTCCAACTTTACACTTCACATTCATACTTCCGACTTCACACTTCAACTAACTATTTCACAGTCCATACTCCGAGTTCAGACTTCCGAATTCAATCTTCATACTACCGAGTTCACATGTATGAAGTGTAAACTGTGAGTTTATGAAGGCACCATCGGTCTTTCGTAATTAGTACATCAATGATTACATCAAAATTGGAAAAGAATTGCGATTCGATAAAGTGATGAGTGTGCAATCAATATAATTTGGTTTTTATATTGTATCCTTTGTGAATTTTAAGGGATGTATTGACAATTTGCCAGCTTTCGATTTGTTGGATCGCTGAACAAGCCAAATGACTCCGACAGGTATTTCGGTTTAGATATAAGACGGGGTTATTTTGGCAGAGTTTATTGACAGTAACATGTAACAAAAATGAAAAAGTTGGTCGGCGACCCAAAAGTTTAAGTCTTCCAACCAACAAACATGCTTAGTAAAAATGTTGGAGTTCATCTTCATTTCCGGTCTAAGTAAATGATTTGATTGGTCAAACGACTGTTTGATCGTCAGCAGCGATCCGTCAATTTTGAGTGGGGATACATGTCATTATCTAATTATACAAACAACATCATGCCAAAATAAAGGCTCGATAACAGTATAGTAAGGGGGATAATTACTCTAAAAATAAAATCCTGTTTCTAACACTGAAAACAATAGCAACACCTATTGAAGCTTAATCTGAGGTGCCAGGCAATTTCTATCATGATGCTATTTCTACTCAGTAGAATATTATTATACCATTACGTCAGGAATAATGGTTATCAGTAAGTTATGCTAGATGGGAGAAAAATCAATGTAGTAAATCGACTCAACTATATCAAAAAAACATAAAACATTTAAGCATGTACATGAGCATCACGTTAAAATTCTTGTAAAGTGAAATTCCAGGTCCTGTTTTTAACGTACCACATAGAAATAAAGGAGTGAGGCCATTATGTTTATTCACTGATTTTAGTTGAAAATTATAACTATTTAAGAAAAATAGCTCACATTTATCTTCCGTTTTAATTCGTTAAGAAACAAAACACACTTACATGTTACAATTTCAAGATAAACCCTTTGCTAGGTCACGAAAGGTATCAAACCTCAAATATAAGGTCACGATGACGTTACAGCAGTTTTGTCCAGTTTGGTCCCAGTGCTGAACTCCATTTTTAAATTGTTGGTAAGGCTTTTAGTAGTCTAAGGCTTTTAGAGGATAATTGATTAAATGGGTTTTACGCCTTTTTGTTCACTCCTCAGCTATATCAAGGCGAAGTTCACCGATTCGTGTGCTGCCTTGGCATCAGCAGTACTGGGTTTGAGATATAAGTGACCAATCGCGAATGTTAATCAAGGAATATATCGAAAAATAAATTTATTCATCTAGCCCGGAATTGAGTTTTGAACTCCGCCGTTTGCCCCCAATTGTTGGGAATATTTTTGTTGGTTTGGCGACTACTATTCTACCTTTTTGTTACATGCTACTAGCCATTATTTTCGCATAATAATGCCGTTTAAAACCGACGTGGGGGTTTCTGTTGGAGTCAGTGGGCGTGGCCAAAGAAGTAAAAGGGCGGGGCCAGAAATTGGTTAATTGCCTTTTCAAGGTACGGTCGACTCTTAATTTCTCGACTATAGCGCAGATATAGCGCGTAGGGCTCCTAGTTATTGGGTCAAGGGTTCGATCCAGGTCGGGGCGAATATCCCCTCCGACATTTATCTCCCACCAATGGATGGATAATCATAAACCTATGTGGGCAGCTAGAGGCTAGAAAAAGATGTAGTGGCAGTATAAGTGTGAGAAACACCAGAATTACATGGTTAGGTGCTCCAGTCGCGGCGATATGACATAAATACGGTTGAAAATTTGGCGTTAAATTCCGTTCAATCAATCTTAATTTCTCCTACGAAAAGCCCCTATTTGAGACAAGTATTCACATGATTAGTGATGTCGTCTCCATGTAATGTTTTATCTTTATATTGAGTATTTTCAAGAAAACAAAAAATGTTGTTCAATATATTTTGTATTTCTCAGATAAAATGATTTAAATTTGAATTACAAAACAGGTACGATTTTTGTGTTCATGGAAAGAAAAATGAATAAACAAAAATAATCGATTTGTAAAGGTCATTACAAATTTCTATTGTTTAGATTATTTAAACCCATTCGACTATGTGCGGCTGTCAATCAAAGAACAAATCGACCTATCAAATCATTCATTTTGACCGGAAATGAATTTGAACTCCAACATTTGCCGAAAATTATAAGAACCGTGTTTTGTTTGTTACTATTAATTACATGCTAGAGGCCTAATTTTGCAAAATAGCGCTTTTAGTTATCCGTGTGGAGCTTCCTGTCGGAGTCAGTGGGTGGGGCCAGCGAAATTAGTCGGCGGGTCTTCGATACACAAATTCTTTGGGTCACAAGCCCCTTTTCTCGTGGAAACTCAAGAAAAGACTATGTATGATATCCAATCAGTACATGAGAATATTGTAGAATATTCGGTGATTGTCTCAACAAGCTTTAGACCAGTATCTAACTATAGAGCGCAAAGTGAAATGTCGGATTAGACTGTATGGAAACACAGGATGATTTGAGGCTTTACTTGGATTACATGTTTTAGATCAGTATCTACCTATAGTGCACAAAGTGAAAAGTCGAATTAGACTGTATGGAAGCACATGCTGATCCGAGTCTTTAATTGGAGTACATGTATGTCTCGAAAGTGATCTTTAGATTTTATAATATTAAACTTATAATAAGTATATATTTATACACATTATTCTTATCTTTTAAATTTTGTTCTTCGGTCGCGTCCATAGCGCAGCGGTAGCGCGTCGGAGTCTGAATCATGTAGTCTAAGGCTAAATCCCCAGTATCGGTAAATATCCTTTCCGACATTTGTCATCCACCAATTTGATTGTCTTGTACCTAAGTTGGATGAGCTGATGAAAAGGATGCAGTGGTAGTATTGGTGTCGGAATTGCCACGAATCTGTGGTTTGGTGTCTAAAATACTGTTAAAAAAAGCTAAAAATCCCATTCAAATAATCAAATCAATCTTATTCTAAAAGTACGGTGTGACACTAAGCCAAGCCATTTGACAAAATAACCTGCTCATAATTTATAAAACGTGTCTTTGGGGTTTCTTTAATCTTAAAAGAGCTTTAATTTCAAATATTTTAATAGGCTCTTAACAGTGATATACAAGCAAGATTATTTATAGAAATCAGGAAGGTTCTTGTTTTTCTGGGTATATTGTTTTGATTTATTTAAGGATGTTATGAGGAAAAGATGTTTGCAATATCCTTGTATAGCTTAATAGGATTGAATAAACAAGAGGGCCGTTCGCCCTTGGGCACTCACTTGAAATAAAGGCTCTTTTTCATTCAATTTCATGTTAAGGTTAGGATTATGATACAAGTGAGCCATACTTTATACATATATATGCCCTGTACCTTGGCATTCAAAAGTCTAAATCACAAATTCTAAGGCTTACGGGGAAATGTAAAAGAAGGAGAAGACTTTTTCTCCTTCTGGATCCATAGGTTATTATTTCAGTAAAAAGAAAGAAGTCAGTTTACTGATGCTTCATGCATATTACCCCCTCCCGGGGCTCCGCCACTGGACACCCGAGGATCATGATTTTAGCTGTTTTGAAATGGCAACCATAGTTTTTAACAATTTTCATTTTTAGCTATGCTTAAAGGGGACCATCTACATTTGGTCGAATTTGCCCAGTGATTTGGCAGGAGATGTTTAAAAATTGTTCTTTATTTCAATATAACAACACCTCCCTCTTCGGGCTCCCGAGGATCATGATTATTGATATTTTTAAAGAGGTCAATATACAATAAAATACAATACAATAAGTTTATTGCAATAAACATGTTTATAATGTTTACAGCAAATAAGTTTTGAAAAAAGCCAGAGATGATTACATGGAATAACAGAAGAACATGATATTACGTGAACCATTTCATTTTCTAAGTTGAGATGCATAATATATATTTTTAGACAAATTTTGAACAGTTATTTTTCGGGGGTTTCTGACAACAAATTTGTAAACTTTTTGTAGAGTTGGCCAGGTAAAGAAGTATTTTTAAGATATTACGTTCTGATTTCAGTAAACTTAGGGCAGGTTAGTAAAGCGTGAAACTAGTTTTCGATACTTTTTGTAATATGCAAAATATCGCCTTCTGGGTCAGGAGGAAGATTTTTAAAGACTATTTTAAAATTTCACTTTGATGCCTTGGCAACCAGAGTTTTTAACGGATTTCAATTCTTTTAGCTTTTTTTAGAGGGGACCACTTTAGGAACATTTCTACTAATTTGGTTCAAATTCACCCAATGGATGGGAGAAGCCGCCATTTAGAAACTGTTCTTTATTTTTACATAAAACCAATCCTCTTGCGGCTCCGCCCCTGGGCACCCGAAGATCATGATTTTAGCTATAATGAAAGAGGTCAATATACTGATGCTTCATGCAAAATATCAAGGCTCTACGCCATCTGGTTCAGGAGAAGAAGATTTTTAAAGATTATTTTAAGATTTCATTTTTGTTGCATGGCAACCAGAGTTTTCAATAGATTTCGACTCTTTTAGCTATTTATAGAGAGGACCACCTAAGGAACATTTCTACCAAATTTGGTTCAAATTTGCCCAGTGGTATGGAAGGAGATGTGGTTTAAAGAAATTGTTGACGGACGACGCACGACGGACGAACGCCGGACAAAAGGTGGTCACAATAGCTTACTGTAGCAATTCGTAAGCTAAAATGGTACAGCATCATTACATGCAAAATTAATGAACAAAATCAATACATCTATAAACCAATTCTCAGATGGCAAAATTTCCGACTGATCAAATTGAAAGGAGTTGCTCACAATAATCTAAAGTTGGTGAAATTGTAGATTTTACAACTTGCTGGGTAGAAAGCATTTTGGAAAATGTTTAAATTCAAAATGAAAAAATTGCTTGTAACACAAAAAAAACTTCATTTTCCACATTGTTTTCTCAATTGTTATCTTGGGAGCGTCGAAAAACGTCATTGTGTGGGAATGGGTTTATATAGAGTCGGAAGAGTTTGTCGGTTATGAATTGCACTGGTAGTAAAATTACACAATTTAAGTTGTAAAATTTCTACGTTTTACAGAAAGGATGCGTATATACTAGCTTGTGAATTCACAAGGTAGGCTTCTTCACTTTGCGGTGAATAGAATAGTTCTGGACCGAAGCATCTTTCGGTGATAAGCAAACGTTCTAAATGCACTTTGTGTATGGCTGCCCGAGCTGCTAATCGCTTGATGCACAAACTTTTATGGTAAAACTTTGGAAACGCCATGCTCACTTTTATAATCAAAATAATTGTATTCACCTATTCCCAAACAACAAAGATTTAGACTGGTCGAAATTGAAAGACGCAGCAGTCGATAATATCAGTGTGATGGAATTTGTATTATTATTATTAATATTTTGTAGCATTTTTTTGACAGAAAACATTGTGAATAATGAAAAAATTACTTGTTACAAGCAATTTTTTCATTTTCGACAACATTTTCCGAACCTTTATTCTTTAGACGCTTAAACAGGAGGGGTTGTGTTGGAATAGGTTAAACGTCTTAAAAAGATTAATTATGAACATTTCATTTACCCTTAACTACCATCAAATGGAGTCACAGATTGAGATGGTCCAAGAAAACACGCGTGCATTTACATCGCGTTAAGGATTTTGATAATAAAGCTATCTGTTGTCTAATTTTAAAACATTGAATATTGTCAGGCGATTTCTTGAGACAGGAGTCTAGTATAGACTGCTACTTAGGTCCGTCTTTCTGCACAATCCCGTTTTATACACTCATATAGATACATGTTTCACCGGAAGCAGACAGACATCGATAAATAATGAAATCGAATAAAATAAAGAAAGTTGATTGGTTGAAACCGTATCAGCACATTCAGATCACTTGATTTCTTTGTAAAGTTTTTGTTTGAATGGGGTTTTACGCCGCTTTCAACAATCTTTCAGTTATATCGCGGCGGCTGGAGCACCTAACAATGGATTCCTGGTATTTATCACACCAGTACCGCCATCACATCCTTTCCTAGCCTCCAGCTGCTATCCCACATAGGTCTACGATTATCGACCCATTGGTGGTAGACAAATAGTCGGAAAGGATGAGTGCCGCCGTCGGGAATCGAACCCGGGACCGCTAGATTGACAGTCCGACGCGCTACCAACTTTGTAAAGTGTAATGGACTTCTTTCGAGCCTAAAATATCGAGTGATCACTCATCTTGGACACTAAATAACTTAAAGGATTTGTCGTAAAGGAATAAGAAAAACCTAACATTTTCCCAAGAATATTAACCCTTTTCATGCTGTTCTACATCTTGGTCTACATCACCTGCTAGTACTTTTTAACGCAGTATGTATATGTTAAATCAATTTTCAAAAGAAATGCAAGTCCTCTATAAGGGCTTCCAGTCCTTTCGCTGCTGTGATTTAAAAGCATTTAAGGAGACCGATTTTTATTTAACATGACAAGGGTTAAAGGTATTTCTGTAGGGCCGACATACAAAAACAAACAAAAAACCAAATTGCCAACGCTTATCACTGCTTGTGTACTTTGTGTAATGCGGTTTTGTGTGTGTGTGTGTGTGTGTGTGTGTGTGTGTGTTTTGTTTTGTTTAAATACGTTCTGTTATTGTAAAAAGCTATAATAAAGACGCTCCCTTTCGAGGCAGTAATCTAGTTCACGGGAAGTGAAACGAATCCCATGATTTCCACGGAGAAACGTAAGCTAAAGTGCGTTGGCAATCGAAAAAACAAAACCTACCATATTACCCCTTGAAATTTAAAGAGTTAAGAAGAACACATTGATGAATATCATTTCTGCTTTAGAATTGTCGTTGCAAGACAACGATAATGGTCGAGGTAATTGCTCAGCCTCGCTCCATTGCATGATACATATCAAGCTGAGATTTGTAAACAACTAAAACGACCTTAAGTGTTATCAGGTTAACCCTTGAAATGCTGAAACGAGAATATTCCTGTTTTTGCAGTGGGTATAGATCAGTCTGTACTGTACGTAAGTGTAGTTAGATCTTGTTCGTAGTTCGTTTATTCTTTTGTTTGAATTGTGTTTAACCCCGCCTTTAACAATATTTCAGTCATTTTGCGGCTGCTGGAGCACCTAACCATGGATTCCTCGTATTTCTCACACCAGTACTACCACTACATCCCTCCCAAACCTTCAGCTGCTATTCCTACTGTGTTTTACGATTATCAACCATTTGGATAAATGTCAGAAAGGATATTTGCTACGGCTGGAAATCAAACCCGTGCTCCCGAAATAAGGAGTTCGACGCTCCTAAATGCGCTTTGCGTGTTAATGAAAACATTTAAAGGGACCTTAGGCTAAAACTTTTTTCATGAATTCACTGACTATCTGAAATTAATGAAGAAAATTGCAGCAGGCTTAAAAATTATGTATTACTTATTTTTAAGCATGTCAAAAGATTAGTTTTCAACTCAAGCAATTAGATATACGAGAAAAATGTAACAATCTAACAAGAGTAACACATGAAGTAGGCAAATAATGAATGATCATTTTGCCTGACCGTTAATTAAGGTTCAATAAAACAGAAATGTCACTTAGCATTCACCACATTGAACGCGAGCCAAATGATATAACATTGTGTGGGTAAATTTATTTCCTACTTAATTGATTAATAAATCATTGTAATATCATATTGACAAACGCTATATTCATATTCGTATCACGGAAACAATGACAATAAACCTATATGGTTGATCTGAATTGAGGCCACTATGTATTCAAATTGCGCGAATGTAAATTGTAAATTTCTCTCTTTGAAGCTTGCATGTCATTATTATGTAAGATACATGTAAATATATGTTTGTGATTTGTGTTCTGTATAACTCGGACACAATTAATATTCCAAATGGAAACAAGACAGAGAGAGAGGGCTGGTGGGAGAGAGTGAACTTAAAGAGAGAGTAGAACTACGAATTTCTGAATCAGTCGGTAAAACGATGAGTCTAACATTTTTAAAGTCAGAAAAGAAACTCAACAACGATATCAGCAATTTCTCAGATTCCTAAATAAATTCACTATAATTATATAACAGAACTCAAGAGTAGTTATGAATCTTCTTAATTTCACTTTTATCTTTCATGTTTTTCATCTTTTTGTTAACAAATGATTGAATGGGGTTTACTGCCGCTTTAAACAGTATTTCAGTCATATCGCGGCCGCTGGAGCACCTAACAATGGATTCCTGGTATTTCTCACACCAGTACTACCACTACATCCTTTCCTAGCCTCCAGCTGCTATCTCACTTAGGTTTACGATTATCCACCCATTGGTGAGAGACAGTTGTCGGAAAGAATATTTGCCGCCGCCGGGGATCGAACCCATGACACCCATGATTGAAGATTAGGAGTCTGGCGCGCTACCGACTGCGCTATGGCGGCGGCCTTTGTTAACAAAAAAGACCTACTAGGAATCATTTCTGCCAAGTTCAGTTTAAAGTGCCGTACAGCTTTGGAGGAGCTGTAATTTAAATGATTTATTCACTGACGACATATAGCCACCGGACATAGATCTATCAAAACACCTTGCTTCAGGACAATTTAAATAAGATGGTTTAAATCAAGAAAACAAAGTATTTATAAGTGCTGATCATAAACATCATACTTTTGAAAGGAGTAATTTTGGCCTGAAACCTTCATCAGCAGACGCTTAACAATGCAATGTTACTTTCAAGCAAAAAATAATAAGCATAACAATGCAATACAATTGAAAAAATCTCTTTTAGAAGAATATTGTAATGTATAAATTACTTTCGTTTGATTAAAAGTCATTGTTTTGTTATTTTTGGAGGCTTTACCCATCAGTTTTACTGGCTTTGTCTTTAAGGTAGGTATCGATGTTTTTTTCATATCGCAGATTTTGATTATTCTTATTCCCTCACATATAATATTCAAATACAATATTCTGCAAGTAGTTTTGCGAAAATCAGAGGACGTTTATAAGAATAAACCAGGGTATTTCCCCAATAGCCTACAAAGGTTGTTAATCTGATCCCGCGTTCGGTTTGAATTTGTTCAAACCAACGTCATCGTTACGTCATCAGGAGTAATGTTCGCTAGCCGGTCTTCAATTCTGTAAAGATCAGTCCAAAAGTACCGTAAGAGTCAAGGCAAATTTAGACTCTTACCGTAGTTTTGCGCTTACCATTTGGTGATTAAGGTAGCTGGTTGTTTCGCTTGGGAATTTGTTACCTTCCGTTGACTTTGGGTCATATGCAAATGAGGTCATGCGGTGTCGACAACCGAATTCCATGATATCTTAAATAACCTGGAAATCCGCTTAAACATTCCTATATAACCAAAAAAGCCACTTAAAGCCTGTCAGATTACCGCGAAGACAATATTTAAGTTCAGCGTCTGTTTGGGCGTATTTTTAGACAATTGGCTTTTTTTATCTTGGTTTCAGAAACGCCGGTACCTCCTTTCAAAAGGAATACGCTCGTAATGCGCGAATAAGATTTTTTTTTTTCGCTTCCGAATTATTATATTTTAAAAACCTTACCAAACTGAAAAGTAGAAAAAGCTGTTTAAAATCAGTCCCTGTTGTTGTACTTGTCACAGATATATTCGATAGATTAAACGATAGATTTTAAGGGCAATTTATTATAAAGATTGCCACAATTAAATTGTTTGCTCGTTCCGCATAATTTCCAAGTAGCTGTCGGAAAACAATAAACTTCTTGTTGCAAGCAACCATTCCCTTCCTAAATTAGTATATTTTCTATTAAATAAAATACAATTACAAATTGATTTATGTCTTCTCTATATATTTTCTTAACCCTAGTCATGCTAAATAAAATTTCTGTTTAGAATTGCACCAAAGTCAAAGGACTGAAATCACTGCAAGCACTAGTTACAGGCCAATATTTCATTTAAAACTGATTCTATAAACAATTCTGGCTTGAAAGGGACAAGCAGGCGGTGTCGACTAAGATCAGACTGCACATATGTGCAGGCTGATCTTTGTCTATACCTCCTGCCCAAGCAGGAATATACCGGGTTCAGCATGACAAGAGTTAATGAAGCTCCAAGATATGTAGCTAAGAATGGAAGGTTTATAAATAGGATAACGTGTGGTTGACTTGACCGAATCGAACCGTACATTTTCTTTTGTAGATGCAATTTTGTAGGAAGAAAGGTTTTAGTCACCCTTCAATCATTTTGGATGATATAGTAATTGAAACATTTTCAGGGAAAAAGACTATTAATTTCAACCTAGGGGCCCGGCCTGTCAAAATTCAATATTAATATTAGAGGTTTAGGCATTTTCTCAAAAGGTCTAGGGGCCCAGCCCAAATTCTAGGGGCCATTGGCGACTCGGCCCCTGTTAGTCTTTATTCCTGGTTTTTCTTCTGAAAAGTCCTCTTGAAAAAATTGTCATAAAGTGCTCTTTGTCAGCTCTTGTGACCACACTGTGTCCTCTGTACATCGTCCTTCGTGCGTCGTCCGTAGGAGATGGTCGACTATACTTTAAAAATCTTCTCCTCGGTAACCAATTCGCCATTTTTAACCAAACTTGGCAGGAATGTGCCTTGGGTGAGCATTTTCACAACTTGTTCGTAAAGTATTGATTCGCGAAATATTTGGAGAATGTATCTTGGATAATCCTTTGCAATACTTACTTATGACTTTGTGATTCATGAAAACATTTTGGGCGTGTTAGTTGGGGCTTGGCTAATCAGAAAAGAAAATATTAAAAAATCTCCTCCTCTTAAACCGCATGGTTGATTTTGTCTAAAATTTACAGAAACGTTCCTTTTTCCAAAAGTTTTTCGTAAAATTTTGATTCTCTAAAAGATGACAGGCAGAGGGGTGTGGAAGGGAGGGGGGAGGGGGTAGCATATCCATGAGAAGAAATGAAACAATTCTTTAAAAAAAAGGTACTCCTTCTAAACTACAAGTCTAATATGGAACAACCTTAGCAGGAATGTTTCGTAGGTGGCCCCCTCCAAAGCTTGTTTGTGGAATTTTGATTTGCGAATAAACGTAGGCGTAGCAGGTCTTGGCTAATCTTATTCTGGAAAAACATGAAAATAATTCTTTAGAAATCTATAAAACGACTAGGCAAACTTGACTGGAACGTGATTTTTACGCCCCTTTATGAATTTTATTCATGGAAATTTGATTTGTGGAAAAATTGGGGCATGGTAGGGCTGGACTTATCAGACTTTAAATAGTGAAATATTTCTTTAAAAATCTTCTCCTCTTAAACCACTTGGCAAATCTGGACATTACTTTCTGGAATTTGCAACTTGTGCAACTCTTTTCAAAATGTGATTGTGAAATATCGATTTGCAAAAAAGGCAGGGCAGGGTGGACCTTATCAGACTTACGCAAATCATGAAATAATTCTTAAAATATATTCTTCTTTTAAACCTCTTTGCCAATTTGGACCAAAGATGGCAGGAATTCTCTTTGGTAACCCTTTTCAAAAATTGCATATGGAATTTAGAAACGTGGGCCTGACAGGATAGGCTTATCAGACATCAAAAAATTATGGATTCTTTTTTTAAATTAGTCTACTCCTAAATCACTGGCCGATTCACATCAAACTTTGCAGGGATGGTCTATTCCAAACGCATTTGTGAAATCTTTCTTTGTGAAATAATGTTGGTGTGGCTGGGCTACTCTAATCGGTCTGAGGGACATTACGAAATGATACTCATCGGAGCAATTTAGGCCCATTTTGGCCCTCATGTGTTTTATTGCTATTAAAGTGAAAAATAGTGTTTTTGGTGCACTGTAATTACATGTCGATATGACGTAAAAACATGAAATATATAGTGTCTGACATCTTTCGAATTGATCAATCGCTGGCCCTACCCACTAACTACGTTGGCCACACCCACTGACTCCGACGTGAAGTCCCGTTTCAATTTTAAACGGCATTATATTACACAAATTTGTTTGCAATAGCATTTGGCATGTTGGTTTGCGACCTAAAAGTCGTAATTACAGCTTGAATAAGATTTCGAATGAACTTTTTATTGTCGTGTGCAGCCTGTTTGAATTCTGACCAGACTAAGATTTTATCGTTTGGTACATGAAATTGGTTTAGCACATTAAAATGTTACCATTATGTTCCTTATAGAGTCATTCGTGATGCATTTCTAAAAATACTTGACTGATTATAACAAACTGCAAGTCATTCATGTAGGCAAAAATATCCTTAACTATTTTCCAAAGATGACAATGATTTAATAGTACCAACCGCTGATTTGTAAAGGTTAATCCGGTAATTCTATCTTTACTGCATTAACAGTCTGCAAGTAATGGATTTGTCTGGGTAATCATGAAAGTTTTGTAGCTTGGAAAACCTTCTTATCCCTTGTCATGCTGAATAAAAATTGGCTTCCAAGAATTCTTTTAAATCAAAGTACCTAAAGAACTGGAAGCCATTGAAGAGGATTTGTAACTCATTTAAAAAAAATCACAAATAAATACCCCTTAACCCTTTATCAGACAACAATATTTTATACTGGTCCAAATTCAAAGGAGCTGCTGAGGACAATTAAAACTTTATGAAATTTTATATATTTTCAACATTCTGGTTAGAAAAATATGTTGGAGAATGGAGATATTGACATGAGTGCAATCAGAGTATGTTTGTTTGTTGTTGTTGTTTATGTGTACAAAACTCGTACTCATAGGCTGTAGAACGGCTCTCTTAAATCGGTTATTCGCATAATTGATAATCGGTTATCGAGTGTACATCTACCAGAAATTAATTCTAATAACCTTTTGAAAACAAAATTTTATCAAGATTAAGTGTATTGACTAGAGCAGATGCTTCCAATCGGACGGCATTTCGTTGATTTGAGCGAAATACGGGAACACGCCTTTGTTTCAAATAATAAATTCAATTAGACAGAAATGGATCGTACACAGATTGTATCTGTATATACGACACACTTCAACCCATTACTGCAGCCGTCATATCGCAGTCGGTAGCGCATCAGAATCCTAATCTTCAACAATGGGATGTCATGGGTCCGATCCCTGGCGGCGGCACTTATCCTTCCCGCCATTTGTCTCTCACCAATGGGAGGATAATCGTAAACCTATGTGGGACAGCATCTGGAGGCTAGAAAAGGATGAAGTGGTAGTACTGATGTGAGAAATACCAGGAAACCATTGTTAGGTGCTCCAGCCGCCGCGATAATTCTGAAATACTTTTTAAAAGGGCGTTAAACCCAATTCAATCAAACAATCAATCAACCCATTAGTACGTGACAAAATTTTTGATTGGTTCCAATTGATAGAAGATGCTGACGACCATTTACAGTAGATGAAATATCAAAACTTTGTCTTTTGGGATAGAAAACATCGTGGATGTTGAAGACATTGTTTGTAACAAACAATTTCTTCATTATCCACAAAAAGAAAGAAAAGAAGGCAAAAGTATTTCGCATTACGAGACGCCAAATAAGTACAACTCGAATGGAACCGAAATTCATGGAAAAATACATTGTCTGTCGATTGAATTGTCTTGTTTATCGTTTCCATTGCGTATCAATTACGTCATTGACTTTTGCTAGCAGTACAGACATTATCGACATCACCTACTAACGAATTCATCCGATAAATTCTGATCTTTTCTAAGTAAGACATAGAAATTGTATCACGTTCGATTGAATATGTAAGGAAATGAGTAGGCTTAACACAAGGAAAGCATATTTATTGTGAAAAATGATATTAAAGGTAGGTATCGAAGTTTTTCTCATGTCATAGATTTTAATTTCTATTTCCTCTCGTATACTCTTTGAATACAATATGCCGAAAAGAAGTTTTTCAAAAATATGAGGTCGCTTATCAGAAAAAAGCGGGGTATTTCCCTAATAGCCTACGTAGGCTATTAATCTATTTTTAGATTAATCCGAGACAGTTACGAAGATTATAGAGCATTCACGTGGCGCGAATAACCGTTAGAACCTTGCATCTAGTTCAAATTACATCAAACCAACGTCAGCGTTACGTCATCAGGAATAATGTTCGCTAGCCGGTCCATAAAGAACAGTCCTTTCATGAGACATGATTTAGGACGTTGGCAGTTTCGCTAGTAAATTTGTTACCTTCAGTTGACTGGGTCATATGCAAATGAGGTCATCCGATGTCGACAGCCGAATTCCGTGTTATCTTAAAATAACCTTGAATACCGCTGAACCTTTCCGATATAACCAGAAAAAGCCACTTTAGGTCAATTAGATAACAACCAAGATAATACCTGGTCTAACTTAAAGTATTAAATGTTCGTTTGGGTCTATTTTTCGGCACTTGGTAATTTTTCTTATCTAGGTTTCAGAAAAATCGATACCTCCCTTTAAAGGTAGGTATCGAAGTTTTTCTTATGTCATAGATTAATTATTTCTATTTCCTCTCGTATACTTTTTGAATACGATATGCCGAAAAGTAGTTTTGCTAAAATCTGAGGTCGCTTATCAGAAAAAAAAAGCAGGGTATTTCCTTAATAGCATACGTAGGCTATTAATCTATTTTAGATTAATCCGAGACCGTTGCGAAGTCTACATGATCATTCACGTTGTACGAATAAGCGTTGTAACTTTGAATTTAGTTTAAATTACATCACACCAACGTCATCGTTACGTCATCAGGAGTAATGTTCGCTAGCAGGTCTTTAATTCTGTAAAGATAAGTCTAAAACTGTCATAAGCGTTATAACGAGTATAAACACCTATCGTAATTCTGACTTAACCCTTTCATGTGACATGAATTAGGATGTTGGCTGTTTCGCTAGTAAATTTGTTACCTTCAGTTGACTTTGGGTCATATGCAAATGAGGTCATTCGATGTCGACAGCCGAATTCCGTGATATCTTAAAATAACCTGGAATTTCGCTGAACCTTTCCGATATAGCCACAAAAGCCACTTTAGACCTATTAGATTACCACCAAAACAATGCCTGACTCAACTTAAAGTATTATATGTTCGTTTGAGTGTATTTTTCGGCACTTTGTATTTTCTTCTTATCTAAGTTAGAGAAACGTCGATACCTCCCTTTAATAACTGTTATAAAAGCAGATAGTTTTCATATAGCAAATGTTTATTTAATCAAGGGCCGTTTTAATGTAGTACTCGGGGTAAACATAGCATTGCTGCAAATTTTATAAAGTTTGATAGGTGATTACCGCGACTATTTCCAGCCCTTTGCTTCAATGTCGTCATCAAATGGGATCTAAACAAAATTGACTACATCCAAACAGTTTCTGAACGTTTTTTTCAGAGTCGCAGGACCTCTGTCATACGTTCAAGTTTCAGCTACAGCGACTTGTGAGAGCACCAACACGGTTTCAAGTATGCATGAAGAAACTGTACAGTGCAAACGCGAGTGTGGGCCTTTTTTTTTTAATAGGGTTTTACGCCGCTTTCAACAATCTTTCAGTTATATCGCGGATTCCTGGTATTTCTCACACCAGTACCGCCATCACATCATTTCCTAGCCTCAAGCTGCTATCCCACATAGGTCTACGATTATCGACCCATTGGTGAGAGACAAATAGTCTGGAAAGGATGATTGCCGCCGTCGGGGATCGAACCCGGGACCTCTAGATTGACAGTCCGACGCGCTACCAACTGCGCTATGACGGCGGCTCTACCAACTGCGCTATGACGGTGGTTCTTGTACAGAGGTTTATGATTTTATTGTTATTTATATTTCGATATTTTTCTCCGAATCAAAATGGAGAACAAATCTAAAGACAAGAAAATATATATCATACACGCCTCGAGCTCCCATCAATTAGATCAGTCGACTCATAGTGAAACAAGAATAACCAGCGACATGTGTAATGCCTTACGTCGACAATTCCTTTCTAACGGATGAGACCGACGGAAATTAATCCGTCTAAGATATAAAATGATAGACTTGATAGACACTGTCACTTCACAAATCTTTCTGTTTTGATTCCAATGTGTGTATTTTCGTTGATTTGTCATCGCTACCGTAGCACAAGCCCATATGAGCTACGTCCAAAGAAGACGGTTAAGGGTTACCGGGAATAGTGCAAGGATAAAGGACGAAACTACTGGGAGCCCCGCATTGTTCTTTAACATGCTCCATGCATGGATAGCTGCGTCACATGGGGCCTCGGTTTAATACTACAACCGAAAGCTAATTAGTTTGTTGGATTGGTCAGCTGGGAGATCGAATATGAAATACCGAGGCCTGAGGTCGAGTGCTCTACCAAGGTAGCTAATGGAGCTGACCTATAATCCCAAGTACATTTCACACGTTCTTAGACCGTTATTACCGACAGGCAGATTAAACCTAGAACTGCCTAACATAATGAGTCAAAAGTATAGTTATATCAATCGTCATATTTATTTATGCTTTTGAGCCTGGAGTATAGTTTTCTTATTACAGTAATACTGTAATCTTGTTGTGCTGGAAGATATGGCTTTAAGTTTTCGCAACAAAGAAGAAGTTTTTTTCAATTAGAATTCCTACACCATGGGACACAATCGCTGACTTATCCAAACAAGATATTGTGAGAATAGTTGTCCTTGAATACGTACGGGGCGGTTCCGCTTATGTACCAATTTGTAGTCAGTACCTTTTTGTTCGTTTGAGTAGGGTTTAGCGTCACTTTCAAAAGTATGTCAGCCATAAAATTGTGAGATGAGCACCTAACTATGGATTCCTGTTATTTCTCACACAAGCTATTTCACTTCATCCTTTCCAAGCCTCCTCCTCCAGGTACTCATCCCTCTTAGGTTTACGATTACCCACCCATTGGCGGGGAAAATATGTCGGAATGGGTTATCGATTAATATAGAGATAAAACTGTTTGTTACACATTGAACAACAAAGTACTAGAAAGAATATGTGTCAAAGAATCGATTATTATCAAGTTCTTGAAACTACTAATGGTGAAAGTTTTAATCCAATCCCGCACAATGACGCTTTGTGACACACCAAGAATTTAAAAAAAAACTAACTTGTATTGCTTTAATTAGGACCAATCTAAAATCTTGTCGTCTGGTAATGGGTTGAATAGCACCGAGCCAAAAATACCCATCATAAAAGTCGCAGCTCTATCAGTGCACCCATGGCTGTCGAAGGGAAATACCTCGTCCAATAAAAGAAATCCGGATTAGTTGTTGTTGAATTTGCCCCCCCCCCAAAAAAAAATAAATAAAAAATAAAAATAAAAAAATAAATAAATATGCTTTGAAAGACAAACTTTCAGCTTTTTATGTTTTACCAAAACCTTACATTTTGATACATATAACTCCTGTGAATACAAGTCATCGGATTTTTGCGAAAAAACGGTAAATCCTTTTAGATGAGTCGAGGTTTATCTAAAGATTATTATAATGTGTAAACATTCTCTTTAAAAAGAGGCCAATTCCTCATCTGAGAAAATAAAGTTAATTTTTATCCCGATTGAAAGACAGAAAGAGGAACGAACAAATTCATCGATTATTTGTTTCCTGTGGGATTTTTTTTTTTTTTTTTTTGTCGGACAGTTATTATTTTTAGCCCTTAACCAGACGAAAAGGTAGACTGATCCAAAAATAAAGAAATTGACTACAATTGCAATTCGGTAGAACAATCTAGATAACAAAACAGAAATCATTGCGGTTTGTGAAGAAAATGCTTATTACAAGAATTTTTTCACAATGCTTCACAAGTTTTTTGGGGGTGGTTGTAGGAAGCGGGGTCGTTTGGGAATGCGATAAATAAACTTCGATATGTTCGATTAAAAGTTTTCACTTGTAAAAATCACTTATAAGGGCATTGCCTTATATTTTGAAACTGAAAAGCTCCACGAGCGCCCTAAATCTACGTTTAAAGGTTCGATACACGATATATATATATACGTATATGAAAAACGAAAGAAAAGGAATTGGTATCTCGTGGGAACATGATACACAGCCAAGCAAAATATGTCTCGATGTCGTGCGAACGAGATAATTGAGGTAAGTCAATCCAACGAGATAGCCATCCAACCACGGCAGGTTACTTCTCTAACTCGGCATCCATTCTAAAGTTATTTACGATTTCTTATTTTTTTTAAGTAAATAAAACGAATAAGAAGCATTGGTATCTCGTGAACCCCCTCCCTTTCTTTGAAAAAGAAACACACAAACAAACAAAACTGTGAAACGAAATATTTTTCGAGTATTTAATAGATAGGTCTAACTAAAAAACACACAATTCACCTCTTTGCCACCGTATCTACGTGTAACCCATAGTATGTTTTATTGCAATAGAAAGAAGGCGTGGTAAGGTGTTAGGGCATCGAGTTGGTAAAGTTTTTTTTTTTTTCGAGAATCTCATTTACAACTACCTGTTAAGTTATCAAATAGGATAATCCAAATTGCATTTCGCAAAAAGGTTGTCCACGTATTTGAAAGAGAAGGATCAAAACCAATAAAATCTAGAAAGATTTTTACTTAAAAGGTATTATATGGATGAAAATGATTATTCACCATGTGCGAGATGCTTTATCAGTTTGATAAAGCTTTTACATAAAATCAAGGATAAGTTATTCAAATGTCTTATTCACCCGTTATAACTTGGTGATAAGTAAATAACTAATTCAAACAAAATGACGTAATTTGCGTTAAAATAGACTACACTTACTCTCCAGAACGGCATGTGCTGCCTTTAAATTCATTCCATTTCACGAATAGTAAGATCTAAATCCTTGTCATGCTTAACCCGGAATGTTCCTGGTTTAACTTGAGGTATGGACAAAGGTCAACCTGCACATAAGTCATTTGATTTTAAAGCAATTCTGCATAGGATTTTAATTCAGCAAGACAAGGGTCAAGCCATCAATAGTTTATTTGGTTACATTCTTTGTTTTTGTGAATGTTATGAAGGGCATCCAGTTTTGTTTGTTGTCACTTAATCAGAGAAAATTGACAATATCTTATTTCAATTTAAGATTTTTTAGGCTTTCTTTTTTAAAAGAAAAGTTCAACATAATTTTTAACTAGGCTATTTGAAAGTTAAAAAACCTTAAGATGAGATTAAGATTTATCATTACTTTAATTATATACCAACATGGAAGTAATATGAAATAATTTTAAATCAAAGGACTAAAAGTCCTGAGAGCGGTTTTGCTGGCTTATCTGTAACCGCGCTCAATAATGCCAAGATATATCATCAAGATGAGTAAATAAATCGTACACCTAAGAGGGATGAGCAGCTTGATGCTCGATAAGGATGTAGTGGTAATACTAGTGTGAGAACTACCAGGAATCCATGGTAAGGAGCTCCAGCCGCCCCGATATAACTGAAATACTTTTAAAAGTTGCGCTAAAACCCCATTCAATTAATCATGACCCTTTTATTGTTTACCGAAATCGGTATTTTGATTTAATCACAACGTTTTCTTTAATATTGTTTCATCAGTGCGTGAAAATTTGTGGTTGTGTGGTAAAAGGTTAAATGATAAAATGTAAAGCAATCAATAGCTTTAATTCAATTCTTTTTTGCTTTGGGCATATTATTATTACGTACTACATAATCGTTTCAAAGATATAGTCGAATTCGGGAGGTAAGAGGGTGTTTTATTCTATGGAGTTAAATAAGCGCTTGAATCGCGACTATAACAGGGTTGTAACTTGTAGCATATACTGCGTACACGGGGTGTAAATTTGCTCAGTCCTGCCAGGTCAAAACTAACAGACAGGGTTACGAGTTTGTTTACTGTACTAACCACTGACCTAGATTCTATCTTGAAACGCGAGGATATTATTTCTCTCATTTAGACAGTTCATTAGACAATTTACTACGGATATATTAAGTCGGATATATAAAGTCGAAGTTTTAAACCATTTCCCTTGACATTCATTACTAAAAGGAGGCTATTAGCATTCAGCAAGTAAGTTATTTTCTTCATCAGCGATGAGACAAGATGGGGGCTATCACATAGATTTTCACTTCAAGTTTAAGAGCATGCGTGGAAATGAGTAGAAAATTCGTGAAAACTTGTTTCCGGTTGATCGATATGAAATACCGGTTTTGTCATACAAAACCGCTAAAAATGAGATAACCCGTACGAGATGTGCTTAATTGGAGTTTATGACCATTAGAAACGCAGGCAAAAAATATTGTAGAATTTACGTTACTGGAATCGTTTCTTTGTTTAAATTGCAAGAATCCCTTGACTGGAAAGTGGGAACTTCCACGTACACTTGTTGTTCATATTTTTTTCTTAAAAAATATGTTCTATATACATCAGAGAAGGTAAGTATTGGTTGTATGATGAAATTCGAAATTAAACCATAGTAACGTATTCTACACGCTTTAAAAAAATAACGTTCAGAAGACTAGAATGATAAAGAGTTGCAAGCGGTGAATTAAATTATTGGTTTCAGGTAACAAATGCCTGAACAAAATACTTTAGCAGTGTGCAACTTTATTCTAGACTACCTAATAATACTGTACTTAGTAATCTTTCTCATATACTTATTTTGATTACAAGAGTGTATCATACATTCTAGTTAACATCGTTTACCGACTTTCGGTTTAAAGACGAGTAAAGACGTGTAGGCTTTGATTTAGTTTATAAGGATTTAATTTTCAGTTTCGTCTATTAAAAACGAGCGTTCTGGTTGACCAAAAAAAAAAAAAAAAAAATACCCATACCTCCACGAACAAAATTCTGCGCTAATTACACTTATCTATGAATCCGCGTCGCGTATAGTTTTTTTGTTTCATACCCCCACGGAAACAAATTATTCTCTTCATCTCTTGAATAATTCAATGTATCGACTTATGATAAATGTGAGCTATTATAAGGGATACGGTAACTTGTCTACAATTACGTTAACTTTATTGTTTGTGATTTCACTGGCACTATTAAACATCCTCAAACCCAGGTTTTGAAAAACTTTCTTGCAATATAAATTAGTAGCTAAAATAAAGCTCGAGTGAAGTTTAAATCTGTAAGATTCTGGATGAAAATATCTCTTTTTCGCCTTTGTAGCATGCAGTCGACGTAGTATACGAGACGCGTGTATTGTCATGTTCATGTTTAAAAAATTATACAAATTACTAGCTGTTCTGTTTGGATCATAAAAATCTTCATATTGGATGATTTTCACTCTGTCCGGATACAAAGCCTTTAACTTCTCTGCACTGACCATGTCCTTTTCCATTCGCTCACATAAAATTTTTGCATCATAAATCATTGAATAACCTCCGAAGTTCGTGTAATACCACCCTGTTTTTTTTCTGCTGTTGATAATCGCCCTTGGATCTCTGAATATCTGGATAAGTTTCATTTGTTTATGATTTTCTAAAAGGTACTGCGCATGCTCCGTTTCCATTCGAATAACCTTTGTTGCTCTGTGAGTTGATGTATTACACAGTTTAATCCATTTGTAGTAAAAATTTTCAAGTGATTTCAAAGGATCTTTATAACATTTCGGGTTTGTCGTTGAGCAGTTTTTAGAATCCATCTGCAAACATGTGTGATTGAGAACTGGGTGACTACATTCCTGGGAAACTTTGTCGCGTGCTCCTGTAATCACGGAAAGATTATTTTCATTGTGTCCACTTTATTCATTTTCATCTTAATTCCTAAATGGATAAGTCCAAACGAGCATTCATACTTTACGAACAAGATTCAAAACTGCCTTTTCTTTCATAATTGCTTCTACCTATTGTACAACAAAAGACCCAAAAAAACCCAACCATAGTTAAAGGATCTATGTTCTGGAAATGCTTAATTTCGCGTTCAACCTTGGGCTTTGACCTTGACCTTACAATTATCTGAAGATTTGTTTCAAATGGTACATCTACTGATGATAGCGAAGAATTGTGTAAAGTTATTTTGAAATCAAAACTTAATTTTAGAAGATATGCTCCAGACATGGCTATTTTCAATATTTTACCTTCCCTGTGACCTTGGGGCTATCCTTTTTTCCCAAATGGAGCATCTAGTCATGACTGAGAACTATTGTGCATAGTTATACTCAAATCCTTCTATAATTGAAGGAGCTATGCTCAGGACATGCTTCATTTTAACTTTCGACCTTTGGATCAGACCTTGACTTTGGAGATATCAGAAGATTTGTTTCAAATGGGACATATAAACCCGCTAGAGAATAATTGCAAAAAAATATTTTGAAATCCTTTTATAATTAAAGAGCTATAATCTGGACATGCTTCATTTCATTGATTGCCCTTGAGCCTTGACCTTGGAGCTATCGTTTGTTTGTTTGTTTTTGTTGTTGTTGTTGTTTGCTTTTTTTCAACTGGTACATCTAATCATGAGAGAGAATAATTGTACCAAGTCATTTTGAACTCCACTCATAATTGGAGGAGCTATGCTGTGACGAAGGTAATTTTTTTCTTTGACCTTGAACTGTGACCTTGATCTTCGAGCTTTCTAGAGATTCTTTCGAACAGTACATCTATTCATGATAGAGAACAATTGTACCATGTTATTTTGAAATATACCCATAATTTTTCAAATGGTACACCTTTTCGTGATAAAGAAACAAACTTGCCAAGGTATTTTGAAATCTATCCATAACTAAACGAACTTTGCTATGAACAAGGTCAGTTTGACCTTTGACCTTGAAATGTGACCTTGACCTTAGGGCCATCCAAAAACCGGGAAAAGCACCTTGGCGCATTATCATAAGGAATTTACATGTGAAGTTTCATCCTATTTAGCCTAAAAGCTGTGGAGATGTCGGGACAGACGGAGGGGCAGACGGACGAACGGAAAACGGAAGTGTGGACAGACGGACAGTCGAAGCGGCGACTATATGCTCCCCTGTCGGGGAGCATACAATACACCTCGTTGCAGATATGGTTTTGGCACATCATTAGATCATAAAGTAGAATATTTCTTTTCATTTTTTTTATTTGACTTTTCAGACCTTCCTTTTGAGATTCTGCCAAAAACACAGTTTAGAAACGGATATACCTTATCAACGGTCTTGTATCTGATGGCTAGCCGACCCATCCAATGCGATGGATACACATCATAAGTTTCATTTTTATAGTAATGCTAAATCGTCACTAGCTACTAATGAAGAAATGAAGATGATGAAGATTTTTTTTTAGAGAATTAGAGAGAATGGTGGCAAACCGTCAACGATATGACGGTTATTAAACACGGCTATCAGAATTCTGAAAGTTTTAGATACTTCGTAAAACAGTGACAAGCATGGAAAAACGTAATGGCAAAATGCATTGCGGCATTAAGTACATATACATTGTACCGATGAACTGCATACCGTTTTTATTTATAGGGGACGAAGTCTTCATTGGAATATAAGGGAGGTAAAGGTGTTGTTTTTTCATGTCATAGATTTTAATCATTTTTATTCCCTCAAGTATATCATTTGAATACAATAATCTGAAAAGCAGTTTTGCGAAAATCAGAGGTCTTTTGTACAAAAAAACTATTGTAATTTCCTAATAGCCTAACGCAGGTGTTTGGTCTATTTTTAGATTATGCCGAGACAGTTGCAACGTATATTGGGACATTCGCGTGGAGCGTATAACCGTTGGAGTCAGGCATTCAATTTAAATGTCCTAAAATCAACATCATCGTGACGTCACCATCAATAATGTTCGCTTGCTGGTTTTCAATTTCATAAAATCAGTTCAACCTGTCGTAAGAAATAGTTAGATTTAGGTACTTATAAATTTGCGCTTATCACTTGATGTGACATAATTCAGGACGTTGGTTGTTTCCCTTACAACTTTATTATCTTGTGCTGAATTTTTGTCATTTTTGTTGCAAATGAAGGCAATGATTTCAAAATACTACGAAAAGCCACTTTAAACCTATCATTTTACCGTGAAGACAATATCTGACTCATAAATATTCGTTTTAGCATATTTTAGGGAATGGGTATTTTTTCTTTTTAGCTTTCAGAAATGTATCCCCCTTTAAAGCATTTTCAAAGCACCCTATAATGATGTTTGGGTCATTGTTTTAGCGGATAAATCACGTCTAGCACGATTATGATTCAAATTGAAGGGATTGTCATATGTTTCACTCATACATCAAAAGAAACGTGATTGGCGGTTTTGACAGGGGATAAATCCATTTATTATATACCTATAAAAGATATGGAGTAAAACCTGGATGTCAAATACAACTCGACAGAAAAAAAATCAATATTCGGCGTGTAGCAAAAACCCGTATTCGTCGAGTACCGTTAAACACTGACTTCTTTTTTGTGTATTGACGTTCCGGGTTTTTCGGAAAGTTGGTTATTTCTTAGCCATTTAAGAGAATTTTCTTAATGTCATTTCCTAAAAGGTATATAATAAAAGGAATATTACAACAGTGTGTTTTTCTATTTGTTGTTATCGTGATCTCGAATCGTGTGTTGGTATTTTTATTGGATTCGACCTTCGGTCTCATCCAATTAAAAATACCTACACACGATTCTCGAACACGATAACAACGCATAGAAAAAGACACTGTGGTAATATTCCCCATTTATTTAGAATATCTAGGAGGTGACGATTAGCCATCAGATACTAGACTGATCAAACGCGTTGTAAAGTGAAGGAATATTTAATTAAACGACTACCTGTCTTTGGGAACAAAACAAAAAAAAGAAAAGAAAAAAACACTCACTTGGTACCAGTTGCATGGCCTAAATAGGATATACTCATTAAATTCTTATATATTGAATCGATAAGTGAATAGGCTTCGCAATCAGTCGAGTATCTGATAGGCCGCCACCTCTAATTGAAACGGGAAATCATCACAATGTTATTATTGTAATAAAAAAATTTGATTTACTGTCCAAACCGCCTCTCGCATTTCTTATGATGTTTTAGTGAAACATGTGTAAACCGGTTTAATTGAAATCAAGATCTTGCTATATTTCATGATTTATCAGTTTAAATGATGACCCACACACATTTATTACGTGTTAAAAATGCCTTAAATTTCAATAAATACCATGCCCTGTAACTGAGAGTGATATGCAATAAGACGACACAATGGGTATGCAAGTAATGCTATGATGAACTTCGACATCACGGTTTTTATTAGCCTATCACGGTTTTACAAAGGGTCTAAAACTTTCAGAATTCTTATACTTGTGATGATTAACTGTGATACTTATTCTTGACAGTGATAGCCATTATTCTTTCTATGTTAATTTTAGAGTTTTCTTTAATATTCGTTAAGCATCACAATGAAAATGACCATATTAGTACAAATTTTTCAAAACATTCAGATTGTTCGAATACCACGAGTCGGTCGCCTCTCAATATTTAGGAAAATTATACTTTTTTTAATCGAACAACGGTATTGATCTTTGTTAGACAAGAAAGTAGATTGATTAGGTTAGAGAATTTTCACTCTTAGCAGATTTTCTTCACTGCATCCTACTTCACCGATCTCATTTTCAAAAAAAAGTGTCACTTCTAACGTTATCATATTCTAAAACATACCTTTAAAGAAGACATGTTCTGCTATAAATTGGTCGAAACGATGGAAATGTTCTTTCAGATTGCACTTGTATATGTCGAGTAGAAATTTAAGGCTCTGTTGAGTCGATGCTGAACAAGTTCTTAAATGTAAAGAAATCAAAGGTTCAGGTGTAACTGGCCGCCGTCATAGCGCAGTTGGTAGCGCGTCGGACTGTCAATCTAGATTCCCGGCGGCGGCACTCATCCTTTCCGACTATTTGTCTCTCATCAAAGGGTCGATAATCGTAGACCTATGTGAGATAGCAGATGGAGGCTAGGAAAGGATGTAATGGTAGTACTGGTGTGAGAAATACCAGGATTCCATTGATAGGTGCTCCAGCCGCCGCGATATAACTGAAAGATTGTTGAAAGCGGCGTAAAACCCCATTCAAACAAACAAACATGATACGTTCTAATGGACATGTTTACATACATATGCCAGTGGTTTACATCGATGCCAGTGGTTTGCTTGGCAAAGACAAACAAGGAGACAGCGTTTCGATACATTTTAGCTATATATGCAGTTGTGAATGCAAGAGTCTCTAAGATAAGATCGAGTGACCTATTGAGTACTTTTTGTTTACTTTTGTTCACAATTGTGTAATGAAAGCGATTCCGGTAGATTAATGAGATTTCTCCTTATTTCTAGTGTCATTTTTATTATTCTATTCATATAGTTCTAATTCTGGTATATCTCTATGTGGGGGTGAGAGAGTATATATGTGTGTGTGATCGAGTGCAAGAGAGAGAGAGAGAGATAGATAGATAGATAGAGAGAGAGAGAGAGAGAGAAAGAAGAGAGAGAGATTGTATTCAAACAGTTTAAGATTTTCTTCCTTTTTTATTCTGTGAAACTTAAGGCGAATGATTTCGTAATCGATCATACATAAATACGATTGCTAGCGCTCAATTTCTTCACAACTTCAGCGGCAAATATGCGGGCACTGGAGAACTAACTAATAAACAGTTACTCCCCTTATTGTGAAATTACTAGACAGGATTTCTGGGCTAAATGATGATGTTGACTTTTTTCTGATGAATCACTAGCCACATTTGTATTCGTGATAATGAAGAGGTGCATGGGTATAGCTGACAAGAATGCTCTATCGCTTTATGCTATACCTTTCGAATTCCCTTTCGGTGATTTTAAACCTCAAACAACAGCATGTCTAAAAATAATCATATAAAGAAAATAAACTCTTTCTTATTAACCCATTATCAGACGCCAAAATTTCAGACTGGTCCAAATTCAAAGGTATTGTAGACGACAATTTTTAGTTGTTGAAATTTTAAATTCGTTGATTTTTTAGAGATTGTGGATAATGAAGAAATTGCTTGTCACAAGCAATTTCTTCATTTTCAACAATATTTTCCAAAGCTATTCTTCTTGGAGGCGTCAAAAAACATAATTGTGTGGTAATGGGTTTAGCAGGTCCTTGGTGAATGGATACATGGTACCAGATCGAACTGTCGAAAGAAATTGTTGGGTCTGTTTACATATCGGTCTTGTATTTATTACGTATTCTTTTTTTTCTGAACGGAGAAGAAATACCGACATACCATCCATGCGTCGCTCTTTTTACTATCTAGCAAATCGATGTAGGCTGTATTGACTTATTTGTTATGATAGACTGGTATTTCAAGGTTGAAGGTTTGGGGCAGGTGTATGGCATGGTGGCAATACAGCGCATATTTGACTTTCTATAGAAATTCGTTTGATTTTCTTTCAATTCAAGGAAGCCCTGTCTCCATATGACCTCAGTTTGTGAAAGGGGAGTAACACTCCGTACCAATAACCATGTCTTTGCTTCTGGATTTTATTGGGCGCTATTTCTTTTCAGTTTCAAAATGATATATTTAGATACTTAATTGTTTACATGTTTTGTTTTTTTTTTTTTTTTTCTTTTTCTTTTTTTTTTAAGTCTTTTTGTTTATTTAGTGTCGTATACATTTTAATTCATACGGCTTTAATTTTTCCGGTCTTTCCCATGGACTTGCCTACAGATCTCAGAAGGCCCACGTGCCATAATGCTATCCTTGCATTCGATAGTACTTTAATGAATAGACCAATCGCTGGTCCCACCCACAGACTCCCTAGGCCCCTCCCATTAACTCCAAAAGGAGTTTCGATTTTCAACGGCGTTATTTTGCATGTAACAAAAAATAAATTGGTTGTTTGGTGACCTAAACGTTGTAACTGCAGCTTGAATGAGTTGTAGTTACGACGTTTAAAGTAGCCAAAAAACAATAAAGGTTAACAAAAATGGCGGCCAATATTGAAGTTGACAAACTCAGGTCCGGGCTGTATAAATTATTTGATTAGTCGATTGATAGCCTCGATTGGTCGACTGTAATTGTACCAAGCATGACCTTACATGTCGACATATAGAACTACATTCATTAACCCATTCCCACACAAGCCCTCCTTTTTACACACCTCAAGAAAAAAGCTTTGGAAAACTTGGTGGAAAATGAAGAAATTGCTTGTATCAAGCAATTTCCTCATTTTCCCCCATGTTTTCTATCCCAAAGGACGAAAAAAATTAAAAATTCCATCAACTTGTAATTGTCGTCTGCAGCTTGTTGGATTTGGACCGGTCTAAAATTCCACTGTGTTGGAATCGGTTAAATGATTTTGTAAAGCGGCGGGTGATCCGTTGGAAATGTGCAGATGTGATTTAGCTTCTTTTGTGTAACTTTCCCGGACAGTTCTGTATGACATTGCCATTGGAGCCGTATATAGATTGTAAAGAGAACCTAAACAATCTGGAAAATCGTCTGAATATACGCCATATCGCGCGACAAGGATCTTCCGATGGCTTAGCAGAATTAATGTTAGAAAATATTTAGAATATAAAAGGGGTCTTTAAAGGTTCAGGCCGCTGTCAAAGCGCAGTCGGTAGCGCGCCAGACTCCTAATCTTCAGTCATGGGTTGGATCACCGGCTGCGGCACATATTCTTTCAGACATTTGTCTCTCATCAATTGGTGGATAATCGTAAACCTAAGTGGAATAGCAGCTGGAGGCTAGGAAAGGATGTAGTGGTAGTACTGGTGTGAGAAATATAAGGAATCCATTGTTAGGTGCTCCAGCCGCCACGAATGAAATACTATTAAAAGCGGCGTTAAACCGAATTCAATCAATTAAGAGTTCAGTTTATAAAAATGAATATTTCATTATGTTGATTGACCATTCTTGATTTAAAAAGAAAAGATAGTAAAAGTGACCATTTTCCTCTCAGGTCAATCTGTGTAATCTGACCGGGCTCGATACCTCTTCTCCTTCAATAGTTCTCTTTTCGCCCGACACGTGACCGTCACTCGAAAAGACCATTACGGGACTGACAAAGGTACTAAATTTTGTCTTACGGTAGCGACTGCACAAGCTTATAAAAGTCGACACATCATTCTTTTAGTAGCTTTTCTTTTAAAATATGGACTTGTGCAAATTGAAAGAGGTTGCAGTCGACAAAGAAAATTGGATGCGAAAAGAAATGAAACTATCCCTTCAAGTATGCATTTATTGCAGCGTAAAACCCGGGTTTGTACAGGAAAGTTTAAGTAAAATACACATTAACTATATACAGATACTGACTGACCTCTGCTTGATAGAATAGGCCTATATAGGCAATATTGCATTACGATAGAGATACAACGGTACAACATCTTGTATTTGCTTTAAGCTGCCCGAAAAAAATTGAGACCGAATTTTGTAACAAAAAAATGTATTTCTACAAGTATTTGCCTTCTCCTCTACCATTCTTTTTTCTTTCTTTCTTTTTCTTTTCTTTCTTTTTTTTTTTTTTTTTTTTTTTTTTTTTTTGTATGATGACGTCATATACAGAATGAAAATGACGTCATCATAGACTACCTTTATAAAACCGTATTTCGGATATTTCCCTTACTAGTGACGGCTCACAATCCAAAAACTTACTCATTGCTACAACCTTTTCTGAAGTTACAGACCATTTGCCCTGTAGAAAGAAACGACCACTTATGTGTCTTCCAGAGAGGCTCATACCAATAAAACGTATCTTTTCTAGCACCGATCAGTTTACCGATGAAAGAGGAACCGCTTCGCATGTAAGCTAAAATAAGTACATCATGCGGTTCTGAAAAAAAAGATAAAATGATACTTGGTATAATATTTGTAATAATTTCCCACATCGTCAGAGGACGAACAAAATGATGTAAATACAGCTTGAAGCTGTATTTACGACAATTTGTTCGTCCACTGATAATATGACAAAAAGCGAAATTTCCGTGCAGCCTGGAAGTCAAAGCTGTGCATTAATAACAATTTGTCGGCGTTCAAATAAAACCTCTTTACTGCAGCTTTAAATAATCAAATTGGTGTTAAGCTAAAACTTCCTAGTAAGCATGTTTGTATAGCTTTAAATAAACAGTAGTTACGAGGTTTCGTGAGAACACCGTCTAATCGCTATTAAGCTATTGACTTTCTAGCTTGGTATCTATCTGGTATCTTTATTTAGACTGGGTTCTAATCGACTACAACACCGGTTGTTGACGACTACGTATCGTTTAGTTGTCAAGGCTGTCAATCGAGAAATATATCGACCAATCAAATCATTTATTAAATGAAATTTCAGCTGCGACATTGGCCGCCAGTTGTGTGAAACATTTTTGTTGGTTTTGCGACTTAACGTCGTACCTACTATTTATTCAAGCTATAGTTATGACGTTTAGGTCACCAAGAAACCATTCAACTTTTTGGTTACATGCAACTAGCCATAAAGTTTGGGGGAACAAACGCTGTTTAAAATCGAAGCGGGACTTTAAGTGGGCCTGTCTAAAGTAAAGGGGCGGAGCCTGCGATTGGTCAGTTTAACCCGTTTAATTTCAGCGAAAAAGCCGCTGTTGCCTGATGTAGAGGAAATCTTACCACATCACTAAGTATCTATTTATAATAAACACGAGAGATAAGCGTGCAGCAAATCTCACTCCTATCTTTTCCGAGGGTTGTTAAATGTCGCATATGCAATGAACCGATTTTTTTTCTTCTCATATCACGATTAAACGTTACAAGAGCCCATTTTCACTGGTGTAAAATTGTGTCGTCGATGCTTGTTAAAACCTATTAAATTTTTGTTGCATAAGACAGCTGACCCATTACCAAACGACAAAGTTATAAACTGGTCGGAATTGAAGGAAGTTACACTCAATAATTTCAAATTGGATATTTTTTTTTAAATTGGTTGTCTTTTGGGGCAAATGAAGAAATGGCTCATAACAAACAACTATAAGTAAATTAATAAAGCTGCAGTTACGAGGTTTAAGAATAACAAAGACGAAATGCATATCTGTGCTCATATTCAGGATTTCAATATCTATATAGATTCAACTATTTTTCAGTCTTTAGAAAATAGAAATCGATGTCACTTTTAAATATTAATTAAGTTTTCAAATGTCGTATAGCCAGGGTGGTGGAAACATTCTGGGGCTCCAGCAGATATTCATGAAATCGGCTTCATCAGCACATGCCAGCCAATGTGTGACATTTTCAACCACCGTACATGTGCGCCAAGTAAAGCCTCAGATAAGGCAGTGCATGAGAGTCATCACTATGCGCTCTACAGGCATATTTGATTGATTGAATGGGGTTTAACGCCACTATTTCAGTCATATCGCGGCGGCTGGAGCACCTAACAATGGATTCCTTGTATTTCTCACACCAGTACTACCACTACATCCTTTCCTAGCCTTCAGCTGCTATCCCACTTAGGTTTACGATTATCAACCCATTGGTGAGAGACAAATGACGGAAAGGATATGTGCCGCAGCTGGGGATCGAACCCATGACATCCCTTGACATCCTGTAATTGAAAATTTGGAGTCTGGCGCGCTACGATGTATGCCGACAAAAAAACGTCTTTACGCCACGAGCGAATGTTCTAAACGCTATTTGTGGCTTTCAAACTGCTCGGTCTCTATACTTGACGGACATATGGAATTAACTAATCGCGGCTGTAAATAAAATAACCAGACGACCAATAGAATTGTAAAACAAGAAATTAATTTTGATATCAGACATTGGCCACCATTTGTGTTAACCTATTTGTTGGTTTGGCGATTTAAACGTCGTAACTACAGCTTATTCAAGCTGTAGTTACGACGTATAGGTCGCCAACCAACCATTTTACTTTTATGTTACTGGCCATAACATTTGCAAAATCACGCCGTTTTAAAATCGAAGCGGGATTTCCTGTCGGAATTAGTGGGCGTGTCCAACGGAGTAAGTTGGCGAGGTCAGCGATTGATGAATTGTAGTAAATCTCAGGCACGAGCTTATGTTTACATCGTCTCTTTTTATAATGCTACACATTTCAAAAGCGATGTATAGATGGACCATGCAGTTATAGGCCAATTTTGTCTGTACAGGTATAGACAAAATTGACCTTTGACAACTCACTATGACTTGAACATCTATATTTGATCAAACTGATATAATATCTACGGGTAATTTTCAGGTTTTCAATGTTGTGGTTCTTATACCCTTGAAACACGATACAAAATTTTATTGAATGTCCATTGTGACAATTTTCCTTTTAGCCAGACGATAAAACCTACCTCTTTTTATTACAACTGTTGAATAATCATATCATTTCGACTCTTTTTACCATTAATTTCTTCTAAATACCGATCTACTCAGCGACATTCTCCTATTCATCATAAAAATATATATTCTTTTTCGGGAAAAAGTCAGTATAAGTGCATTTTTAAATCCGTTATTCATCGCTTGGACAAAATACAGTTAGACAAAAATGTTACCTTTATATCTGGGTTGTAGAACAGTTTTGGGCACGATTGACACCATAGGCAATGTCCTAGTATAATTAGCTATATCTGAAATACGATTAAATCATAAGTCCATATTTTCAAAGCTTTTTTTATGTCTCTCAGTAGAAATAGAACTTCTTTCAATTTATGCTTTCCGATTTTTCAGCAGGGGATGCATTTCCATTTTTCGGATTTCGAGTACTTTTTAATTATATCGAAATCGAAAAAAATGAGGAAATAAAATTTATGAAAATGATTAACTTATTGTTTTTGCATAGTAAGCCACTCCCACAAAATGATGCTTTTATACGCGCCATATATCAAATATTTGGGAAACATTGTGGAAAATAAAGAATTTGCTTTTTACAGCCAATTTCTTCATTTATCACTATGTTTTAAACCCAATAAGATGAAAAGATTTCAAATTTCACAAACTTTGTGACCCGTCTACAATTTTGCCGTCTGGTAATGGGGTTTATTAAGACATACTTTCGCTCGTTTCGATAACCGGAAGTGGGATTAAATACGGTTAGAGATAACGCAGTCTTTCATGCTCACTCAGTCAAGTTACGTCGCCGTTAACAAGACTATTGGTCGAAGTTGGTCTGAATGCGTCAATTATGAATATGTCATAAGTTTTGAAGCATACAAGAAACCTGTATACAAACATGCATTGTATGTATTTCCTACAAATTTATTCTACAAATTACTGGAGTGAAATATTAATACGTGCTCTTTGTTTTATAGTTTCAGATTTTTTGAGTATGCTGTTTTGCTCTGTTTGGTTGTTAGTTTTTGTTTGTTTGTTGTTGTTTTTTTGTTTGTTTGTTGTTTTTTTTTTTTGTTTTTGATTTTCATACCATTACAATGTTTTTTGGTGTTTTTTTGTTTGTTTGTTTGTTTGTTTTGGGGTGGGGTGGGGGGGTCATCTATGTGATATGATCTTGCCATGGTATTTTAATTCATATTATTTTCATTCCTCTATTTCGAACCCCGTATGGAAGATTAGTATGTCGAATATAGACATAAATTTTACCTTACTTTCATGGGTCATTACCAATGTCTGTGTATATATTCTTTATTTACCTCCATCATTGAAGAGTTATACATGTATACAAAAGAAACACAACACAAGACAAACAATACAAAAACAAGCAAAGACAAGACAATGAAACATTACTAAGTATACACAAAATACATGCAAAAAGAAGCACATTCAGATGACATGGAGTTTATGTCATTTTTTTTTATATACATATTTTATTTGTTATAACTTTTATCTATCATTTTATTAATTCAATTCCTTAACTCATCAACTTATTTAATTCACCAATTCATCAATTTATTAATTCATCAGCCACTTTATTAATTTATTAGCCAATTTATTAATTCATCAATCAATTTACTAGTTTATTAACCAATTCTGTAATTCATCAATTCACTGATATAATAACTTATCAATTTAATTGTATTAATTTCTTTATTTATTAATTTATTCATGTTGGTGACATACAATGAATAATATTTATTTGGGTTTTAAGTCTGTCATTTCACCGTGTTTACTTATTCTAACATAGCGAAAACGAAAATCGGTTACAATATGTATGATGATAGAGACTTGACTGCGTACTTTATACATTACTTATCAATATGCCTATGAAAAGAGTCGAAAGTGGCATCATTGTAATAAGTATTAGTTTGCCTCGAGTACTCTAAGGATATTGCATCTTAGGTGATAGGGTTAGTAAATCGAATATGTTTTGTCAGATGGTGAATATACTTTAATGTACATTTGTAACACTCGACCCTGTTTTCGTCAGACATGTTAGCAAAAGTATAACCTGAAATCATTTATACAATTTGATCTCCAATATCAAGCTGGATAAATTGCGTGTAAATTTCAATCGACAATAGATGATGTAACCTGTTGAAAAATAACTGACGGGTGTGATCATTAGCCTGACAAAACATGAGTAGGTGCTCTGCTATTCGGTCTGTTTGAAGATCACATATGGGACAAACCACGTGATACGGCCTACTGAAATATTTTCCTATGAAGGAAATAACCGTATAACAGTAATTAGCATAGTCCCTGTATAATCTGGAGAAATGCCAAATATTTCCCACTTTAATTTCATTTTGTATGTAAATAAATATTGCTATATCTACGTCGTTTAGTATTTTTGAAGTGTAACTTATGTTAGCTTCACGGATAATTGATCTGTCAATTATGTTTTTCCATGCGCATTGTTTTGGAAAAATACCATGATTTAAGTATTCATTCCAGTAGTCCAATATTTCATACTTACCAAAAAGTCTAAAAATATCTGGAACAAAACCAATGGCTTTACTAGGGTTTGTTTTGAAATTGTATAAGCGGTTGGCAAATACCATTTTAACGCGTTTTATCTTGCCCATGTTGCAAAGCTGGCCGAAAAATTGCAATTTTCGTTTACGGTTGGCTGAATGCATATTGTCAAAACGTAAGGAGACATGGGAAAATTCCTTTGCTTAAACCCGTTATCCTTTTATGCATTTTGTAAAAGATACTTCACTCAAAGTTAAGTCAAACTAGGTCATTGATTTCTTTAGCCATGCATGGTATTGCATTGCTTAGATTCATATATGAGATATTTATTCCTTGCTTTCAAAATATCTTTTCAATGTATTACATGAAAAAAAAATAAAAGTTAAATAACATATTTTGAAAACAAGATAAATTATGAGAATTTGAGTTGTTTATGTATGCTACTTACATTATTTGAAATATTTTCTCATCTGTGATTATATGTCTGCCACAAAAGAGGCTTTCTCTTTTGTTTATTTCTACAATATTTGCTCAAAAATAATATCTAAGAAATTTGAATCACCGTGTGTTATAGCTTGAAATAGTCAAAGTTCTATTGAAAAACATTATCAAACAATCCGACAAGGTCTGTTATATTCCAGGCAATAACCGAAATATTCAGGGAACAAGCACTAGGTTACTTGCATGGTTTTGTATCATTGTGTAATGTGGCCTAAAAAAGTGACATTGACATAAGGAATTTAACCATGGATTTTATGATAAGTTTATTAGTTGTGTCTTTCCATAACTGGCCTGATTTCGGAGGAGATGTGTCTTTAAAGATACTTCTGCAACTTTATAGTGTCTTACCTTCAAATTGACCAATCGCTGGTACTCCTTTGGCCTTGCCAATTAACTCTGACAGGAAGTCCCGCTTCGATTTTAAACGGCGTTTTTGTTTTGCAAAATTTATGGACATTAGCATATAACAAAAAAAAATAAATAAATAAATAAATAAATAAAAAAAATAGAATGGTTGGTTAGCGACCTAAACGCCGTAAGTACAGCTGGAATAAGTCAAACCAACAAAACTGCTTGAAAATAGAAGTGAAGTTCAAATTTCACCCGGACTAAATGAATAATTAAATTTGTCAAGTAATTTCTTCTATGTCCACAATGTTTTCCAAAGCTTTTTTTATCTTGAGAGACGTATAAAGAAGGGATTGTGTGGGAATGCGATAAGCTGTAGTTATGAAACTTCAGTTTGAATCAGCTGTAGATACGACTTTTAAGTCGCCTAGCCAACAAAACTGCTTAACATAGTTATTATAGTTAAATTATTGACAACGGCGATACGTGGCCTACCTACCTAAAACAATATACCAATTTATATATAGACAACAAGCGGCTAGCAATATCCCAACAAGGGTACGTCGTAAGACCTTATTTCTTATTGACCCCATAACAATGTCTGAAATAACCAGAAAAGTAAAACAGTAAACTTTAAAGCGGCTCTTGAACATATTTTGAAATGAAAACAAGATGTGTTTGTGAAACACAGTGCCCCCGCAACAGGACTAAACGTTTGACCTTGGTATGTGACCTTGATCTTATCACATGACCTTGACATGAGGTGATGCCTATTATGGAGATGTATCATCATACCAATAATGAGCATTGTATCTTGAATAGGCTTGTAGTAATTCGCAATGTTAAGTTTTTTTGGTTAAGTTTTGTGCAGACAGACATGACAGACGGACAACGGTAAAACAATATATGCCCCCGATCTTTCGATGCGGCTTCATAAAAAAATGGATCTCATTTTTCAATTTTACTGCACTTCTGCAAAACATTATAAAAAGGTGAACAAACTGGTTTTGTGACGAAAATGATTGTTCATAACTTAAAAGAAAGGAAAGAAGCAAAAATATTTCGTGTTACGAGACGCCAAATAAAGTCAACGAAGTTCGCCCAGAATCGTACCGGATTTCATCGGGTATGTACGTTATTGTAGATCGAACCAAAATTGCCTTATTTGTGGTTTCCGTGTCGTGCCAATTGACCAATTGCGTCTGCAAAACAAATAACCAGTGGACCAATATGATCATTCATTTAGAACTGAAATGAGTTTTGAACTCCGACATTGGCCGCCATTCATGTTAACCTTGGTTATTGGTTTGGCGCTTTAAACGTAGTGCTTACAGCTTTTTTCCAGTTGTAGTTACGACGTTTAGGTCTCCAACCGACTATTTTACTGTTTTGGTTACATGCTACTGGCCATAAATCTTTTAAGTTTTAGACTGATCTTAAAAAGAACTATAGACCGGCTAGCGAACATAACTCCTGATGACGTAACGATGACGTTGGTTTGGTGTAATTCAAATACAACGGTTATTTGTATCACGTGAATGACCGTGTATTCTTTGCAACGGTCTCGGCTTAATCTAGAAATAGATTAATGTCCTACGTAGACTATTAAGAATAATACCAATATTAAATTTTCCCGAACACCTGTTTAAGAGCCGTTTTAAGAAGTAAGTACACTATGTGTACACAAAGAGTTAAGAAGATATTTGCTTGAACACCTTAGTGAAACTATCGAAAAAAAAATCAAACCCATTTTACTTTAACTGTCTATATTTTTCCAAAACCAAAACCGTTCTTACGCCCTTACACATTTGTCACCGAAACAATAACCCTTCAAATATTCAACATGCGAATACCTGTCGCTTGTCTTTATGATAGTTGAAAGATAGAAAGTATGCGGCTCGAAAGAAGGGGCTTCTTTTTTCATTAACAGATAGAGTTATCCCCTTAAAGATTGCTCTTTTGATGGTGAGATTGTTATCAGAGTTTCATCTCAAGGTCTGCAGTAATTAAAGAGATATAGCAAAATGTCAAAGTTGTTTAACCCTTTCTCACAGAATCACGCCTCCCTTAAGAAAAGGGCTTCGGAAAACATTGTAGAAAATAAAGAAATTGCTTATTACAAGCCATTTTTTCATATTCCACAATGGTTTCCGACACAACGCAAAAAATTCGAAAATTTCACCAACTACAATATGTTGTCTGCAGCATCTTTCAATTTTGACCAGGCCAAAATTTTGTCGTCTGGGTATGGGTTAATCAGATGCTGGTGCCATATACGCCGAGGATGTAGCTACAGCACTTGTTTCCCCAGAAACAGCCGAGCTAAGGCATAATAAACTCTTGAATCTGTGCAAGGATATTAAAACAACGTTAACTGAAACAAACACGTACACAGTGACCTGAAAATACGCATACCGGCGCCTACGAATGTCCTAATCAGCCATCTTATTAAAAACTATAATAGTTATGCAACTTAAAGCGCTGTGTCCAGGCGTGTAATTCACATTATTTTATGTTGAAAGGTTCAACCGCGGATCAATAAAGCCTACCTTGTGCAACGTTTGTTTATACACAAAGCGATGTTTATGATTTTGAAAAAGGTTCATTTGCAATTCTGAATTCTTTCCAGTCCAATATTCACAAACCTTCACAAACCATAAACATTGTACAAAAGGCATGGCTTCAACTAATTCTATATGTTTAGGGTTTCTTTTCAAATATAATCCTTTATTGATTTAGAATTACTTATTTTAATTTCCAGTTTCGTCTATCAAGATTTAATGTTTTTTATTGGCTGAAATTTTCTTTTCACACTTCCATGAAAAAAATCAAAGAACTGAAAGTACTGTAAGCTAGCAAAGCATAGTTGAATTTAGAAAATCTTTCCCTTGTTGGATAGAAAACATTGTGGACATTGAAGAAATTGCTTGTCACAAGCAATTTCTTCATTGTCCACAATGTTTTCCAAAGCTTTTTTCCTTAGATGCTTAAAAAGCGGAATCGGGTGGGAATGGGTTAAATAGCAAGCTTTTGACAGAGTTCTCTACAATTTGAATAGAGTTGGCAATATTCCTTAAATATAAAAGAACTACTTTTTATGGCGTGGGCATTCTAAAAAATTGGTGGTTAAGCCTCCAGTGGCGGTTTGCACTCGTTGAACTTTGAGACGACCTCAAAATTTGTCTGTTAACTTAAGCTATCAAAGCTGACGCTTTGCTAGCTAAAAATTAGCTAGCAACTATTTTGAACGCTTGCGTACTAAGTAGACCCATAAGATTTTACCCAAGACTAGTACCACATTTGCCTTGTTTTGCTTGATGGTATTACACTGTAATACGTAAATAAAATATTTATTTTAATTGAGGTATGAACCCAAAGACTGAATCACAGTAATGTGTAAATTAGCTTCGCGTTTTCATATAGTGTGATTACCTCAAGAAAACTAAACAAAAAAAAATATCTTCATTTCCGAAATAAATACAAAATGAACTACGCTTTTCATGAGCGTGCTTGATGATTGTAAAGGTTCAAATATCTTTTGATGAACAAGAGAATAATTTGAAAAAAAGTGTGTTTTGTATATTATTTCAGAAATCTATAGGCCTATATCAATTACCTGAGTTCTAAACCCATTCCAACACAGTAACGCTTTTGGACGCACCTCAAGTAAATGCTTTTGAAAAAAATGTGGAAAATGAAGAAATTGCTTGTGACAAGCAATTTCTTCATTTTCCACAATGTTTACTACCAAGAAAACCGAAAAAATCCCAAATTTCAGAAACTTTAAATTGTCGTCTGCAACTCCTCTCCATTCGGACAAGTCCAACATTTTGCTGTGTGGTAATGGGTTAAATGAAGACGGATACAAGAGTTTTAAATACCAAGTAGAGTAATATTCTAAAGACAGTGTACCCGATATTAACTAGCGACCTAAACAGGATCAATCCTGACAGTAAACAAACAAATCAAGGCCGGTTTTACTGTCTTTGGGTAAGAATATATAGAAGATAATCAACTGGTTATTCCAGATATGAAAAAATATTTCTCGATGATGCGTTGTCAGGCGTTGAAAAAACGAGTGCGCTGCACGAGTTTTTTTAACGCCTAACAAGGCATCCGAGTGAAATATATTTTTCATATCTAGAATAACCTGTTGATAATTCTTTTATTGTATACCTTATTATCTTAACTTTTTATTAAAATATCGAAACCAATCTTTTTGATAGAGAGAAGGTCTTTTGAAAATAGTGCGGATGAATACATGATTAAAGATTTTTTACAGAGAGTGAAACTGAAAAGTGATATCGTCACTCCAGTGACGATATCCACTTTTTTTACACTGAGAAATCCCAAGATTTCACAAGAAGATATATAAAAAAGTAATTTACCAATCGCCTTTTGACTTCTATATAGGAAGTCCCGCTTCGAAGTTATCGGCATTATTTTTCAAAACTCATTGCCAGTAGCATGTAATGAACAGTATAAATATTGATTGGTGATCACAATATCGTAACTACAGCTTAGATAAGCTGTAGTTACGATGGTTATGTCGCCAAACCAATAAAAAGGGTTAACATAAAAGGCGGCAAATGACGGAGGTAAAAACCCATTTCTGGTCTGAGTTTTTTATTTCATTGGTCGAAAATTTATTTTATTGACAGACGCGATAAGTCACTTACGAGCTCTTCACAACGGTTCACCTAGGGCCTTCTGTCTGGCCAGACTAAACGCCTTGTAAAATTTAATCTTGACCTAGATATGGCCAGTATAACTATTATTCGCAAGTTTCGCTATAATTTGGTGACGGTTGTTGTTCCTTCTGTTTTAAAAGTGAAAGTGTAAAAACTGCCCCTTTTCTGTGCTTTTTGAATGAAAATTCCAATTTTCCCTTAAATACACCCCTATGTCGTGGCAAACATGCGTTGCATATTTGTCACCATTGAGCCTAGCTCAATTCCTTTTTAAAGCCAATCTCCTTTGTTACTTCAGAAAGTCTCCGTTCGTCTTTATGAACTGAAGGATATTTGCGTCAAGTTTCTTCAGAGATGAAGAGAATATTTTTTGTTTTCATGGAGGTATGAATCGAAAAAACTAATCACTCTGTATGAATACGCGAAGCGGATTTATACATAATTGTGATTACGTTTTTCGGTTCATACCTCCATGAAAACAAAAAAATAGTCTCTCCAATTCTTATAATTTAATTGCATTGAACTAAAAAAGCAAATATTTTACAAATTTTGATACCTTTTTGTATGGGACTATTTTTAGCGGAAGCATACAAAATCCTTGCGTGCTTAAATTTTGTTCGTGGAGTTAAGAATGATTTATTTTGCCAACCAGAACGCCCATTTTTGATAGACGAAACTGAAATTAAATTATATTAAATTGAACCAACCAACACATTTCCACAAGAGCTTCGCCACGATATAGATGAAAGATCATTCAAACCGGCCTTGAACCCAATACAAAAAAATGAGTAACATATTTTGTCCCTAGATTATTTACAGTAAACAAGCATGAATTCTCTGTCCTTTGAAATTTCTATGCTAAAGAACTCTGATGAAAATTTGATCAAATATTATCAAAGTTTAGTCGAAGATGTAATGATATTGCTATTTAAAGGCTCTATGGCTCCTGTAGGACAACAGTTCTCACAACAAGAGGACCATGGTGGTCCTAAATCGCTTCCCTGAGTATGATGGTTCATGACTCTATGATATAAACAAAATAGCAAAGCCCTCTGTCTAATAATTTTAGAGAAGATGTTTAAGGATTTCTCTTTTAATCCTAGGTGTATTGATTATCCGACCATATAGCACTTATTTCCAGAATATGGTAATGCTTTGAAGTATAGACATCAATACATACCAAGTATAAAAGCTCTAGGCCTAATGGTTTAGGAGAAGAAGGTTTTCAAAGATAACATTATTTATTTCTAACTAAAACCAGGGATCGCACAGGAAAGGGCTAATTTTCGGAATATGGTAATTCTTTGAAGTATTTTGGTAGAAGGTCAATAGTTGATGATATGTACCAAATGGCAAAGCTCTAGGCCTAATCGTTTGGGAGAATAAGACTTTAAAAGATTCCCTTCTTTATTCATTTGTAAAATCGGGGATCACACAGAAAAGGGCTCATTCGCATAATACAGTTATTCTTTGACGTATTTTGGTAGAGGGCCAATAGGTGATGATATGTACCAAATATCAAAGCTCCATGCCTTATGGTTTGGGAGGAGAATATTTTTTGATAATTGTTTACTGATGGACAGACGGACGCCGGACAATTACCAATCACAATAGCTCACCTTGAGCCTGTTGTGCTCAGGTGAGCTAAAAAGGAATCCAGAAGTCTTTCAATTTGTTTTTCTCTCAGACAATTATTTCAGAATAGAACACAATACCATAATGAGAAGCTATCCCGAACGATATACTGAAAATGAATTTCAGAACTATTTCATGTTGCTTACATAAAAAAAATGAAATTTATTTTCGTATTTTGCCTTAGATCCTTCAACTATCCCTTCTTTTTATCAAATGTAACGTTAAGATTCAACATTATGACCCTCATATCATGTTTCTTCAATATTTGACAAATCGTGGTACCTATAATGTTAACAGTGAAATTGTCATTAAACTCTCCCTCTGTCTTCAAATGATACATATGAAAAACGATTGGGCAAAAAGTTTGAACCGAGAAGTAAATGTAAGAGAAAACAAGTGATGTGAAGAATACCCCTTACCTGTATTGTTATAGAGAACAACTTTTTCACAATGGTTCATCCTTAGGAGCTAACAATATTATTGACCTGCTTTTTACAAACTGAGTAAATATCATGACCACTAGAATGCAATTATTTCCTGTGAGTGAATGAACTATACACTTTTTCTATCTTTCTGTGGGTTAGAATAGGTTTCGCCCCTCTCCGTCCGCTCAAACATACGGGGTAAATATTTGATATCGTTTTTCGAAGAACTATTGAATAGCAGAGCTTAAATGTAGCAAACGTATCATACTTTCAAAAACGGAATTGAAATTGTTTTTTTTTTTTTTTTTTTTTCAACCTATTGTTTAATAAATGACCGATAGTGATTTTCATACAATGAACCGACTATCTTATCCAATAATTCATTTAGGCAGAAAATATACTTTGAACTCGCACACTGCCCGAAGCATTTTAGTTTGTTTGGCGACCTAAATGTCGTAACTACAAGCTGTAGATACAAAGTCTAGATCGCAACTACCATTTTGCTTTTTTTGTTACATTTTTAATGATGGTCATAAAATTTTCAAAATAACGCCTTAGAATATTGAAGTGGGACTTAATTTCGGAGTCAGTTGGAGTGGCTAGCGTAGTCAGTAGGCGGGGCCAGCCATCCGACAAGAGAAAGTCTGAAGGAGGTTGATTGTGTTAAAAAAGATGTAACCACTTAATCTAGTTGTGGAGCCAGCACCAAATTTCATTGGGCTCAGATGCGAAGATTGTCAATTTCAGAGGGTCTTTTCTTTCTACAATACATTGGGTAAATGAAAAGCCCGTGGCTCAAGACAGGGACAAGCGGTTTAAACTAAATATTTACACTATTCTTTAACGAAGTCAACTTGCTAGCTTAAACAACTTATCTGATTGTGTTGAAACATTTGTATAACTTCGCGTAGAAGGTAGCATCTTTCACCGACAAATATGCGTCAACAGCTTATTGTCTGACGTCATCATCAATTCTTATTTCATCTTTGAGAATAGGTAATCGTCAGAGAATGCTGAATCTGGCTTATAAGGATGATTCTCAATCAGTTTGAAACCCATTTCCTAAAAACAGCCATAGCAACAATGCTGGATCATTGTCGTAATGTAAATGCGTGCCGAATGACAATTGCCCATGCCTTTCTCCTTGAGTTTTAGCCAGCAAAGCGTCAGTTTTGATAGCTTAAAATTAATAGACAAAATTTCGAGCTCTTCTCAATGTTCAACGAGTGCAAACTGCCACTAGAGGCTTAACTACTACATCCATTGAATGCCTAAATATTAGTTCCTATGTATTTCAGGAATATTGCAAACTAAATTCAAATTGTAGAGAACTCTTTTTCAAAGAATGTGTTTTAACCCATTCCCACTCAATTCCGCTTTTAAGCATCTCAAGAAAAAGCTTACAAAAACAATTTCTTCATTGTCAACAATGTTTTTGACCCAACAAGGGAATTTTTTTCTAAATTCAACCAACTTGGAATTTGCAATAAACCTTTTGAAAACTGCACAAGTTAACCAGATATGGCATTTCAAATACGAATTTTAATTGAGATCGAATTACAATTCTTCTATCAAAGCTTCAAAAACAAAGATTTAACCATCATTACACCGTGTAGTTTGTGCAGGAAAGATCCTTTAAATGTGGTCATTTTTGCAGGATTGTTCTATGAATTCTACGGCATACAAGCATTGTTTCTGCATTGAAAGATTAGATAACATTTAAGCTCGGCTTACTTTTCGGCATAGTCTTGAAAATATTTCTCTATTTTTTGATATATTTTTAACAATAGTACATCTTGGTGAAGGCAATTGCGCTGCGCGTAAAAAAGGCTCACACCTCCAAGTCGAAGTCAAAGCAGATGTTCTATGGTTAAGGCTGGACCTGGCTTGTCTCTCTTAAACATATGGTCAAGCTTTACTATTAGTCACTTTAGTGAGAGCAAGTGCAGCACAAAAATTGGTCTCTGACCTTAAAGTTCAAAAGAGGTAGTTTAAGTCGCAAAATTCGACCTTGCATATATATGCTGATCTTATGATTAGATGCTCATAACATTTCATATACATAATCAACTATATTCTATATGAGAGAAAATGCTTCATATTTGAATCAGTCTTGTGAGATCAAAGCTGAGGGTAAAAGGTCAAATTTTGAAATTATCTATATGTCCTGAACCCATAATGATGTTTCATTGTATTTCTCACGATTGAAAACCTAGAGAGCAATTGGGCTGCCCATATATCAGACCCTCAACTTACAGGGCAATGTCACACCAGAGAGTTAAAGGACGACCGTATATATTTCGTGATTGTCTTGAAATTCTCCGTATGTGATTTTCTAATATTTCGCAAGCGCGTTGTGCATTTATCAGTCTCACATCTCAAAGTCAAGGTCAACGCACATTGACAATTTTTTTACTCCTCCACCTATAGTTCATTATTCATGATATATCATGTGCTTGTAAATGGTGATGTCAACAAGTAAGCTGTCCATTCATTAGGCTCTAACATTGAAGGTCAAGGTCATAACAGAGGGTCAAAGTTAGACCTTGCGTTTATTTCTTCAACCCTTTGTGCGCGTTTCATGATTCTTCATCTCGATGAGAGGAAAAGTGCTGTGCATAAATCAGATTCCCAGCTATGAAAATCAAGGGTAGAGCAGAAGCTTTGCCAACATTAATGGAGCATATAGTCTGATTCTCATATTCTGCTATTCAATTGACCAATCGCGGTGTCATTCAAATAACCCGTCGAACAATGAAATCATTCATTTCGACCAGAAATGAGTTTTGAACTCCGACATTGGCCGCCATTTTTGTTAGCCTAGTTTGTTTGTTTGTCAACTTAAACGTCGTAGCTACAGCTTATTCAAGCTGTAGTTACGACCTTTAGGTCGCCTACCAATTATTGTACTTTTTTGTTTCTAAACTCAAATTCCAATTTGATCAAAATTCTTGTTCTGTAGACAGATCGCGTTGATCTAATATAAGATTAACTAATTCTCACACAATGACGCATTTTGACACACATCAAGAAAAATAATAGGGATAAAATTGTCTAGAATGAAGAAATTGCTTGTAACAATGTACACGATGTTTTCTACTCAGAAATCTCAAATTCCATAAACCTTAAATTGTTGTCTGCAACTCCTTTTCAATTTGACCCAGTAATAATTTTGTCGTCTGGTTATGGATTTATTATCGCCTTACAGACTATGTGTCAGAAAACGTTGGGGCTTTCTTGTGTATTGGAACATCTTTTCCATAATTGACCAATCACAGTGTCAATCATGAATCATGGAATCAACCGACCAATTAAATAACTAATCAGCCCGGAATTGAGATTTGAACTTGGGGAGGGGAGAGTTTGACGAATAAACGTCGTAACTACCGTTTATACAAGATGTAGTTACAACATGTAGGTCGCCAACCAACCACACCACACCATTTTTTGTTACACGTTTCTAGCTATAAATTTTGCAAATTAACGCCGTTTAAAATGTAAACGGGACTTTCTGTTGGAGTCATTGGCTGTGGCTAAATGAGCGGGGCCAGCGTTTGGCCAATTCTCTCGACTATATAAGTGAAAAATAGGCGATGTTGTACTAGTAAGTAGTAGTTTTGGGAAATGAGTGAAATATATAAAAATTCTAACGGAGGTCAATAAGAAATGGTGATTTGACAATAAACTTTTAGCAAGATAGACGATTCTCATTATGATCGTGAGTAAAGCTGGAACGCCGACACTGGTCGCCAATAATGTGAAGTATTTTTGTTAATTTGGCGACTTAAGCGTCGTAACTACAGCTAATTCAAACTGTAGTTACGGCGTTTGAGTCGTCAACTAATCATTCTATTTTTCTAACATGCCACTTGCCATAACTTTTTCGTGGAAGTTCCTGGTGGAATCAAAGGACGGGGTTAACGGGGTAAGTGTATGGGGGATGGCAGCGATTGTTCAATTGTGGTCTACAATGTACCATATATTTTTGTTGTTAACCACGCTAACGACTTTTGGTTGTAGGAATTATTTAAAAATCTGATAGAAAAAAAACACGTGCATTAGAAATAATTATTCGATAGATAGTCAACGCATGTTATTCTAGAGAATACGGTAGCTTGTCTATAACACTCACTTTTTTGTTTGCAATTTCACTGGTACTATTAAACATCCTTAAACCAAGATTTTGAAACACTTTCTTGCAATACATATTAGTGTCTAAAATAGATTTCGAGTCCAGTTTATATCTGTACGATTCTGGATGAAAACCTCTTCGCGTTTTCGGGTTTGAAGCTAAAAGTGGAGCAAGTATACGTGATTTAACGTAATTCGTCATGTTCATGTTTAAAAAGTCAAACAGAATTCTAGCCGTTCTGTTTGGATCATAAAAGTCCTCGTATTGGATGATCTTTACTCTGTCCGGGTATAAAGTCTTTAACTTTTCTGCATTGGCAATGTCATTTTCCATTCGCTCACATAAAACCTTGGCATCAGAATTCTGCGATTTACCTCCAAAGTACATGTAATACCACCCCGTATCTTTCCTGCTGTTGATAACCGCCCTTGGATCTCGGAATATTTGAACGAGTTTTAGCCGTTTGTGATTTTCTAAAAGGTACTGCGCATGCTCGGTATCCATTCGAAGAACCTTTGTTGCCTTATGGGTCGATGTATTACAGCGTTTTATCCAGTCGTAATAACATTCTTCAAGCGATTTAACAGGATATCTATAGCAATTCTGGTTTGCTGTTGAGCAATTTTTACAATAAACAGACTTCAATTTCAAACAATTCTTCTGATAGCGAAATGGGTAACTACACTCTTGGAAAACTCGACCAGTTGCACCTGTAAGGAAAATTTGTTAAAGATTGGTGTTATTGTCGCCAACTTTTAGTTTGTTTCGTATTTTGTAAGAATTCATAAAGGCATTTTGCCTATTTAAGAATTAAAGCCACCGAAGATGTTTGCATCTTGAAATCAAACTTGTAAGACCCTCCTTGTTGAGTTTTGAACCAACAAAAATTAAGTGAATAAGGTCGATAAACAACATAAACCCCTTCAAAAGAAAAAAAAGAACAAAAATTTGGGATCCCTAATGTATTAAATTTGTTGTTTTAACGAAGGGAGTGGCTTAATGAAGTGATCCAAATATTAATTAAGTAATGACATTATCAGAGTGCATGACTTCGGTGGCTTACAAGGACTGAAATTTCTCGCTCATGGCAGATTTACTTGATTGATCAATTTCTCTTTTTCAAAAATTGTTTTACCAAGATCCATTATGCTCATTGCGTGATTGACTTGTCGCTCTAATATAACAGATAGACTAGAACGGTGTAAAACCCACTCAGTCTTACTCAATTAATTAATACCCTCCAACGGTCATCTCTTATGTTTTGTTTCAATTAAGGATGATCAGGCGTTGGAAACATTAAGACATACAAATAACTAGATTTTCTGACTTACTCTTGTATTTTTTTCGGCAAGAAGTCGATCGCTTCTTTACTATGCAAACATCAAAATTGTTTATCTAATGAAATGTATATCAATGATTTCGCCAATCTTGACATATGATATATGACAAATTGCGTCCTAAACAATACTAAAGCAGTTATAGGTTTCTAACCGTATAATTCGTTGACACTTGGCTTAAATAATCATTCCAACAACTTGGTTGCCTCATGTTGTGCAGACGACATAATCCCAACATTGAACCCCAAAGCCACGTTACTTCGGTTTGATTTTACTGCAGTTTCGAGGTTTCGGAGGCTCACCGATGAAAAATATTGATCTATTTCTATAGATTCTTCTTCTTATTATTATTATTATTATTAGATATCTACAAAAACTCGTTTGGTTGGGGACAGCGCGAATAACGCACATGCCTTCCTCGCTTTTCTCTTAACAACCCTCGAAATGAAATATTTCGTTTATCATTACTAAAGATTTGTTTATCACAATAGAAAATAGAGAAACTAAAATCTTGAAACTGAAATATATGCCTATATATACTTCTCAAAATTGTTAGAACACCAAGAACGAATAAAGAACTCGATTCCCGCGCAAACATAATTAATACAAACTTTCTTACTTTTATTTGTCTTTGTTGAACGTATGTGTTATTATGAACTTCTTTAAAATACTACGTAATGATGATAAACATTACTGTTCAAGTCATTCAAGTGAATAAACTAATTTATAAATAATCACGTTACATTTATTAACCATTGTCATACTGGAATATTCCTGCTTTGACAAAGGCTTTAGCAGGTGTATAGACTAAGATCAGCCTGCACAGATGTGCAGTCTAATCTTGGCCTACACAATCTGCTTGTTCATGTTGTGTTGAGAAAAATCTTGGAACTCGACATCGATCTAATTATGTCACACTTTTAAGATATAGTGAAAAGAGGATAAAAATTTAGCAAGGGTTAGAGTACCTGATAATATAGCCCGTCCTGCTATGAAGTCGTCGAAACGATTGTAATGTTCTTTCAAATTACATTTGTAGATGTCTAGTAGAAACCGCAGGCTTTGTTGTTTTGAAGAAACGGAATCAGATCTACAATATAAATGTAAATAATTTATTTTTAGTTTCTTCTATCAAAAAGGGCGTTCTGGTTGGTCGAAAAATAAATTATTCATACATCCATGAAAAAAATTGAGCGCGCAGCTATTTTGTATGCTTCCGCACAAATAGTACCACACAGAAAAAGTATCAAAATTTTTGAAAGTTTTTGCTTTTTTCGCTCAATGCTATTAAATTATATGAAATGAAGAGGACATTTTTGGTTTTCATTGAGGTATGAACAGAAAAGCCTAATCACACTTATGTATGAATCCGCTTCGTGTATTAACACAGTGTGAAAACAAAAAGTGTTCTCTTCATCTCTTAATTAAAGAACTTATTGTCTCGAGAGTCGCATGATATACATGCTAGTTAGCATGTTTTTCACCCTAAGGGTGTAAATATTTTACTTTGCCAAGACAAATATTCAGACCAAGTGCCAAATGATGTAGCCTGAAGGCTATATACCAGATCGACCTGATGACCTGGATTTAACCCCAGTTTATCCAATACCAAAAACTGTACATGGTACTACAGTGACTAATATTCTCACTTACTCTCAAGAAATTTGAGTCACAATTAAGTCATCACTCTGAAAATATTTCCATTAGAATTGAAATAATCGAAAATATCCCAGTACACACAACGAACAAATTTCGCTGCTAGAACCCAAAAGCAAGATTGGGCGTTGTATGGAGTTAGAAGATTCCGGGGTTGTTACTCGAGTATCGAGACGTTTCAGACCCATATCAAAATTTTCGGTAAATCTTTCATAATAATCAGTTCGAGGTACAATGTTCCCTTTTTTTAAGATCTGTGCATACGTTATGTTCTTGTGGAGAATTTGTTTGTAGTCCGTCTCATTTGGCAGTTTTTTTACGTATATTTTTCTAAAAGTACCCTTTCTCTGAACTCAAAAAGCATGTAAGACCTTTGGAAACTCTGTTTATATCGTCTGAATGTTGGAGTCACCCTATTAAATCTTATAATTTCTACAAACAATAATTTGTACAAAGTGTGCAGTTTTTTTTTGGGGGGGGGGTGCGATTAGGAAGGAAAAGAATACTCTGTGACACTGAGAGTATTTTGATCAACATCACTCAATAATCTTTATAGATAATTAATACTTCGAAAGGAGCAAAGCACTTGCAAGGGAAAATTGAAACTCGTTTCCATAGAGTTACTTAGAAATTAACAAATGAGCTATTTAGTATATTCTATATCAGTTGGTTCGAATCTATTTATTAAGCTATCTGAAAGACAATCGAGGGAGTATGTAGTTGCAAAGTTTTGTGTCCGTCTGTTCGACAAACGTTATCACTCTCTTACACCACACTTAATTTCCTATTCGCCCAGTAAATGTCCGCCAATACATTATCATTTAGTCGTATGACGTCATATTACGCAACTGATTTCAAAATAAAAAATGTACATGAATATGAATGGGCTTTACCACTTGCAATTCAACGATTTGATAATAAAAATATTTCGTTTGATACCTTAGTTTGACAGGAATCTCGTCATTTATCCCATCACAGAGATGAATGGTGAGAGTAACGAGCGATCTCTAATTCTGCAATAGACTTTTGATCAATTATTTAGGTAAACCACCCGACCATGGAAAAACTGGTGGAAAAACTGTTACACACGCAGAGATTATATGACTACTCTAGGCATATCTAGATGCCGCTTGGTTATGCGCGCTAGATAATAAACAATAAACATAAAAGTATTTCAACCCATTACCACACGGTGACGCTTTTGGGCGCCTTTAAGAAAATGAGAAAACATTGTGTAAAATGAAGAAAATGCTTGTCACAAGCAATTTCTTCATTTTAAATGATGCTTTTACCAAAAGTTGAAAAATCTAAAAATTCTTAAACTTTAAAATGTCGTCCGCAACTCCTTTCAATTTGGACCAGTCTAAATTTTTATTGTGTGGTAATGGGTTGATATGCTCTAAAGCTTGTGTGAAAGCTATATCCTCCATAGCTAACTAATAATTAGTAAGGCCCAATCAAAATACGAGTCGCTACGATACCATGAACAATTTCGAAATGTGAAACGATGACTTATTGATTGGGTAGAAATCAAAGGACCGATAGTCCCAAGCGTCAACTGATATGTTCGCGAATAAACATGTTTTTGAACCGAGATTGTCCAATATTTATCTTTTCCGTAATATTCATTCTAAGTTTGAATGTGGACAAAATCTATTGTGTAACCCCAGTGAGCCTCCTTTAGCTCTATCATTGAATCGGATATTATAGCGAATTCTCTAGAGTAATTTGAAAAATGCTATTATAATAAGAATAAATCGCTTGATGTATCTCATAAATCGACAGTACATTACGGTAAGTAACATCCGGATAAGTTTTCAGTCATAAAAATTATTCATTGTAATAGAGGTAAATAGTGTTTACATAGAGTGTTGATTTTCTGTTATAATAGTTCACTATTGATAACGCGTACTGATACGTATTAAAAAAAAATATATACAACTCATAAATAAAAGAAGACTTATTAAAATGATTTATCAATGAAAAAGTGTATTTATCTTCTGCGGTATAGCCAATTAAATGATCTGTCTTAAATTTTTAATTCCGTCATACCAAAAATACCATTCCCTCTTCTCAGGAGGGAATAAGAATCCTGAGTGACCTCATCCTCACGAGTGAAGGGATATCGAGATCATCTTTTTCTCTAATATGTTAGATAAGTAGAACGTTCGCCGCCTTTGGTACGACAAGATGGAGTGACCTCGGCTCGATATCATCTGAATTCAAAACAATAATTCTAGGAAACAGCTGCTTTTCATACGATCGATCACATATTTTTAATAACTTACTGATTATTACAACCTGTTCTGAAGTCACAGACCATTTGCCCTGTAGAAAGATACGACCACTTGTGTGTCTTCCAGAGAGGTTCATACCAATAAAACGTGTCATTTCTAGCCCCGACTAGTCTACCGATGAAAGAGGAACCGCTTCGCATGTAGGTTAGAATGATAACGTCGTATGGTTCTGAAATAAATAACTGGTGTATTGACCCTGGTCATGCTGTATAAATTACCTTAGTTTTAACATGAATTTCACTATAAATATATACATATGGATATGAAAATTTACCTTACTGAATTGCTGTAAATTCAAAAGGCTGAAAGCACTGAAAGAACTTGTTGTTCAAAAATCGATATTTCATTTAAAAATCAAATTCATAAACAGCTCTAGCAGGAAAAGTACAAGCAGGAGGTGTAGACCAGGATCGGGCTGCACTTATGTACATGCTGATCTTGGTCTACACCTCCTGCCAAACAGGAATATTCCGGGATCAGCATGACAAGGGTTAACGTTCGATGTAAATAATTAGAATATCATCGGTGGGTGAACAAAATGACTTCAAGCTGTAAGTTTTTGTAGCCCAACGACGATATGAGAATAGGCGAAGCTATCGGAAAGCCTGGAAATCGAAACAATGTAATTAGAAAATCAGAAATTAGAAAATTCACTGATCATCGAATGGCCGCCGCGATATGGCTGAAATACTTTTCAAAGTGACGTAAAACCCAATTCAATCATCGAATGGCATTGAGAATCAGTACTTATCAACAGTGCAAAGTTGATGACTTCATCGGGAATGGGCAGTTGGCTAGTGAATTGGTCAGTTGTACCCCGTGTATTTCAGATGCGAGGTCTTGACATTTTTGGGGGCCCGATGAAAACAATCGGTATCTCAGTGAATTGCGCCAAGTTCTTTTCAAGCGGCCCTTGAATAGATTTTCATGAATAATTGAAAATGGAAAAGTATATGCATTTTCAATAGTTATCAATGTCATTTTTCTCATAAATACCAATATCACCTTGAACTGTGACATAGAAGTCATTCAAAAACTGATTTCAAATAGCATTTCAAATGGCATTTCAACAGAGAAAACTGCTAAATTATTTTTAAAATCATCCATACACGTAGGAGTTATGCTCCCGCGATAAGCTCAATTTTAGCGTTCTTTCTTTGTGTAAATTACTGAATTTCATATAAAATTAGTTTATAAATATTCTTTCTCCGTGTTAAATCTACTGAATTTCATAAAAAATCAATATTCCATATGTACTAATTACGTCATTGGCTTCCAGTCGTTACCGACATCACCCGAAAACTAACGCCATCACCCGATGAATTCCGAAGTTTCAAAGTAGGACATCAGGAATGTACTACATCAAATTAATTCTGTAGCGAATTCAGTAAATTATACACGAAGAAAGAACAGTTTTTTATTGAAACAACACAAATAACTATTGGAATATCCGATTCTTTTCTTTTATCAAATTTTCATGAATGTCTGTTCAAGATCTGCTTTAAAATCCTCACCAAAAGGCAAAATTTTAGACTTGTCTACAATTTTTGAGTTGTGAATTTTTTTATTTTTTGTATTATTGGTTGGAAAACATTATGGATAATAAGAAGTTTCTTTTTACAAACAATTCCTTCAATTTCCATAATGCTTTCTAAAGAATCTTTCATGGGGGGCGTCCAAAAGCTCCACTGTGTGAAGACGGGTTAAGGACCGATATGTGGTGAAATTTGGACAGACTTGGTGCTGACCAACGAACACGATACCTCTATCTCTAGGCTGGTGATCATTCCTTGACCTGAATGACACCACGGGGATTCTCCCAGTGTAGCGTGTCATATCTGAAATAGAATACATATCAAAATTGAACGAATAGCTTATAAACATATTATTCGAAGCTTTGACGAATTCCTATATGTTTCAGATGACGCAATTTATAATTTCGGTAGTATATTAACACATATTTGATATTCTATTAGTAACCTATAGAGCTAAAGGCATACATCAAAGCCACATAACAAGCTTTAAATGCTAGCTGAACTGATTGTTCGCGGCAAGTTTAAAAATACAGAACATGTGCCATTGTAAAACATCTATTGACGTAAAGAGTGTCAACTTCGAAACGTTTGCAAGTTGAAATAAGCAGATATAGAAGTTTGTAAGTTGAAAACTTTCTGTTATCAAGGACCCGTGTATCATTGGGATCGATCACACAAAATAGAGGATAAGGTCGAGTGTTTTTCCAATTTAGCCAAAAGGGCTAAATAGTATGATTTTGAATGAACAACTTTGTTACATGAACTACTTTCTCTTCAAGCTGTAGAGTCGACCTTTGGTCTAGTTTTAGACGGAAAGCGGCGACCAATGTGACGATGGCAAATTTTGATGAAGGTGTTAGGAATTGAAGAAAAATGAATAAACTTAGTAACTACATACTCATACTAGTAGAACTTTTATATACTTGAAATTAGATTGAGATTGCGTATTTTTGTTGATTATCCTGTTTTGAAATCTGGCGTCGGTCTACATTCATAATAAAGCATTTTGTTGGGTTGACGACCTAAAGGTCGTAACTACAGCTAATTCAAGCTGTACTTACGACGTTTAGGTCGCCTATCTAACCATCTTATTATTTCGTTAAAATCTTTTCTTTCGACGGGTTATGTCGATCGAACGAATACGTTATTATAATAAAATCTACCGATTGCCAAATTAAGCAAATTATTCGAGTTTTATAAGAAATTGCGAGTAAACTGCTGATAACATACATTTCGTTTTGAGAACCATTTCCGAACATTTCATACGTTGCCCTCACCCCCAAATAATCATATAATCGATATAAGTCGTCTCCTACTCAATCGATGCTTTGGGAAGTATTCGACGACAGTCATATCGCGGCGCCTGGAGACCTAACCATGGATTCCTGGTATTTCTCACAGCAGTACTACCACTACTTCCTTTCCAAGCCTCCAGCTGCTCATTCTACTTAGGTAAAAGATTATCCACCCATAGGTGGGAGACAATGCAACATCGAATGGGAATTAAGGTTTAAATGTTAAGGAAAGTGTTACATTTTCAGTCGAACAGTTAATTTAGATTTGAAGGACTAGATTCTTATTCTTAACCTTAATTAAAACAATTCCTCCTATTCCCATTCCAGATGATGATTATTGTACCATGTTTTTATTCATAATGAATGTCGTCACTTATTGCTTGCTTGTTTATCTTTTTTGCTCGTATACTACGATTGCGATAATGTGTCACCTGGAGAAGACCGACTTGCGTCTACACTCACATAATGCAGGTTAATAAGTTAGAGCATTTATGCCGACAGCACTAAACCCATTCCTATACAGTCACGCTTTTTGGTGCGTCTCAAGAAAACATTGTAGAAAATGAAGAAATTACCTGTGACAAGCAATTTCTTCACCATGTTTTCAACACAGAAAGTAGAAAAAATCTAAAATTTCATAAACTTGAGGTTGTCTCTGCAACGCCTTTCAATTTGGACCAGTCTATAATTCTGTCATTTGGTAATGGGTTAATAAGTAACCGATTGGGACTAGTTAGTTAGATCAGCACAATCGCAAAACTGTGATTTTAACGTTTGTTTGGAAACGAGTGAGCTTAGGTTTCTTTGCCAAGGCGTATCATTCAAATGCAATTTTGCAAACGTAACAGACCGAAATGCTTGTGATCATTCGAATATCCCCTATTTAATGTAATAGAACGTTCTCAAGATTACTTCTTATTAATTACCCTTTTCCGTCCATCTTTATACCATGTATTTATTGCATATCTCAAAGTAACAAAATGTGAATCCTTATTATTCATTACTTACACAAACAATAAGGTAGTTTTCATTAACAAACAATTAATCTTAGCTCAGTGAAATCTCCCTTTGTTTACTAATAACTTCATACAATGCTTAGTGATTCATTTCCCAAAATGTTTTCTTGGAATAGGAAACATGTTTTAAGACATCATTTCAAAATTTTCGTGCCTTAATTTTGGCTACTTACCTAAGAAAATATAGCCACTGAGATACAAGCTACATGCCGCTAATAATACCACAACAAGCGAGCGCCGCAATAATTTTATGTTCATTGACGCCATGATAAACCAGTCGCTGAAATTGTAGAAATCACAGTGTCTTTTCATTTACCGATTCCCACACAATGGCGCTTTTTACGCCAAACCCAAAGAAAAACAATTGGGAAAACAATGTGTAAAATGAAAAAAATGCTTGTAACAAAAAATCTTCATATTACACAATGTTTCCTACCAAGAAAATTTAAAAAATCTAAAATTTAATTAATTTTAAAATATAATCTGTATCTCATTTAATTTGGACCAGTCTAAAATTTTGCCGTCCAGTAAATGGTTAATCACAAGGCGTTGTTAAAAAGCTTTCGCAATATGGCCCGATATGGGTAGAAACTGAAGAAAGTCCCAAAATTCTACCCTCGCAGATCAAATGGAAATATGGGCATGATAAAGCTGTAAGGTCCAACAAGTTTCCCCGATCGGATCCATATAGCTTGCCCAGTTTACCCATAGAAATCCAGTTGCACATTCCAACATTCCATCGTGATCTCAGATTAATAGCAAGTTTTCGACACATATTGGTTCCATTATGGTCCCTAAAGGGATAACATATTGTTTACTAGCTGGGTTTATGGGTTGTTCTGTTAAAGGTTCCCCGGCGGCGTCACATATCCTCTCCGACATCTGTCTCTCACCAATGGGTGGATAATTGTAAAACTAAGTGGGATAGCGGCTGGGGCCTCGGAAAGGATATAATGGTGGTACTGATGCGAGATATAACAGGAGGCCATTGTAAGGTCCTCCAGCCTCCGGGATATGACTCTAAAATTGTTTAAAATTGCGTTACACCCCTTTCAAACAAACAAATCTGTTTAAAGTAATGAAACGCAGCAAAACCAATATCAATAGTATTTTCTGTGTCTTGTATGAAAATCTTGTATAAGGAATCTACAGAGATAATTGCCAATTTCAGGGTTTACTTTGTTTCTTGTTTTTTAATATATTTTTTATGATAATAACGCTTTATGACACCTCAAATAGACAGTATTAAAAGATTAGGGAAATGAAAAATGCTTGTAACCTACAATTTACTCATTATACACTGTTTTCTGCACAAAGAGACGAAAAAATAAATTTCGCCAACTAAAATTTGTTGTTTACAGCATTTTTGCATTTGGACAAGTCTAAAATTTATCATCAGTTTATGACATCGATTTACTCGACAATCCTGTCTTTCGTCCTAGATTGATTTCACTGATGTTCAAAATTCTTGGTTCCGTGTAGATTATTTATTTACCTTTACATTCCTATATTTCTCATTCCATTGTTTCAGGTTGATATGGGCAACCGAGCATTCTCTCGCTTTCTCCCGTATCATTTCCAACATTCTTTCAATAGACAAGCCCGTGATATTTTAACATACTTAGTCCATTACAGTTGCCCCTTTTTTCAACTTGAGGATATAATCAAGAGCTATTTTTGAATTTAGATGTAAAATTGATCAAGGCACTGAAAGCTAGCAAGGCATAAGTATTCTCCTTTGCTAAAGGTTATGATAAATAAACGAGGTTAAAGAAAGCCCAGGACTTAACCAACACATTACAACACGACAGGATCTTAGACCGGTTCAAATTAAAAGAAGTTGTAGACGACAATTTCAAGTTGGTGGAATTTAGAAATATTTCCCTTGTTGGGTAGAAAACCTTGTGGACAATGAAGAAATTACTTGTAACAAGCAATTTCTTCATTGTCCACAATGTTGTCCAAAGCCTTTTTCTTGTGATGCGGTATTGAGTAGGAATGGTTTAAATAGCCTGCGTTTAAAAGAGTTTTCTATAATTTGAATAGAGTTTGCAATATTCCTGAAATACATGAACTACTTTTTATGGCGTAGGAATTCAATGTATTAGTGGTTAGGCCTCCAGTGGCAGTTTGAGAACTTTGAGAAGACCTCATAATTCCGTCTGTTTAATTAAGCTATCAAATCTAATGCTTTCCTAGCTAAAAAGCAGTCCTTTATAAAGCTGAAGTTACGACGTTTTGCTCACGCATGGACGGTAAAGCATGACAAAATATCACATTGATAGAAAAGGAGAATGAAAAATTGTGTTTTTTTCTAAATCTGTGTAGTCTTACAAGTTTAGTTTAAGAAATTTATTCGGTGTTTGGTATCTAGATTGATGATCCAGTATAATGAATATCATAGCTATAACATTGCAGACAAAAGTCAAATCGAAATCGATTTCAAATGCCATTAAAAGATTATATAGGAACTGTTTTTTTTTTTTTACTAAAAATGAAATTTTTTTTTTTTTGACTTTTCTTTTTTTTTTTTTTCAATTCCCCGTTTCTTTTGGCTAATCTATATGCAAGAAGAATATAAATGATTTTCGAATTTAGAAATGTTGAAGGCAGAACACAAAATTTTCTATTCTTCTATTCTGCAGGATGAAATGAAAATGAGGATCATGTTGGCCCCAAATTGGCAACCTGAGTTTATTTTCAACTCTCAGGTTGTTTTGGCAAAAAACAGTGCCCCCAGAGTGCCTTCAGAATTTTCCTAAGACTTGACCTAATTTTGGCCCGAAGAGACGGAATTCCGATCTTTTCCGAGATTACACCAAATTAAGTCAACGATTTTAACGATCTTTAACTCACCCGAATACACCGTGGTCATGGTAAGCTTTTTAGAATACTTGAATGTCCGATGTGGGTCGTGAGTTGTCCAACCTGAGCACACTCAAGAGACCACAGTTTTATCTCAATCTTTATGAAGCCAGAATGAGAGTCGGGTCCTAAGGATGACGAAAATGGAAAGGTTCGATTGAAAAAGATGCGGTAAGCCTAAGACCTACTTTGAAACATCGGAATTAAAGATCGTTAAAATCGTTGACTTAATTTGATGTTATCTCGAAAAGATAGGATGAGGTCGTTTGTCTTCGGGTTATATCTATAACTAGAGAATTGCTAGCGGATACCAATGACGTAATTAACACGTCATCGAAATCAAAAAGAGATTATGTTCGGTGCAAAGGACAGATACCGTATTTAAAAGGATTTCATGTCGTTGTCCCGATAAAATGACATAAGGCCCATAACACGGGGTGTTTGTTGTTTTTCTTTTTTCGGATTAAAGAGGGTTGATGTTAGAAATGTTTATTTTATTAGTTCTGTCTACTTCTATGTTATATATTTAAAATTCATGGATATAGAATAAATGGAATACTTTGGTGTAGTAATGATACAAATCCATGTATTGGATTCTCGCCGTATTAGACAGTATATATTCTTCGCTATCATGATATTCATTCGTCAGTCCGATTAGCTTAGTTGGTAAAGCACTTGACTTTAAACCTCAATATTACGGGTTCGAGCCCTGGGCTGACCATATAAATTAACACAACTAATTGTCTTTCGGATGAGACGTTAAACCGAGGCCCCGTGTGACGATGCTATCCTTCGAGCACGTTAAAGAACCAGGCGGAGCTCTCAGCTGTTTCGTCCTGTATCCTTGCACTTTCCCCCGTAACAACTAACCGTCTTCTGGGGGCGTCGCTCATATCGGCACGTGCTACGGTAGCGACGATGAATAAACAAAAATACACACATATTCATTTACACTGAAAAGATGACAACGATTTGATGTTTTGATGCCGATTTCGGTGCGACTTTATATCCAGTTAACCGACGTATGGAATAGAAAGTTAAATCAAGTATTCAGGCCGTCGGCCTATAAAACAACATGATTACAAAGCATTGATAACAAGAGTGATAAGTAAAGATAACAATATGACAAGAACTTTGATGTAAAGTATGAATTGAACATACAAAATATACTGGTTTTAGGCCTACGATATATTAATTACAAATCACAAACATTTCTAAATATAAAGAAACAGTTGAATCACTCGATCTCTTGTAGAATTTCTTTCCTGAGAATAAATGCTTCGGCAAGATATCTTGAGACTGCATAAATAGTGTCAATATCATTCTGCTTTGAAATTGTAATGAATTTGTAAATAGTTGTGTTTCTTAACCTATAAGTACAAAAGTATTTTAATCTAAGGTTTTCATAAGCATAATATTTAAAGAAAAAAATATAACTTATCCTCGATTTCATGAATATTTTTAATTTTGCAAATCGGACAAAATCTATATTCTCTATCGATCGCTAGATGCCTTTTCTTTTCTATCATTGATTCAAGTGAAGAGCATCTAAAATTAGCTTAAGTCTTAAGAAGCGTATGCGGCAGACCGGTGCTGAGATAAAACTCGGGTTCTAACAGTGTTTTGAAAAAATTGTCATCACTTGCTTTTGAGGAATCACGAACATCACAGAACCATTTTTGTAAAAGACAATCCATTAATCTTTTTCTAAAAACTTTCAAAAAGTCCCTGTCATCGCCCACATCATAAAAAATCCACACGTGACCAAAACCATATGTAAATATGTTTTTTTTTTTTTTTTATTTGAGTGCACAAGTGAGTTCTGCCCGCTTCTTCTAATTGTAAAAGCATGTAGTAACACTCTTTTGGATATCTGTCATTTCTCATTCAAGTCAATATGAACCAATATTTGATACAATAAGGATTATATACAGTACATAGAAGCAATCTGCCACATTCACCAAGAGCTAAGATATCACATGTATTTGAGAAAGGTTGCAAAGTCTCTTCAAAATTGAACTTGGATTATTTCGATTTTTTGAGCACACTGAAACCCCCCCCCCCAAAAAAAAAAAAAATCTGAGATCCGTAGCATAACATTGGAACTACAGTCGCATAAAATATTTTAAACATGTCCCTTAAAGGGATTGAACCAAGACTTTTTCGAAATCTAAATATATCTTTTACAGCTTTCTTTGCTTGCAAAGATAACATTAAGTGAATTTTAGACCAGCCAAGTCTGCTTGTAAAATACAGACCTAAGTATTAATAAAAGGGTACTATTTCTATCAAATGTTTATCATAAAACCATTTTTCGTTTTTATTAGTTATCCCACCATTCCTAAAAAACATAATCTTTGATTTATCGAGGTTGATTCCTAAACCAACACCTTTACTAAATTGCTCAATGGTATTGATCTGTCTTTGAAGTTGAATTACTGTATCAGCGAAACTTGAAACGGCATCAGTAAACATTAAAATACTCAATTCATTTATATCTTCCGAAACAAAAATTCCACGTTCATTTTCACGTTATAAATAACTGAATTAATAATGCAAATATCTTCGGACTCAGAAGACAGCCTTGCCGGGTACCTATATTGCATTTGAAAAATGGTGTTAGATTACCATGAATCTTTACACATGACTTTAGTTTACCATGCATTTATTTCAAATTATCTCAAAATTTTCCATCTATCCATATAGTTCTAAAGAATCCCAAAGTTTATCGTCTTTTACTGTCAAACGCTTTTTTAAAAATAAACAGTATTCTAAGATCCATATTTCTCAACGAAACCCTATGTTGTGGGTACTCATTTGAATCGCCTCGTTGAGACGAGTACCTACGACATACGGTTTATGGCAGTATTGGTAAAATATTTAAATTTAAAATACGAACTTTATCCATCTGTAGCTCTGACTCGTACTACTCAGATTGAAACCATACAGACGGACACAGTCCCTCAAAGCCAACCTATTTTACCACAATGAATCAAATCCGTTAACACGATTTACCATTCTCGGTCGTCAATCAAAGAAATCAATCGACCGACCAAATCGTTCATTTATATCGGAAGTGGATTTTGAACCCCGATATTGGTCGACATTCAGGTGAGGATTTAGGACGGTTTGGCAAATTACACGCAGTAGTTACGAAGTTTGGGTCACCAACCAACCTAGTTATAAACTGAGTCAAATAAAGCCGTTCAAGATTTAAGTTAAACTTCCTCTTTGAATCACTGGGCGTGGCCGGCGGAGTCAGTGGGCGGGGCCAACTATCCATAAGTAAACTCACTAGTAAGAATTCAAAGAATTGATTCAAGCACACGTGTACAAGTATTTATCAGCACGTTTCGTTTGTTTTTCACAGTTAGACCGGTAATGCTAGCGTTTATGCTTCCTTGTGAAAAGTTTGTTTATACTTTGGACTTGTTTGTAACTTAATTTGCAATTCCGAATCCTTTTCCAGCTTAACAGACACGAACCCTCACACAAACAACAGATAATCATTGTGCTTGACAGTTCCAACCATAATACATGTGCGCCAAGTAACCCTTGTCATGCTAAACCCGGAATATTCCGGTTTTGGCAAGAGGTGTAGACCAAGATCAGCCTGCACGTAAGTGCAGTCTGATCTTGGTCTGCACCTCCTGCTTGTACTTTTCCCACCAGAGTTGTTCATGACATTGATTTCCAAAAGAAATGTTGTTCTTTGAACAACAAGTTATATCAGTGCTTTCAGACCTTTGATTTTACAGCAATTCAGTAAGGTAATTTATACAGCATAACAAGGGTTACGACTCCGGTCAGTCTCTGCGTCCATGCTTTCTGATCAGATTCCACTATGCACTCAACAGATTTAAACTCAACCAATAATTTTATGCGATCAGCAAATATGATAAAGACCATAGGTGGTTGTCTGAGCTGCTCAATATCAGCACGGTACGTACAAGTGTATGGATTAGAAAAGTCAAACAAGAATTCCCATAATCTTACAAGTAAATTTAAGTACCTAAAAGTATAGTAAGCTAGCAAAACATTGTTTTATTCAGAAATCTTCCCTGTCAAACGTATCAGGATAAAGAAACGATGTTAAATAACAAAGGAGTTAACCCATTCCCACACAACAACTCCTTTCAACACCCCCTAAGAAAAAAGTTGTGGAAACCAATGTGGAAAATGAAGAAATTTCTTAGAATTTTCAACAATTTGAAATGTCGCCTGCAACTTCTTTGAACACGATGTGCACAAGTTAGCGAAAAATACATAGGAGAATAACTTGCAGGCAGAGGTTGCAATATTCCTGAAATTCATAAGAACTACTTTTTATGGCGTAGACATTTAACGAATTTGGAGGTTAAGCCTCCAATGACGGTTTGAACTCGTTGAACTTTGAGACGACCTCAAAATTTTGTATTTTAACTTAAGCTATCAAATGATCTACGTGTTGTTCTAGTTTACTTTTAGAAAATAAGTTCATTTCTGTTTAAAGGGAGGTATCGACATTTCTCCAACCTTGTCTAGAAAAATTGTCGAAGTGTCGAAAGATACGATCCAACGAACTTTTAATACTTAAATGTGAGTCAGATATGGTCTTGGCGATAATCTTATAGGCTTAAAGACGATTTTTGTGGTTATACAGGAAAGGTTCAGCGGAATTCCGGGTTATTTATAGATATCACGGAATTCGGTTGTCGTCATCGCATGACCTCATTTGCTTATGACCCATAGTCAACGGAAGATAATCAATTGATTAGAGAAACAATCATAACACATCAACTGGTAAGAGCTAAACTACGGTAAGTGTTTATATTCGTAATAACGCTTACGACAGTTTGGGACTGATCTTTATAGAATTTAAAGGTAGGTATCAATGTTTTTTTCATGTCACAGATTTTAATTAGTTTTATTTCCTCCCATAAATTATTTTAAAACAATATGCCGAAAAGTAGCTTTGCAAAAATATGAAGTCGCTTATCAGAAAAAAGCAGGGTATTTCCCTAATAGCCTACGTAGGCTATTAATCTATTTTTAGACTAATCTGAGACAGTTACGAAGATTAAAGGACATTCACGTGGCGCGAATAATCGTTAGAACCTTGCATTTAGTTCAAATTACATCAAACAAGCGTCATCGTTACGTCATCAGGAGTAATGTTCGCTAGCCGGCCTGTAAAGATCGGTCCTTTCATGTGACATAATTTAGGACGTTGGCTGTTTCGCTAGTAAATTTGTTACCTTCATTTGAATGGGTCATATCCAAATGAGGTCATTCGGTGTCGACAGCCGAATTCCTTGATATCTAAAAATAACCTGGAATTCCGCTGAACCTTTACGATATAACCAGAAAAAGCCACTTTAGGTCTATTAGATAACCACTAAGACAATACCTGACCTGACTGAAAGTATTAAATGTTCGTTTGAGTCTATTTTTCGGCACTTGGTCATTTTTCTTATCTAGGTTTCAGAAACATCGATACTTTCCTTTAAGACCGGCTAGCGAACATAACTACTGATGACTATAAGGGAAATACCCTGTTTTTCTCTGATAAGCGACATCTGATTTTCGCAAAACTTCTTTTCAGAATATTGTATTCAAATAGTGTGTGAAAGGGAAAGGAATAAGAAAAATTAAAATCTGTGACATGAAACAAACATCGATATGTACCTATAAAGGTAGGTGTCGATGTTTTTTTCATGTCACAGATTTTAATTATCATTTATTTCCTTTCATATACTATTTGAATATAAATTGCCGAAAAGTAATTTTGTAAAAATATGAGGTCCCTTATCAGACAAAAAGCAGAGTATTTCCCTAATAGCCTACGTAGGCTATTAGTCTATTTTCAGATTTATCCGAGACAGTTGCGAAGAATATAGGACCATTCACGTGGTGCGATTAACCGTTGGAACCTTGCATTTAGTTTAAATTACATCAAACCGACGTCATCGTTACGTCATCAGGAGTTATGTTCGCTAGCCGGTCTTTAATTCAGTAAGGAACAGCCCAAAACTGTCGTAAGCGTTATTACAAACATAAACACTTACCGTAGTTTTACTCCAACCCTTCATGTGACATGTTTTAGGACGTTGACTGTTTCGCTAGTGAATTTATTACCTTCAGTTGTCTTTTGGTCACATGCAAATGAGGCCATTGGATGTCGTCAGCCAATTTCCCTGATATTTAAAAATAACCTGTAATTCCGCTGAACCTTTCCTATATAACCAAAAAAGTCACTTTAGGCCTATTAGATTACCACAAAGACAATACCTGACTCAACTTAAAGTACAAAATGTTCGTTTGAGTTTATTTTTCGGCACTTGATATTTTTTTCTTATCTAGGTTTCAGAAACATCGATACCTCCATTTAAATATAATTATTATTCCTTTCCTCTTATTTTCCACCTTTTCCAATTCCTTTTCTGTCATTCTGTCTCACTTTTTAATAGTATTCTTTGATTTCTTTTCAAATTCCTTATCTAGATTTTTTCTCTCTCTTTCTAGTACTTATGACAGAAATTTACAGCATCTATAATTAACCTAAAGTTATTTTAGACGATGTCGATAACCACTGGTTTCTCGGGCTGTCCTTTGTACTTATTCGGCATTACGTAACGGGTTACTTCTAAATGTCTGAATGCATTAAAGGTAGAATTTTGGAAATTGAGGGCCAATTTTTTTTACCCAAACTCTGTTCAATAGCAACGATGAGGTTACTTATCAAGGCGCAAGTTTTGTAAACTTATCGCAGAAGCTCCGAATTTCGCTGTTATTCAAACACCGTTGAAGATACATGGATCATAATCGGGACAAATATTCTGTAGCGTTCATGCATTATAAGCTCGGCATTTAGGAGCTTCCCCGATGATAGTTCAATGTTAAAAATCAGGATTGTACTATCTCTGCTTTTGGTAGTCGATTTTGCTTTGATTTCTATTGCTAGATAACTTAGGGTTAAAACTAACTTGTATTCATGTATTGCAATAGTTTTATGTTATTTCTTTACCTTTATGTATAGCTATTGCATTAATTCTCTAGCACTTTGCTCTATTTGTTACTTTTTTCTCGTGAAATTCTTGGAAAGTCGGCCATATTTGTCTTAAATACTGTGGTTTGTCCGATTACTATTCTACATCCAAGAGGATGCGATTTTACCAGTCATTACAATAGAGGCGTAAGGATAGTATCAGTTGTATAGTATTGAGTACTATACTTCCGCCAGCGTTTCAAGAGATGTGACGTCGCTACCTGCGTCATTTTAGTATAAATAGCGCGTTGTTTTGGATTTTCGAGAGAGTCGTTCTTGCTCTCAACGAAGGCACGTCGCTGAAACATTGAATTTGTATATGTCTTAGAACCTGATTTTCCCCGAACGACCTTCAACTGATCCCGTCAAGTGTATTTAGAGACGCATACGCCGGGATGCCCCGAGAGGTAATAAGGGAATAGTGGTTTAAACTTGCACCCGTTGGAGGAATCTGGAGAACTTGGCGACATTGGAATAATGTTGTCGACCCCACCCAGAATTCTCCAATACTAGACTCTCCAAAAATTCTCCGTTCCCCTGGTTGACCGAGTAATCCTTGATTTTTCCAATGAAACTTTTGTAAAAATTATACATTTGAATTCTCTAACATCTTTGGAATAATATAAAAAAACAAACATTTGAAAGCAGGCAGACATTAAATGTGTAGATATTCCATCAACTTGACATTGTCGTCTGCAGCTTCTTTGAATTTGGACCAGTCTAAAATTCAGCTTGGTACGAATGGGTTAAAAAGTGTAAACCGGTAGATAATGGGGCTTTCTGTGGACAGATCTGCTAAACATACGTAATAGGAGATCTTATTACGCCATAAAAAAGTAGTTTTTATGTGTTACAGAAATATTGGAAACTCTGCCTGCAAGTTCAAGCAATTCCTTCATTTTACACAATGTTTTATCAATTGCTTTTCATGAGGAGCGTCCCAAGGCGTCATTATTGGGGAATGGGTTAAACTGATTTTGTGATAAGTATGACTTTTCATAGAAAAGAAAGCAAAGAAAAAAAATGGGTTACTTAACGCAAACTTCGAACAATCCGAATTGAACTGTAATTTGTCGGGGAAAATGCGTTTTTATTGAACATTGCCTTATTTGTAATTTCCGTGATATATTAATTGCTTCATTTTCGACCCCTAGCCATTCAGTCGTATTCGACGTCACTAACTGCGTCATTTTAGTATAAAGAGCGCGTTGTTTTGAATTTTCGAGTCGTTCTTGCTCTCAACGAAGGCACGTCGTTGCAACATTGAATTTGTTTAAGTCTTAAAACCCGATTCCCCCCCCCCCCCCAACGACCTTCAACTAATCCCGTCAAGTGTATTTATAGCCACATACGCCGGGATGCCCGATGAGGTAATAAGGGAACTGTGGTTTAAACTTGCAACCGTTGGAGGATTCTGGAGAACTTGGCGACATTGGAATAATTATTTCGACCCCACATAGAATTCTCCAATACTAGACTCTACAAAAATTCTCCGTTCCCCAGGTTGACCGAGTAATCTTTGATTTCTCCAATGAAACTTTTGTAACATTATACATGTGTAATTCTCTAACATCTTTGGAATAATATAAAATCAAAAATTTGAAAGCAGACAGACATCAAATGTGTAAACTGTTATTCTGCTATTGGTGGATTTTCCATTGCCTTTATAGATCTATTTAATCCCAATCTACATCTATCTTTCCCAAGCATTCTCCAGAATACCCCATCTTCCATATTCCTATCAAAAAGCCGGGTCCAGGACGATCCCGTAAATGTGACGGGACATATCCCCTATTATTTAAGTCTCTTGGTGGACTTCGAGCCATAAACGGGTTAGGTATAGACACCCTTAGAATCTGTTGATTGTGTTTTGGCGTTGTGCGTCTGTCGGTCTGTGTCTGCACGAAGACGTGTTGAAGACGTCGTCTAAGTTGGGGTCCGTTACAGAAATTTGGTGTTAGAGGCGGGATTTGTCATCTTGGAATCGGTGGAATGTTAAATTTGTCTATTTTCCTATTTCAATTACTAGGAGAAAGCAGAGAGACATTTATGGAAGATTCCAATTTCGGGGACAGTCCCGATAGGTTACAAATTACCACTGAAAATCATGATTCAGAGGCCGAGACCGAGAATGGGGCAATGTCTAGAGATGTTAGTAGTAATAATTCATATAGCCACGGAAACGGAGAGTCTGGATATCCTGTTGATCAAATTCGCCAGTGTGTGCGGGAGATAAAGTCTGAATTGGCCGAAGACATAAAATTGCTTGAGCGACTTTGACAATAAATTGCGTGATTTGCAAACTCAGGTTTCACAATCTGGCAATCACAGCTCAAACAAACGTCGACATTTTCACAACTCTAGCTCTCCTGTTTCCCCATACATTGACTTTTATGAGCACGGTGATCGGCGTATAAACAGTACGCTTGATCACGTTGATAGTGTGAGTAGTCGTCGCCATGACGGTCGGAGCCAAAATGCTTTATCTAACCCTAGCATCGGACCGTCGGGCTCCGCCCATGCATCTGGGGGTAGGGATAAAATACGACGTCAGATATTTGATGGCTCTGAAGATCTTGACGAATATCTTACACAATTCAATATCATTGCCGACTTAAACTCTTGGGACTATAAGACAAAATCCCTTTATTTAGCTAGTAGTCTGGGTGGATCCGCTCGAGCGCTAGGGTGAATTAGACTTAAATCAGCGGAGAGGTTTCGTGAAATTGGTTGAAATCTTGAAAAATAGATTTGGATCTGTCAACAGAGCGGAAGTTTTTAGATCAAAGTTACAATCTAGAAAATCATTCAAAAATGAGAGCATTCCAGAACTGGCTCAGTCTATTAAATCTCTAAGTATGAAGGCATATCCATGCGCTTCCATAGAAGTGATTGAAATTTTGGTATTAGACCATTTATTCGAGAAGTAGGACCTAGAACGGTGACCGAGGCCGAGCAAATCGCAATGCGACTAGAAGCCCACAGGATCGCGGAACGCAGTCGTGATGGACACCACGTCCGCGGCATCGAACCCGCTGAGACCCAGTCTACGAGGACTGAAGATAAACTGTCGGAGTTATGTAATAAAATGTCGGAATTAGTGAAAGAAATGTCGAATTTTAAATATAATGTAGAAAATCATCGCCAGGAACATAATAAAGGCTATAATAATACGAAATGGCAAAAGAGACGTAAATTGCAGAATTGGAATAAGAAGAATTAGGGAAACGGACAAGGGTCGAGTTCGTCGGGGACCGAAGGTCGACCAAAACTGAGAGATCCCCAGACAAACCAATCCCGGTAAGTCCTGTTTACCACATTAAAGAAGATGGCTTGTTTGTAAACGCAATGATACATGACCAACGATTATCTTTCTTGATTGACACTGGTTCTTACATCAGTATTTTGAACAAAAATATAACTTGATTTATGGTCAAATAAAAGTGACTTAAGAATTGAACCTGTCTACCAATCTATGGTGACTGTTACTGGCCAAACGGCACCCTTTCATGGTAAAGCAATTTTTTCTATAAACATTGGAACTCAAACTTTTGAACATAGCCTGTATCTGACCGATGTAAACAATGACGGAATTTTGGGCATTGATTTTGTACAAAGGTTTAACTGCAATGTTTTGTGGAACAAACGATGTTTAGAAATCTGGCGTAAGCGCATTTCATGCTACTCTTTGAAAAGTGTCGGACTGTCAATCTAGAGGTCCCGGGTTAGATCCCCGACGGCGGCACTCATCCTTTCCGACTATTTGTCTCACACCAATGGGTCGATTATCGTAGACTTATGTGGGATAGCAGCTGGAGGCTAGGAAAGGTAGTACTGGTTTGGGAAATACCAGGATTCCATTGTTAGGTGCTCCAGCCGCCGCGATATAACTGAAAGATTTTTGAAAGCGGCGTAAAACCCCATTCAAACAAACAAAAAACTCTTCGAAAAGTACCGATAACTATAACTGTTGTCGTGTGACAATGAAGGAAAACGTTGTTATTCCCCCTGAAACAGAAATAATTTTACCTGGCAAATTATCTGGGCCTGTATCGCACTCCGTGGGAGTTATAGAATCACATGAACGATTTGTCGCTCAGAGTGGATTATTGATCGCGAAAAGCGTGATACATCTTAAAAATGGCGAAATTCCTCTGCGAGTAGCACATTTAGGTATCGAACCTTGTACCGTGTACAAAGGCACTGCGGCTGCATTTTATGAGTCCGTTTCCGAACAAAAAATTCAATCTGTTGAAGCAATATCGATTAATAACTCCTCAATACAGGAGTCCCTTCCACGCCGCTTTACTCCCGCTTTCGATAAAATTGACAAAACATTGTCGGAAGAGCAACTTTGCATTGTCAAACAATTGCTCGTGCAGCATCAGAACTTGTTTTCTAAAGATGCGGACGACATAGGTCGTACTCACTTGGTAGAACATACCATTGACACGGGAAACGCTAAACCAATAAAATTACCACCGTACCGTATACCTTTTGCAAAACGCGCAGTTGCAGAACAAGAAATTAAACAAATGAAGGTAATACCTTTACCTCGCATTGATGACACTCTAGACGCTTTATCCGGCTCAGTATTGGCAAATTGCGATGTCGGAGAAAGACAAACCGAAGACTAGCTTCTCTATTCAAGGCTCTGACCTTTGGCAGTTCAGTGTTATGCCATATGGACTCCGCTGCGCCCCAGCCACCTTCGAACGCTTAATGGAAAGATTGTTTGTTTGAATGGGGTTTTACGCCGCTTTCAACATTCTTTCAGTTATATCGCGGCGGCTGGAGCACCTAACAATGGAATCCTGGTATTTCTCACACCAGTACTACCATTACATCCTTTCCTAGCCTCCAGCTGCTATCCCACATAGGTCTACGATTATCGACCCATTGGTGAGAGACAAATAGTCGGATAGGATGAGTGCCGCCGTCGGGGATCGAACCCGGGACCTCTAGATTGACAGTCCGACGCGCTACCAACTGCGCTATGACGGCGAATACTGTCCGGTTTGACATGGCAAATATGTCAAGTATATCTGGACGATAGAAAAGTCTTCTCTAAAACGTTTACAGAGCACGTTGAGAATTTAAAGAATGTTTTCGCACGTCTTGGAGGCGCTATCCCGAAAAATCCAATTTGTTTCGTAAGAGCGTCACCTTTTTAGGACATGTAATAAGCGAGTCCGGAATTGCTACCGATCTCGCGAAGATCGAGAGCGCTAAAAATTGGCCAACTCTTAAAAATGTCAAAGACGTACGCAGTTTCCTTGGCTTGTGTTAATACTATCGTCGCTATGTCTTTCAATTCTCAACGATTGCCAAACCGTTACATAAATTGATGGAAAAGGGTGAAAGGTTTGCTTGGACACAAGAGTGCGATGACGCTTTTAATATATTGAAAAGCAATCTCTTAAAAGCACCGGTCTTAGCATACCCAATGTCGGAAGGAGAATTTATCCTAGACACAGACGCGAGCGGTTACGGTATATCGGGTTTTTATCACAAATTCGGGGTAATGAAGAGAAAGTAATTGCCTACTATAGTAAATGCTTATCAAAAACAGAAAGGCGGTATTGCGTAACAAGGCGCGAATTGCTCGCCGTAGTCAATTTTGTAAAACGTTTTCATCATTATCTCTATGGTCAACATTTCTTGGTACGAACAGACCACGCATCCTTCAGATGGTTGACCAATTTTTAAAATCCAGAAGGGCAATTGGCTCGCTGGATCGAACTATTGTCGACATATGATTTTCGGATTTAACATAGAGTGGGACGTTCCCATTGTAACGCCGATGCTTAATAGCGTACACCGTGCGATATTATAGGCTGTAGTTATTGCGAAAGAGCGGAATCCAAGTTCGAATGCGCGGAGGGTAAGCGTTGTGCGTGTGTTAAATATAAAACCGACAATTTGTCAATATGTAAGCATAACCAAGGACCCATGACCAGGTTTGATCGCTCTGAGACATGTACCGAAAGTACGCCTAATTTACTTGATGTGGTGACTTGTGGGCGCCAAAGTGTGAACTTGCCGTGTCGGAGAATTGAGAATGCTTGCGAGATTAATAACATAGAGACCTTAAAACATAAGGTGGTTTTTAATAGGCATTCCTCGGATAGTAGCAATATTCCTAAAAGCGACATTACGAGGCACACCTCAATAATATTGATGAGTGCATGTTGTCGTGTGAGGAGGAAGCGAAAGGCGCGAAATTTGAACTCAGTAACTGTTGCAATAATCAGGACGTCGAAAGAGAAAGTAGGGAGAAGTGTTAATCGTATTTTGTCGTCCAACAGTCACGAAGAACGAATCGCTGAAACTCGTAACAGACTAGTTCTCAAATCTCAGTAAATAATTGGTGCTGTAATACTAAAATTCAAGTTCAGTCAGATGACCTCAAGCATTCCTCTTTGAAGTCAGCACAAGAAGCTGACCCGACTATCACTTTACTCAAGGAGTGGAAATCTAAGAATTTTACACCTTCATGGTCGTATATATCTGAACGTTCGGCTGAGACTAAAGTTCTATTGAAATAGATTAGACTCTCTTTTTATAAGCGATGACATGCTCTGTCGCAAATGGGAGAGTGAGGTCGGAGACTTTTACGAGGTTCAGATAATCCTTAGCACCTGAAATTCTCACAGAATTTCACGATAGTCCTACGGGAGGACATTTCGGAATAAATAAAACGCTTACCTAGATACGCACTAGATTTTTTTTTTGTATGTTATGCGAAAAGACGTGAAAGAATGGTGTTGGAAAAGTGATCAGTGTGCTATGCGTAAAAATCCGAGACGCAAGCCGAGGTCCGCTTTGAAGAAATATAATGTTGGTTTACCACTAGAGCAGGTAGGCATAGATATAGGACCAGTTGTTCAAAGTGATCGCGGAAATAGGTATATTCTCGCCATATGCGATTATTTCACAAAGTTCGTATAGTCGCGGTACCGATGAAAAACCAAGAAGCTAAAACGGTAGCTCAAAGCTTTATAGACCGATTTGCTTCTATATTTGGTATACCTCTGCAGTTATACTCCGATCGGGGCAGTAACTTTGAATCAATTCTATTTAGAGAGATCTGCTCTCTACTAGGTATTGACAAAACGAGGACAACGGGATTCAGACTTCAGTCTGATGGCCTCGTCGAAAGGTTAAACCCTAGAATCCGCATCAATGGGACCAATACTTGCCTTTAATAACGTTGGCTTATAATACGTCTGTCCAAGAGACTACGAAATTTAGCCCATGTAAGCTCATGCTTTGTAAAGAACTGAATTTACCCGCAGATCTAGTTTACGGAAGGCCCTCGGGACCTTAAAATTGACATGTGATTACGGGAACACAGTTATACATGATATCGTGCGTAAAAATATTGCTCTAGCAAGTCATACACAAAAGAAAAATTATGACCATAAAATAGCACAAAATCTGTACAATGAGGGAGACCTGGTATGGTTATTTAACCCAAAACTAGAAGCCGGTAAAAGCTCTAAGTTCAGATGTCAATGGGATGGTCCATGGGTCGTTACAAAACGCTTAAATGACGTTATCTTTAGAGTACAAAATCGTCTCGTTCAAATCCACGTGTTGTCCATCACGATCGGTTAAAACGATATGAATGGTCAAAAACGTCATGGCTTAGTGAAACAAAGCACTGATAGCACTGCTCTGCCATTACGTCAATTTATGCAACAACCTGACAAGCTGTCTTCGCTTTACCGTTTTTCTGTGGCGTTTGTGACAACAGGGTCGCAAAATACCATCGTGCACAACGGCATTTCCAGGATAAACACTCGGGATTCCAGTTCCAGTGTAAACGCTGCAGGAAGTTGTCCACTGGGAAAAACTGTAAACATTGGTGTTGCAAGGTTGACAAGGACGATCTCGAATTACTATCACAGGAAGGAGTGCGCAGAGAGGAAGCATAAGTCCTTTTCCGACAGTGGAAAAGAAATTTCTAGCCCAAGATTATCAAGGATGCTCCTGGGCGGATAGTGCTAGTAACTAGCGAACCAGAGACTGTTCCAACGGTAGGAAAGAGGAAGGTACAAGAGGAAACAAACCTTGATAAGTTCCAGGTGCCTGGGAGATTGTCGCCCCTTCCTCCTTCACCAATACGCAAAAAGGGGAAATTTGAGCGAATGGTAACAGACTCTGAAAGTGACAGTGACTTTGAAAGTGAAACCGAACGTGAGCTGGATGAACAAATTAACAAGGAACCAAGTGAAACAAACAGACAAACTGGACAAAACACCAAAGTGCTAACTGAACAATACAATCAAGTACAAACGGAACAAAACAACACAGTCCAAACCGATCCAAATGTCGAGAAAGAGGATGACAAGACTCCTTCTGGTGATAAGGACATAGAACCCATCCTGTCTACTGCGGGGCCGGACTTAGAGGTGGACGTTTCCAACGAGTTTCCCGGGGTGGAATTTGACCCCCCTACCCGCATCGCCGAAAATCCCAGACAAAATGGCCTAGGCGCCAGACTTGAGGCGTTTAAGATCGCGCTGGGGCAGCGGGTAGTTTAGAATGTGGGCGGGGTACGTTTTGAGTGCTCGCGGGAAACTATTAGACGGGACCAGTACAGCCTTCTCGCCGAGATTTTTGACGACCAATCCACCATCAAACCTCCGCTTGGTAACCAGAACTTTTTCGACCGGGACCCAGCACACTTTAGATTTATACTAAACTACCTCCGCAGCGGGTGTAAGGTGGACCTGGGGACACTACCAAAGGACGGACGTTATCTTTATGAACTTTTCCACGAGGCCGAATATTACAACCTTAACAAGCTGATGGAGGCGATCGTGGCTAAGATCGAACAGATCAACGTAGATAACGTAGGCTTGCCTGGTCACCCGAAGCACGTTTTCCAGATGGAATAATCCCCACGTGCTTGAAATGACTCCGGGTATCCCCCCTTGCATTGGTGACATAATATATAAGTATCACCAATGGGTGAAGAATACTCTGAGTTCCTATAAAACTCTAGACTACCTCCCTCGTGGAAACGTATGACCTTAATGGTCCATGAGTTTGGGAGTGATCGGTGGTCCATTTCTCTATTATAAGGGTCGTAATTATTGATTAACTTATGTTGATTTATAAAAATGTTCTCTTTCTGCAATGTTTTTTTCTTTTACAATTCATAAAGTAGGTTATTGATCGCTTAGTACGTATTTCAATTTAATTATTTTTGAATTAATTACTTATTCAATTGCGGTCGGAACTCCAAAGTTGTTTTTTTTATGAATCGTATTTCTGCATTTCTTATCAGAGAGAAACTTAAATATTTAAATTGTTATGTAAATACGTTTTCCTTTTTCTCTCAAATTTCAATCTTTATACTCCTGATGCATGATATGAACGCATCAGTGTATCAGGAGTATGTTGTTAGATACTCAGGTAATGGGTATTATTACAATACTGTTAATTGTTTGAATACTTATTGCTGTTCTGTGTGAAATGCATGATGGATTCCAGCTCGAGACATGATGGATAAAGACAACCGTCACGGCTGTAGTTACTTGATTTTGCTTTTGGTTGGAACAATTCTTTTTAAATCGATGTATTTTTCAGTCAGATTTAAGTTCGGAATACTTAAATTATTAATCTGGTCAATTGTTAATTGGGTACTTGTTAACATAACTCAAATCAAATGCCTTTGAAAGTACTGTCAAGGTTTTTGAGTGATGTTTATTTAATTAATAAATACAAATATGGATTAGGGAAATACTGTGGTATGCATGATGGATTCCAGCTCGAGACATGATGGATAAAGACAACCGTCACGGCTGTAGTTACTTGATTTTGCTTTTGGTTGGAACAATTCTTTTTAAATCGATGTATTTTTCAGTCAGATTTAAGTTCGGAATACTTAAATTATTAATCTGGTCAATTATTAATTGGGTACTTGTTAACATAACTCAAATGCCTTTGAAAGTACTGTCAAGGTTTTTGAGTGATGTTTATTTAATTAATAAATACAAATATGGATTAGGGAGTGTTTCATTGCAGACATGTACACATATTGTCTTTGCAATCAGTAAAGATAAAGTCTCGTAAAACATTCAGGAAAATCAAAGTACTGAAGACACTATTTGGCCATTTACTATTACTTTAGCAATTAAAGCTTTTATAGTGTTCTCAACTGTAAATCATATTGAACTTTAATTTGATCTTCACAGAACAAATAACTTGTCTTTTAAACATGCATTGTTGTTTAAAATTTTTAATATGGTAGTTTAACCATGTTTCTAGCACATGTCCCTATCTAGAGCTTGTCTGTTGTTTTGCCTGCCTATTCGAGGTCAAATTCCATACTTGGAAGGGGACAATGTAACGTTCATGCATTATAAGCTCAGCATTTTAGCAGCCTCCCCGATGATTGTTCAATGTTAAAAATCGGGGTTTGTTCGATCTCTGCTTTTGGTAGTCGATATTGCTTTGATTTCTAGTGCTAGATAACTTGGGATTGAAACTAACTTGTATTCATGTATTGCAATAGTTTTATGTTGTTTATTTACCTTTATGTATAGTTATTGCATTAATTCTCTGGCACTTCGCTCTATTTGTTACTATTTTTCTCGTGAAATTCTAGGAAAGTCGGCCATATTTGTCTTAAATACTGTGGTTTGTCCGATTATTATTCTATATCCACGAGGATGCGATTTTACAATTCATTACAATAGAGGCGTAAGGATAGTATCAGTTGTGTTCCATTTGAGTACTATACTTCCGCCAGCGTTTCATGAGATGTGACGTCACTACCTGCGTCATTTTAGTATAAAGAGCGCGTTGTTTTGAATTTTCGAGAGAGTCGTTCTTGCTCTCAACGAAGGCACGTCGCTGCAACATTGAATTTGTATAAGTCTTAGTACCCGATTTCCCAAAACGACCTTCAACTAATCCCGTCAAGTGTATTTATAGACACATACGCCGGGATGCCCCAAGAGGTAATAAGTGAATAGTGGTTAAACTTGCACCCGTTGGAGGATTCTGGAGAACTTGGCGACATTGGAATAATGTTGTCGACCCCACCAAGAATTCTCCAATACTAGACTCTACAAAATTTTTCCGTTCCCCAGGTTGATCGAGTAATCTTTGATTTCTCCAATGAAACTTTTTTTAAAATTTTACATGTGTAATTCTCTAACATCTTTGGAATAATATGAAAACAAACATTTGAAAGCAGACAGGCATTAAATTCTGCTTTGGGTGAATTTTCTATTGCCTTTATAGATCTATTTAATCCCAATCTAGATCTATCTTTCCCAAGCATTCTCCAGAATACCCCATCTTCCATATTCCTATCCAAAAGCCGGGTCCAGAACGATCTCGTAAATGTGACGGGACATATCCCCTATTATTTTAGTCTCTTGGTGGACTTCGAACCATAAACGGGTTAGGGATATACACCCTTAGAATCTGTTGATTGTGTTTTGGCGTTGTGCATCTGTCGGTCTGTGTCTGCACGAAGGTGTGTTGAAGACGTCGTCTAAGTGGGGGTCCGTTACAATTCCTTGCATTCATAGGTATCAGTTGGTTAAAGGGTGTTGCGGGATCACGTTGTTTTACAGATACATCCTGTTTAAATCTGTTTAACAAATAAATTGAAAACCGGTAGATTATGGAGCTTATTGTGGACAGATCTGCTAAACATACGTAATAGGAGATCTTAATCTATTTCCATCTGGTTTTATACGCGGAACTACCAAACCGGTCTCAGATTATTTGCTGATTAGCTGACAAGATAAATAATCACTGGTCAGCTTTCTCATTTGCATTTTTGAACGACGATTTGAAAAATATAATTTTCCACTGGCCAAACCCCTTGAACTTATATGAAATGAATGAGATATATTCAAATATTGGTGAACGTGATGCCCTCATTTCACAAAATAGAATAAAAAGTTCAATAAATATTGGAAAATGCTACAAAGAGTAAAAGCATTTAAACTATATCTTATAAAATATTTACTGGTATTACCAAAACAATAAGATTTGTCAAAATTGAACATAGAATGCAGATGATATTTCTAAGTTCGTGAAATTAAAAAAAAGATAAGTACAGTTGTAATATCCACGATAGAAAAAAATGTTGTGGGGAAAAGGGAAATTGCTTATGACATGTAACAATCAATTTCTACTTTATTCCACAATGTTTTCCAGCGTTGATATCTTCAGTCGGTAAAAAATGAGGATTGTGTGGTAATAGGTGAATTTGTTTTGTTTGTTTGAATGGGGTTTTACGCCGCTTTCAACAATCTTTCAGTTATATCGGGGCGTCTGGAGCACCTAACAATGGAATCCTGGTATTTCTCACACAAGTACTACCATTACATCCCTTCCTAGCCTCCAGCTGCTATCCCACATAGGTCTACGATTATCGACTCATTGGTGAGAGACAAATAGTCGGAAAGGATGAGTGCCGCCGTCGGGGATCGAACCGGTAATAGGTGAAAGAGGTTTTTTTGTTGTTGTTGTTTTGTTGTTTGTTTGTTTGTTTTAATTTTCTCAGCATATTTCAGACCTTCTTATCTCTGCACTTTTATGCTTGGATTTGAATTAGTGATATTTTTCTTTATATTCAATTTGAATGATACAAAATTAAATCTTAATGTGGTTGATTATCCCTTTCCTGCACAATCCATGGTTTTTACGTCCCAGTCTTTTTATACTTTAGAAAACATTGTGGATAAAGAAGAAATTGCCTGTAACAAGCAATTTCTTCTTTATCCACAATATTTTCTACCCTATTGAATGATAATTTTTTCATTAAAATCGACTTTGAAATGGACAGGTCTAGAATTTTGAAAAAAACAGGAAACGGTTATTTGATATTCGTTTGTAGCCCGTTACATGAGTAAAGAATTACTGAAAGATACTAAAAGAATTGTCCGTAGGTATGACTATATCGAGGGCTTAGAGCAAAAACATAGTATGGCTCTATACAATGTATAGAGCCATACTATGTTTTTGCTCTAAGCCATCGATATGTATTGAGAAGGCTGAGTAGGATCGCATGTTGGGACTATTAGCATGCAAAGCATCGAAGTTAAAGAACAAAAGTTTGAGGTTGTTTCAACGTTAAACGAGTGCAAACTACATCTGGAGGCTTAACCACTTAATCCGATAGATGCCTACGACATAAAAAGTACTTTTTATGTGTTACAGAAATATTGCAAACTCTGCCTGCAAGTTCAAGCAATTTCTTCATTTTACACAATGTTTTATCAATTATTTTTCATGAGGAGCTTCCCAAGGCGTCATTATTGGGGAATGGGTTAAGCTGATTTTGTGATAAGTATGAATTTTCATAGAAAAGAAAGGAAAGAAAAAAAAATGGGTTACTTAACGCTAACTTCGAACAATCCGAATGGAATTGTAATTTGTCGGGAAAAATGCGTTATCTTTCGTTTTCATTGAACATTGCCTTATTTGTAATTTCCGTGAAATATTAATTGCGTCATTAGCGACCCCTAGCCATTCAGTCGTTATCGACATCACCCGAATACTAAACGAACGCACCCGAAACAATCTACATCATTTAGATCTAGACAAATTTATAAGGAACTCGGTAGATTTAACTCGAAGAAAAAACATTTATCGTGAAAGCATTGGGAAAGCAGATACTTTTCCTTTGTCAGATGATCATGAAAAATCTGTTTACGAGCCGCTTTAAGTCTTGGTTTATCCAAAATGCACGAGATTAGCTCGTAGGCATAAATCACCAAATTCTCAGTACTGTGTAACTATTGACCAATCGTGGCTTTCAATAAAGGAATCAACCGACCAATCAAATTATTTATTCAGCCCGGACCGCCACTTTTGTTAAACTTTTTTGTTCGTTTGAAGACTTAAACGTCGTAACTACATCTTATTCAAGCTGTAGTTGCGACGTTAAGGTTTTGTTACATGCTACTGGCCATAATCCCTGCAAAATAATGCCGTTAAAAATTGAAGCGCAACTTCCTGTCGGAGTTAATCGGCGGGGCCTAGGGAGTTATTGGGCGGGGCCAGCGATTGGTCAATTGTTGTTGCTACTATTGTTATATTCAAATGCTTGTATACCCCGGTAAATATTGTTTTGTTTGCATATTGTTATTGTTGTTTAGGGTGGTACTCTAGTAGAATCAGAATATCAAAGATCATATTAACAATTTTGAAGGGGAGAACCACACTACAAAAAATGCGTTACATATTCCAGTTTTTCCTTCTGTTAATAGCCGATTTGTAACTCGATGATCGTGGTTAAAGTGTGTAAATTCACTGGACGACTTCAAAATAAACCATAAAATGAATCATCTTTTTAACTCATTTGTTAAGTAGAACGCGCCCGTACACAGACAGTGATTGACCCCTACAATAATATATAAAAAATCTACTAGTTACCGTAGCGTAATACTGTAAGATTTCGGATTTAGAGATTTATCATTTTTCGTTCTGTGGAGCTCTACTTATACACCAGGGTGCCGTTTTACTAAAGTGTTCCTAAGTTTTTTTTTTCGTAATTTTACGTTTACGTAAAAACTTAAGAAATTCGTAAGTGTACTTTACTAAAGCTGCGTAATCTTTTTTTTCCGAAACTCTTAATTTGGAGATAGAATATGCTTCAAAATGAAATCATGCACGCGCGCACCTATCAAAACAAAAAAAAAAAAAAAAAAAAAAAAAAGAATTGTCTGCATTAGCTCGGAACACTTCAGTGAAACAAGTTGGATCGCAAAAGGAAAGAAAATTGGACCAAGTCTGATGTTGATGTGCTTCGTATTTCTTATGTGGAATTATACAAAGCACAATCAATGAACGGCTTCGTCCTAGGTTGACTTAAGTTGACAAACATTAGGGCATGGGAAAAGATTTTAGACAGGTAATTTTACAAAAAAAAAAAAATAATGATGTCCGTGCGTTTGTTGAGAAGGGACGGAACTTTTACTATTTTTAAAAGATTAATTTGAATATATTTCCCTTTTATTATTCTTCATGTTAATTTCCTTTTGGGTCATTTCGGTTTGAACGGAAATCGCTGAGCCACATGTGACGACAAAAAGATATTTTCTGCGCGGAAATAATTCGTCAAAGTTGGGTAATAAAGAGATAAATGCCTTCATACTTTTGTTATGATAATTGCTGCTTTTGAGATCATCTAGAAGAATTTTCGACCTCAAACCATGGTGTGAACATGGTCCTAGATTTCCAACGTTTAAAAAATTACTGGAAGACACTTTGACTTTGTTGTACAGCTATGATCACTTGCCAAGAAAGCAAACATTTTACAACTTAAAATCTAGCACAATTTATTCCTTGTCTAGTACCTGTCATGAGATGTTTTGGAAATGAACTTAATTTACCGAGCGGCAAGACCTTTGATGGAGTTAATGGATAATAACAGTTATCATACAGATGAACTTTTGAGATCCTTTACCTCACTTTTTAGGGAACGAGAATAGAAATATTGTTTAGCAGCCTTGGTGATCATCATGTGATGACCTCATTGGAAGAGTAAATCTACTGTGACTACATTACAAGGATAATTGAGATTGCCGACCGTTCACTATTAACAAAATTTACACTGGTTCTTACAGTGTTGGAAATATTTTATATAGTAAAGGTAATTTCAATTAACCCGATGATAAGATAGATTGATCAAAATTTAAAAAAAAAAAAATGCAGATAGCAAAGAGTTAAAAAATATTTGTCTTGTTGGGTAGAAAACATTGAAGATATGGATGAACTTGCTTGTAACAAGCAATTTGTTAATTTTCCACTTTGTTTTCAGAGATATCTTTCTGAAGGGGACATTTGAAAAATGTAATCGTGCGGTACATGGAAATACAAGATGAATTATAGATACCGGGTAACCTTTAAGGGAGGCATTGATGATTCTGAAACCTAGATAAGAAAAATTAATCGATTGCCAAAAAATACGCTTTAAAACAGACGCTTTATACTTAAATTTGAGTCAGATATTGTCTTCGCGGTACTTTGATTTGCTGAAGGTGACCCTTTTTGGTTATATAGGAAAGGTTCAGCGGATTTCAAGGTTATTTTTTTATATCAAGGTATTTGGTTGACTCACCGCATCACTTCATATGCATGTGACCCAAATTCAACGGAAGGTAACAAATTGACAAGAGAAACAATCATTGTCCTAAATAATGTAACATCAAATGGTTGGCGCAAAACTATGGTAAGTGTCTATATTCATAAAAACGCTTGTGACAGTTTTGGAATGATCTTTACAAAATATAAGACCGGCTAGCGAACATAACTCCTGATGACGTGTTGATGACGTATTGATGACGTTGCTTGAGCAAATTCAAACTGAATACGGGATTCCAACCGTTATACGCACCGCCTGTATGACCCAATATTCTTCGCAACTGTCTTGGCTAAATCTAAAAATAGATTAACAGTCTACACAGGCTTTTGGGGAAATTCCCTTGTTTATTCAGTAAATCGAACTCTGATGAAAGCAAAACTACTTCTCAGAATATTGTATTAGAGTAAACAAGGGTAATTTCGACACTTTAAGACCAAAGGAACTGTAATTCAGACTATGTCGAATTTAACCCTCAGTAAAACAATACTCCTGTGGTAAATGATTTTTATGTGATAAATGAAAAGGAGCTTTTTTAAGGATTAATATTTACAATAAAGTGCACCAGTTAACAGCTCGTCTTTAATCAGGAATAATGACACTTCCTCTGTAGGCAACGGAAGCAAAAACATACTCTTGTTAAAATGTTCTAAGATTCAGTGCGCAAACGATTTTCAAAATGAATAATGCCGATTGCCTAATATATAAGGAAATTGTCAGATAACCTGAAGGCTATGATAGGAATGTCAATGAATGGTCGTTCAATTTTGATGTGATGATTTATCAAAAAACAAACAAAAACCCAACATATTAAACATTCACCCCTTAAAACTCATTTTTTAACCCTTTCACTACTTAAATGTTAATGCAGTGTTCATATCTAAAAGGGTAATTATTGACAAGCTCGGCTTGAATTTCAAGAAGGATAGAATCACCAGTGCATGTCATGTGCCACCTCCGAGGATAAGAAGTACATGAAATCCACTCGTCATTCCCTCCATCGTCTGACCCACATCCCGGACAAAGACGTCTTTCGTCATAATCATCATCAGAATCAAGGTACTCTGGTTGCTCTTATTCGGATGAGGAAGATGATGTAAGATCCCTTGAAATTTTCTTTTTCTGTGAAGGTTTAATTCTCTTTAATTGTTTCTCAGCTTGACGTTTTTGTTTCAAATCTTCTTTCATCTTTTCATTGCTTCTCTTCTCTTCTTCTTCACCTCTTCTCTTTTCTTTTTATTTATTGTTCCTCTGCCTTCTGTTGTTTCCTTAATTCTCTCTCTTGTTTCCTTTTCAACTTTGCCTCTTCTTCAGCTTTCTTTGCATCTGCTCTTTCTTGCAACATTCTTAAAGCTTCGGTCCCAGAAAGGGCCTTTGATAGCTTTTCTTTTATCATTTTCCTCTTTCTTTTGGATTTTCTTTTATTTCAGGAACAGCTAGTATACTGAAAGACCTTGATACTGATGTCTTTCACCTACCATTTCAAAACTGGTGTAAGGTTTTCAGCATGTGTAACAGTTGTCCCAGCTGATTGCAAATGTAAATCAGGAACAGGATTGTTATTGTCGTGAGGGTTTGGGGGAATGTCAGAGTTACATTGATTAGCAGTATTACATGGCTGTTCTACTTTTTTACTCATTTTCGACAGATTTAATCGTTGTAAGTCGATATTGTCCTTATTTAATGGGAAAAGACCACAACGGTGGAAGCCATGTACTGCATTTTCTAATTTAGCGACCCTGTACCATGCTTTTTAGCTCACCTGAGCATCCTCGGGTCCCCATGGGCAGCCCCAGGGGGTGGGGTTTATGTAGAAGTAAAGAAGATTTTTTAAATGTCATCTCCTCTCAAACCACTGGGCCGATTTAAAGCAAATTTTGCAGAAATGTTGCTTAGGTGGTCCCCTTCAAAAATAGCTAAAAGAATTGAAATCCGTTAAAAACTCTGGTTGCCATGGCAACAAAAGTGAATTTTTAAAATAATATTTAAAAATCTTCTCCTCCTGACCCAGTAGGCATAGAGCCTTGATATTTTGCATGAAGCATCAATATATTGACCTCTTTCAAAATAGCTAAAATCATGATCCTCGGGTCCCAAGGGGCGGAGCCCCAGGGGGTGGGATTTATATAGAAATAAAGAACGATTTTTTAAATGTCATCTCCTCTCAAAGCACTGGGCCGATTTAAAGCAAATTTGGCAGAAATGTTGCTTAGGTGGTCCCCTTCAAAAATAGCTAAAAGAATTGAAATCCGTTAAAAACTCTGGTTGCCATGGCAACAAGAGTGAATTTTTAAAATAATATTTAAAAATCTTCTCCTCCTGAACCAGTAGGCATAGAGCCTTGATATTTTGCATGAAGCATCAGTATATCGACCTCTTTCAAAATAGCTAAAATCATGATCCTCGGGTCCCCAGGGGCGGAGCCCCAGGGGGTGGGGTTTATATAGAAATAAAGAACGATTTTTAAATGACATCTCCTCCCAATTCACAGGACCAATTTGAACCAAATTTTGCAGAAATGTTGCTTAGGTGGTCCCCTTCAAAAATAGCTAAAAGAATTGAAATCCGTTAAAAACTCTGGTTGCCATGGCAACAAAAGCGAAATTTCAAAATAATCTTTAAGAATCTTCTCCTCCTGACCCAGAAGGCGTACAACCTTTATATTTTGCATGAAGCATTAGTATATTGACCTCTTACAAAATAGCTAAAATCATGATCCTCGGGTCTCCATGGGCAGACCCGGGGGGCGGGGTATAGGCATGAAGCATCAGTTCACAGACTTCTTTCTTATTTCTGAAATTATAACCCATGGAAAAAGTTTTTTCCTTCTTTCAAATCAGCACTTAAGCCTTGGAATTTGTAATTTAGACTTTTGGATCCCCAGGTTCATAGTCTTTATATGTAATGATGGCACACTTGTTTCATAATCCTAACCTTAACATGAAATTAGACTGTTGAAAGAAAAAGAGCCTTTATCTCAGGTGAGCGCCCCAGGGCCAATGGCCCTCTTGTTTGAATACTCCTGGAAATGCTTTTTTCGTAAATGACTCGCCAAGGTGATCCAATTGCCAAACCTTTACTTCTTTGTTCCAAGCCGATTTCATCGGCGCAAAGAATCCAACGTCACAGGCCTGAGAAACAAGCGTTGCATTTGGGAGAAGACAATACAATATTATATCATTTTCACGGCAAAATTTTGAAGCATCCAAGGACATATGCGTAGAGTGACCATCATCATGTAAAATAACTGGTTTGGGGATAGTTAACATGTCAATGAAAGAAGACAAATGCCTTAAAAACTCGACAAAAAGGTTACTGTCCATCCACCCACTTTCAGTATGACCATATATTGCTTCGGGAAAGAGCTTTCATACCCAGTGAGCTATATAGGACCACGTTTCCCAGCATGCTATTTATCAAACAAATATTTTTGTTACATTGAATGGATTATTTAAATAAGAGGATAAATATTTTTTTTTAAAGAAAATACTTTTAATTATATAATAAATATTAACAATTATATAATGAATATTTTCTTTAGTCATAGAATTAATCAGGATTACAGAATAAATATTTAATTTCATTGAAAGAATAATTATTTTATAGACAAAATTATTAAATTCATTGAATTAATATTTTTTTACTATAATCAATTTATTTTTAGGATAAATTTTGCAACCGATTACACGCCATACTAAGGCGCTTCTTATTAAAGTTTGTGACGTCATGTACTCTACGAAATAGCTTGACATCTTCGGGAATGAAGAAGGCGTGGAGTAACGTGGAAAGTAACCATTTTTATGTGTATTGAAAAGTTTAGTGAAATCAAGGATTGACTTAAATCATGTTGGCTAAAGCGTATGTGTATTTATGAAATTAATGGAACTGTCGAGTAACATATGAGATTATCAGTCCCTGAAGTTCATGGGGGAACACCCACTGCACTAGAAGAGTGAGAGGCCAGGGTTCAAACCCTAGCAGAGAGGGTTTTACAAGTGTAAGAATCAGCTTGATTTACATTATAAAAAAAGACTGGCGGAATTATAATATTGATCTTCTGTAATCTGCAATTATGTTGTAAACAACAATGATCCTTGTAACATTTGACATTGAATATTATCACATATATACCACATTCATGTGAAAACGCTAATCAGAGAAAAATAAAACACAATATAGCCCTTATTTAAAAGGACCTTTGTCATACAAAATTAAGTTGTCATTTAGTGTGTTTGTAGAAACAGTATGAAGACCTAACGCTGTCCTAGTCCTCGTTGGGTAAATTTGCTTAATGAGGTTTAGGAATGACAAGGATTTGTCTTTTGAATCGTTCAAAAATTCCTTTTCGTGCAATATTCGGCACAATAGGACTTATACAGAAGTTTAACAGTTCCTGATTTTGGAAGGCTGTTTTTTACAGCATGCCATATTAATTCAATTATATTTGTGCATTCTCCGGTTTCTTTATTAACGACTTCTATGTGTGGTTAACGGTTTTGCTAAGGGAAGAGTAAGCTTTCCTGCAGCCAATAATAATAAGAGTGCCTGGCAAAACAAATTCTTTGATCATGGGGATCAATGTTTCAGCACTCCTGTCCTCAACAATTTTAGAAAAGGACCGTTTGCTGTTCCTCTCAATTCCCTCGAACACCGTCTACTCGTTTTCCTCTGTGATATTTCCTCTGCCTATATTTCGATTCATCAATCTTAACAATTTTACCTGGCCCATCAATTATTTCACTGTCTCTTTTTAATATTTCTAGACACACTTCCCGACAAAAAATTGTACCAGTCATCTATGGTATGTTCACTGCCGATTCTCAGTTCATGAACGAAGATTTCCTGGGGATACTTGTACACCCAATAACAGGTTAGTTTAACAATCTTTGTTAATGACAAATGGGATTTGCTGAAACAAGAATCTTGCCTGATAGAATTTTTACCACATGTTTTATTAGTATATCTCCAGACTACGCCGTCTTTGCTGTAAGATTTGTCAAATTTCCGAAATTTCCTAGCAGCTCCGGTTCCTCTTACCATTTTCTTAATTTTGGTTCTTCTCTACATTCATTAATATCATCGTAATTTATAGATTACTACGATTTCTTTACAAATATTACGTGGGCGGGTTCTACATACCTTCAACCAATGACAGTCGGCGTTCTTCAAACAACGTTTGAACGACCACTCGTAGCAAAGTCATCAGCTAACGGCTATATAAATCGGTTTAATCTTTAGTTCAAATGTAAATTAATACCGAAGGTATTAACATACAATTTCACGATCCTAACATTTCTGGTGGATTTTTTGCATTTTTCCAGCATTTTAATGTATTTTTACTATTTAGCGCGTGCTCTTGAATATAGGGCATAATCTCACGTGAATTTTCGTGATTTTTGCGCCCGGTAAACTGCAAGTGTCCCGGAGACTGAGTGATCACAGACTGCCTATCCTATGATTCTGTCAAAGTCCAAGTCTTGTTAGGTCGATCGATGTTCGAAATATCCTCGGGCCTTTAGATCGACGATAGATTGTCGCCCTAAGAGACAGTATATGTTTCGCCAAAATTATTTTTCGTGCCTGACACTGCAAATCTCTAAGTGTCTTAAAATACGGATTTTCCCTACTTGGAAAGGGAATCCAAAATGGCGAACAGAATTTATTGAACACAAAATTAGTTGATATTAATGCAATCGGTTCTAAGGGCTGAAAATGACGAATATGGTTGAAATCAATAGGCAACGGTTGAAAAATAAAAATGTTTCGAATATAATAAATGAATTATCAACTGGTTATTTTTTATATGAAAAATCTCTCGCTCGAATACGTTGTTATGCCTTAGAAAAACTCTTTCTTCGGACTCGTTTCAACGCCTAACAACCCACTCTCGTGAAGGATTTTTCATATAAAAAATAACCAGTTGATAATCGTCTGTTATGTAGTTCATTGAATTTTGGAATGTTAAATACTACCGCATACGGCACACAATCGCACGTAGCATCTTTTCTTTTATTTAATTCATTACATGAAGACGCAATACGCAAGAGTTCAAATCGTGAACATTTTTTCTGTTCTTTTTTTATGTTATATCCGTGGGGTCTAGAAAATAATCTTGTTAAAATGTTGACGCGGAATAACACTAGACTTTCTCTAATTGTGATTAATACCCTCAACAGCTTTGTGCCACAGAAAAAACACTTTTTCGCTGGAATATAGCCTTTTCCCAATAAAGGGGCATAACTCCAAGGAAAGGACATTGACCGGTACAAAATAGAATATGCAAACCTGGGTGAATATGGAATATAGCCTTTTCCCAATAAAGGGCATAACTCCAAGGAAAGTACATTGACCGGTACAAAATAGAATATGCAAACCTGGGTGAATATGAAATTTGAATAAAAGTTGAAAAGAAAAGAAATAGAGCAGAGAACATTTTTGAATAAAGGCCATAACTTCCAGACAACTGAATGGAACGCTACAAAAAACACGTTCTTATCTTTGCTTGATACTGTTTACCTTTTGCGGAAGTCCAATCAAATCTCAGTAGTAGTTAAGGAGAAAATTAACGGACAAGATAAAGCTACAGGCTCACCAACGGACTGACTTACCGACCGACCTATTTACCTACCAAAATAGTTTGTGAGGATATCTCTACTGAAATTAAGACGACTTGAAATATTTCATTTTGGTAGTAATGATGACTGAAATACGACGACTGAAGTTTGAAATCGTTATACAGGAGGAATGATTGTTTCAAAATTTACACTTATAAAAACTGGTGGTTTTGAATATATTTTCCCCTTGTAATTTTAGCCGTCATAACGCAATACTTGATATCAGTATACGGGAATGATTCAGAGTAATGAAACATTACATTTTCCCATTATATTGATATGTAAACCTAAGTACGAGAAAGAACCCCTAAATGTTTATTTCTTTAAACTCCCGATTTACCGTAGAGGTATCAAATATGATGTGTATCACCCAATAGTAAAATGTATGTCTGACCGGCAAATGTGCCTTTTTTGAAGGGTATGTTTCATGTGGGTAGGCCGTTGCAGTACTTAGATGTATGAATGTGTGGTGTCACGACCTGTAGAACAATATATGATTGAGCGACTGGCAAACTGAGAAATGCACCTCTTTTTGCAGGCTAAGTTCCATATGGGTAAATACCCCCAGATGGCCGTTGCCATGCTAGAGTGTAAGAAATGTGTGGTAACACGCCCTGTTGTAAAATATATGTTCGACTTGCAAAATGCGAAATTTACCTCTTTTGCAGGCTATGTTTCATTTGGGTACGTTGCGTTAGTTGGCCGTTGCTGGAATGTGTTGTGTCATACGTTGTAGTAAAATACATGTATATGTTTGACTGGCAACGGAGAAATGTCCCTCTTTTTGCAGGCTATATTTAATGTGAGAAATGTACCTCTTTTGCAGGCTTTGTTTCATGTAGGTACGTTACCTCAGTTGGTCGAAGCTGTACTTGCGTGTATGAAATGTTGTTGTCACATTTTGTTGTAAAATATGTTTGACTGGCAAACTGATAAATGTCCCCTTTTTTGCATTCTGTGTTCCATGTTGGTAAGTAATACAGTAGGCCGTTGCTATACTTAGGTATAAGAAATGTGTGGTAGAAATTCCTGTAGTAAAAAAAACATATGTTTGACTGGCAAACTGAGAACTCTACCTCTTTTTACTGACTATGTTTCATGTGTGTAGGTTACCTAAGTGGGTTGTTGTTATACTTGCGTGTATTAAATGTGTAGTATCACACCTTGTAGTAAATCATATGTCTTACTTGGAAACGTGGAATTGTACCTCTTTTTGCAGACAATGCTTCATTTGGATACTTTACCCTTGTAGGTGATCACTGTACCGTTTCCTATGTGTTGTGTATGTCTGGAAAACCGAGGCGAATGTTTATACCTCGTTTTATATATCATACACACCACGTTAAAGGGAGGTATCGATGTTTCGCAAACTTAGATAAGAAAAAAATACAAAGTGCCGAAAATACACTTACACGAACATTTAAAGCGGCTCTTGCACAGAGTTTTGAATTGCGAAAATTAAAAAAAATTCTTGAAAATTCGGAAATCGATGTATTTACTGCTTAGATTGGATTGATAGAAGACGTTTCACCAGAGGAATATCGTAAAAAATATAAGTAAAATCTTGATTTTTGTGTAATTCCCTTCCCACAAAATTACGCGTAGCGAGACGCCTAAAATCTATTTTAAATTTCGAGCCTAAGACTAGCGCATGCGCAGCATACGTACATAGAGGTCATGGTCAAGGAAAATCACGCGTCACTCTTTTCAAAATGGAAAGACATAAACATAAAAGCGACAGCTCGAAAAAAAGGGCTCGGGCACTTCGACAACATAAATATAGATCTAGACAGATAAATATTGGCGACCAGATAGATCGATGGAAGGGGCACCCCGATGGAAGGAGCTGAAAGAAATAATAGGAGCTACCAACGACAGCGCGGTCGCGGAAATTTCGATCGACAAGTAAGTTTTGCATCACCTCACTGCCATATATTTGAGTTTATTTCGGTTAATTTTCACATTAATTCATACAGAAGTAAATTCAAAAACATTTATTGATTCGGTTGTCTCGAATTTTTCGATCTGTTTTATCGTACCATTGATTCTTCGAACATCACATGCCCTCACGAGAACGCAAGAAATTTTGAGCAAATACATAGAATTACAGCTCCGTCTAAAATACAATACGGATACGAAGAAAGCATGATTTATGGAACAGTAGGCCCAATAGGTACAAAATGAACACATGATGCTGCACAAAAATGTGCAGATATGACATTATATACAAATGATAGAGCATAATATTTTTTCATCACACATAAGAGACCAATAACGGTCATGTCTGTAAAATGTGGTGCCAGAGCAACTTCAGGCAGTTCCCAGATTGCAAAAATGCAATATCTAACATTATAGGTATGGGCATTTGCTCCTAAAATTGTGGGACCAAGTCTAAAATTTAGGGGCGATGGTCAACTTGGCTCCTGATGGTCTTTTTTCCTGCATGAAATTCTTTCAGTTAACTCATTCCCAGACAGTGACGCTTTTGGGCACCCCTAAAGAAAAACAATTGGGAAAACAAGTGTAGACTGAAGAAATTGTGACAAGCAATTTCTTCAGTTTACCCAATGTTTTCTACCCATAAAGTTGAAAAAATAAAGAAAATCCATAAACTTTAAATTGTCTTATGCAACTCTTTTGTGCTGTTGTGTGGGAATGAGTTAAATAGTTTGACAAGATATCCTTTTTTTAACTTATTTATTAATACTTTCTTGTTAGTGACCATTAGAATTACTTTTGTTGATTAACTGATGTTGCATGATATTTGAAAATTCTTGAATTTGATGCTGCTTTAGCAATATTTCACAGTAATGTTCTTATTGTTGTGCTTCTTTAGTATCACCAATACCAGTTTAGGACTTTGAAAATTAACCCCAAGGAAATGATATAACTATATGTATATGACAGGACTAGAACCATTAAACATAGTCCTTACTCGGATTATGAGTCTGCAGCCCTACCCACTGAGCCCCGCAGGAACCCAAGAAGTGAGGACCATGCATAATGTTGAAATACAATTGTAGAATATTTATTCCATTAATGTGAATGTGCTATTTATCTTTCCTTCTATTTCAATTAAAAAAATGTAGATATAGATTACAGTTTTCTGCAGCTGCTTCTGATATACAAATTCATGAAGTCCTAGTTAGTATACACTTATAACTGATAATTATAAATCTGTTCTCATAACATTTAGTCCATCCCCACACAATCCAGTCAATAAAAGATGCCTAAGAAAACCTGTGTTAATTCTAGGCAAGGGGACTGGGTGATCCCCCAATTTTTCAAATATCCCCCATATTTATTTTTTTTTCCTATAAACAACAGGCATGAAATACCAAACATGTCTCAATTGTGTGCACTGAAATCCCCAACAACTTTTTAAAAATCCTAAAATGAAAACTGGAAATATTTTGGAAAAGGAAGAAATAGGTTGATACAAGATATTTCTTCATTATTCAAAATATTTCAACCCTAGTAGCCAAAACTTTCAATTTTTTTGAACTTCAAATTGTCAACTCCAACTTATTTTAATTTGTTCTAGTCTAAAATTTTGCTTTCCAGTAACATTGGCAACGGAGAATCGATGTAACTGTTCTTAACACAATACTAGTAACATCATATATTGATTTGAAATCCTAATAGTAATTTCTCTTTCTGAGAATGTGTATAATTCATTATTACAAAGGTATATGGAAAAGCCGTTCTGGGCATGCAGATGCTTCTCTAACCCTCAAAACACCACACGTGAAACAGATATTCAAAATGTCGACACCAGCACAACAAACAGCCACTTTGAAGGAACCTGATGTGTCATCTGTGACTGAGGACAGTGATGGATCAGCAGTCCAGATGGATATAGAGTATTTGTCTTCCATTTTTTAGCTCAGCTGAGTGTAAAGCACTTAGGGTGAGCTATTGTGATTGACTAATGTCTGTCATCTGTTTGTCCACAATCCTAAAATATTCTTCTTATCTAAAGACCTAAAAAAATAACCCAACATACAACCCTCTAAGAGGTGCCTATCCATTTTTTATGGCACACATTATTTTTTACCTAATTCTGTCTCTATTGTTGTTTGAATGCAATATTCTGTCAAGTATTTTTGAAATCAAAGAACTGAAAGCTTTGTAAGCTAGCAAAGCATTGTTTTGTTCAGTAATATTTGTCAAATGATATCATGCTAAAGAATAGTTAAGGAAAACAATGTGGATAATGAAGAAATTGCTTGTGTCAAGCAATTTCTTCATTTTACACATTGTGTTCAACCTAGAGAGATAAATACTTCAGAATTTACAACAATTTGAAATTGTCATTTGCAATTTTTTGAATACACCGATTAAATCATTAATTGTGAACACGATGAGCTCAAGTGAGCTTAAGTACCTATTATATGACCTTACAGGCAGAGATTGAAATACATAAGAACCACTTTTTATTCATCTATTGACTTAATGGGATTTAACAGTATTTGAGTCATATCGCGGCGGCTGGAGTACCTCACAATGGATTCCTGGTATTTCTCACACCAGTACTACCACTACATCCTTTCCTAGCCTCCGGCTGCTATCCCACTTAGGTATACGATTATCCACCCAATGATGAGAGACAAATGACAGAAAGGATATGTGCTGCCACCGTGGATCGAACCCATGACTCTCATGGTTGAAGATTAGGAGTCTGACACGCTACCGACTGTGCTATTGCGTGGGCATTAAATGGATTAATTGGATAAGCCTCCCGTAGAAGTTTGCACTCGTTTTACTTTGAGATGACCTCAAAATTTTGTCTGTTAACTTAACCTATCAAAGCTGCTGCTTTGCGTGCTAAAACGGAGATCGTATATTAGAATGAAATGTCTTTGTAGAGACATCTTTGTCTAATTTCTTTTCGGTGTTAGTACATGTCTGTGAGTTAGTGCATGCTTCTTTCCATTTAGAATTTTGTCCGGTGCATAGCTTCTACATTTATTGATTGATTTGAATTTTTTTTTTTTGCACAGTCGTTCTTCTTGATGATTGTGAGTGTCATGCGAAATAATTGTTGTGATGCCTCAGTGGTCAAGTTCACAGTTGAATTGCAAACAAGAAAATTGACCTTCTCCGCAGCCTAACTTCTACATTTAAGGATGGAAGGCGAAACAACCTTGTCCAGAGCATAACAACAATATTTATTTACTTGGTGATTGCTAGTGTCATGCTAAAAGATTCAAACGATTCTTGTGATTCTTCCAAGGTCAAGGTATCAGTTAAAAAAAATAATGTGCACATCATTGTCTGTACAAATCAGTGTGCACGACATGTTGTCACTGGACAGTCTATTTCTTGTTTTCTTATACTAGCTACCTATGCATTTAACCCTTTCCTGTACAAAACCAGGATTTAATGTTTGCTGTGTATTGGTAATTGAGAAAACATTGTGAAAAAAGAAGAAACTGCTTGAAACGAGCAATCTCTCCCTTCCCACAATATTTTCCACCATATAAAATGATGTATTTTCAAATTGCATCCAATATTCATTTATTTAAGTTTTCTTGTTGAAAGCTGCAATGAAATGTGCCAGAATATGATGGTGCATCAAAGGCTTGACATGACACTTCCAGTTTACTTGCGTTTCAAAACAAATGCATTGTGACGCCACCCGAAGATACATTCCCTAACAAATTATCTAATCAGCAAAACTCGGTTCAAAGCTGTTTTAGTGCTTATATTTTGTTATGAATGCTGACAACAGTTTTGCCATAAACCATTTATCATGATGTTGACTTTTGCCCTTATCACTTTCTTTGCATACACTACCAAAGGTAGAAGTATACTGGTATCATGTTCTCTGTGTGTCTGTCTGTTCTTATTCAGTCTACATTTATAAATGAATACATATGAATTTTTTATAGATTGCTCATAGTCACCTGACATTGTATACATTGTATGGGTTTTACCATTTTTGGCTGTCATAGAAAAAGGGGGCTTAATGCAAATTTTCTCTCTAAGGTAAACTGATAACCTCTTTAATCATGAACTTCCAGCTTTGTTTTGTTTTAAATGGAAGTAACTGAAGATATCTTTGACATCTGCAAGGTAAATGACCATCTACAGAACTACTCAAGAAGTTGCTTTGTAAAGAAAATAAACTGTATCTTGCGGTAACAATGATTTTACTTAGAAAGAAAGAAGGAAATATTTGAAAATCATCTCATTTAAACTAAAGTCCAAGATCTTAAATATTTTGAATGTATAATTGCCTTTAGGCCCTCAGACAAATTACTTCCATCTAGTGGTACTATTGAATGAAATTTAGCTGTAAGTTATGACAAAATGTATTTCCTGACATAGAGCGGTGGGGTTGTATTTTTTTTTTTTTTTTTTTCAATGAAATCATCTAGTTTTCCAAAGAATGAAATTATTCAATTTGATATTTATATTTCTTTTCAGAATACCTGGCCCTTCTGTAATTCAGGATAAGGTCACAAAGGCAGTCCAAATTCCCGTTCCAAATAAAACCAGGTAAATTTCTTCTTTCTTAAATCACCATGAAGAACATTTAATTGAATTTTCAGAATGATTTTGATGTAAACTTTTTATTATATCTTTTCATTTTTTAAGTTGTTGTGTTTTTTTTTTTTTTTGTTTTTTTTTTCTTTGCTATATAAAACCTGAATCCTGTTATTTCATTTTAATTCTTACAATATTACCCACTTTGGCACATCATGAAAAGAGCAAGTGTACAGCTCCCAGTTGAGGCTCATACTCTAGAGTTTAAATATCTCAGAAGTTCATATTTTGACCTTGAATAATTTTATTTATCCCATGGTCTGTTTATTTATATATGTTATTCGATTATGTATCTTTTCCAGTCAACTTTGATTGTTCTTTGACAAAGGTTACATCAATGTTATGGAAAGGGCAAACAATGTTAACCCATTCCCAGACGGAAAATTTTTAGACTGGTCTAAATTTAAAGGAGTTGCAGACGACAATTTAAAGTGTATGCAATTTCAGATATTTTCCGTTTACTTAGTAGAAAACATTGTGGAAATTGAAGAAATAGCTTGTGTGTGTGTGTGAATGGGGTTTTACGCCGCTTTCAAAAATCTTTCAGTTATATCACGGTGGCTGGAGCACCTAACAATGGATTCCTGGTATTTCTCACACCAGTACCGCCATCACATCCTTTCCTAACCTCCAGCTGCTATCCCACATAGGTCTACGATTATCAACCCATTGGTGTGAGACAAATAGTCGGAAAGGATGAGTGCTGACGTCGGGGATCAAACCCGGGACCTCTAGATAGACAGTCCGACGCGCTACCAACTGCGCTATGATGGCGGCTGAAGAAATAGCTTGTAACAAGCAATTCTATCATTTTACATAATGTTTTCCCAAATGTTTTTCTTTAGGGTGTCCAAAAGCGTCACTGTGTCGAAATGGGTTAAGTCAAAATTGTCTCTTACCAAATTTAGGGTGGAAATTGACATGTCATCAACAGACCTAGAAGATTTCTATGATCCAGACTATGATCCTGATGATCCAACGTACCAACCAGCAGATTTTAACATTTCCATTGTGTAAGTTTTGACCAATAGCTTTTGATTAGAACTAGCAAATTAATTTCAATTCACCGGTTGTGCTCGTTACTAAAATATAAATTTCAAATGCATCTATGATTACATGTTTGACTTATTCTTAATCTTGTAATTACTCACTGGGCATGGATCTAACCAGATCAATACCTGTAATCTGCTGAGGTTTTAGAAGCATGGGGAAAAGTCTCAATGGTACAAAAGAAAGTGGGGATGTTTAACAAAATCTATGTATCACATAACAATCCTGCTAATAGTGCTTTACAACCAGGAGGACATTGTCCCCATGGTCTTAAAAAAATTGGGACATTGATGATCATATTTGGGGCAATGGTGCAAAAGGCAGCCTTGGCAGATCACTGCCATACTTTACATATTGCCTCTTTTTTGCATTATTGGCCATATACAAAGTGTTCTTAAAGTATAGTTAAGTATCAGCAAGGATTTTTTTCCAAGAAATATTGATTTTGTTTACTGTAACCCTTCCCTATTTCTCGAAATTTTAGACTGTACCAATTTGAAATATATTGCAGACGAAAATGAAAAGTTAGTGCAATTTGAAACGAAACCATCCTATGTGGTAGAAAATATTGTGATAAAAGAAGAAATTGCTTGATACGAGCAATTTCTTCTTTTCTCACAATATTTTCTTTAGTATAAAATTTCATGGACATAAAAACCAGGGATTGTACAGGAAAGGGTTAATAATTATTATGCCCACCTTGGAAGAAGATGGGTATATTGATTTGCACTTGTTGGTTGATCAAAGGGCCTGTCTGTGTCTGGAGCGAAACCCATAAAGTATTGAAGCTAGAATCGTGAAACTTCAGGGATAGATAGATCAAATCACGGAGAAGCTCGGTATTTTAGAAAGATAACTCTGCACTTCACATTTTTGTATTTTATGCCCTATGCTAGTTTTAAACTTGATTTCTGTCCGCAGCATAACTCATTAAGTATGCAAGCCAGAATAATGTAACTTTACAGCTGGATAGATATCATGTTGGAGATATCCAGTGCATAAAAACCATAAACGTAAGGGCTTATTTTCAGAATACAGCAATTCTTTGAAGTCTTTTGGTAGAAAGTCAGTAGATGATGATACAGTCCAAATCTCACAGCTCTAGGCTGAATGATATGGGAGGAGAAGATTTTCAAAGATTTCCTTTGTAAAATCAGGGATCGCACAGAGAAGGGCTAATTTTCAGAATATCAAAGCTCTTTGCTTAATGGTTTAGGATATTTTAATATTTTTTACGGACGGACAGGTGGATTGGCTGACGCCAGACATTTGCGGATCCCAATAGCTCACCTTCAGCACATTATCACAGGTGAACTAAAAACATTGTATGCACTGTAGAGGTCAAATGTCTTGATTTTTTGCCAGAATGTCTGTCTGAATAATATTTTGGTCAAGAACTGTGTTAGGTCACTAGGGTTTCAAAAACTATGTCACAGGGCAAAATGATGTTTTACAAATATTATTTTCATTGCAGGTATAAACGTGTTAACTCAAAAGCTGCGAACAAATGGTCAGTTATACCTGTTAAAGAAGTAAAAAGCTACTTCTACATTTCTGATTTGTTACTACAAATTGGAAACAACTACACCCAGAAGGAAACACCATTAAGAGCTAAAACACCTATGCAAATTGATGACCCTAAAAGAATAGCAAAGACATTATACCCAAAATCCCTACCAAAAACAGCAGAACTGAAGACAAAACAAAGGAGAAAAAAGGTTAAACTAAAGTGAAATGCACTCTGTTAGTTGGGATTTGAACATACGACTGCTAGATTGAAAACAGAGCTTACCAGAGTGGGCTACAAAATATTCAAATCAACTCAAATCAAATGGATCACATGAATCTGAAAGGATTGAGTCATCGAGGGATAAACAACATTCAATATCAAGATCCTCATGGTTTGCTGAAAAAAAAGAGCGATGGCAGAGTCCATTTGGGAACCAAAGGACATTATTCCAACAATTTTAGTAAAAGGTCACCAGGCAATGTAACAGGCGAAATATAAAGCCATTCAATCTCATGATTTCTCATAATAGGTTATAAAAGTTATCCTTCCTTGTTAGCTCGGCTGTTTTCGGAGAAAACCCGAGATATTGTTATCACCTTGGTGTCGTTCAGGTCGGCATTGGCGAGACAAACTTAACCTTGGTAATATCTCTATTGTTATTGAAGATATCCTCATGAAACTTGGCATGTGTATTGACCATCTAAGAGCTATCTAGACTATCAACGGGGATAATTCTAAAAGTGTTTTTGTAAGAGTTATGCCCCTATTGCGACTTCGAATTTTTGCATATTCCAGCACCTGCAGCCGAGCGTTGGCACCCATGGGCGGTGATCTTGTTTTAGTTTTTAGCTTACCTGAGCACAACATGCTCATGTTGAGCTTTTGTGATAGTTTATTGTCTTCTGTACAGGTGTATTCTGTTGTCAACAATTTCTACAAGTCAAAAATTTCAAGAAATCTTTCTCAAATTTGCTGTAAATTCTTGGGTCATCATAAGGAATATCCCATCAGAATAAAGTGACTTTGTTACTAATATATAGAGAAAAAGTGGCCTCATTGAGAATTCTCCTGCTATTCAGATCATAATTTTGGTTCTACCATTCCCAAACTTGCTGAAATAGATACTCTTGTATTTTCTGTGTTACAGCTTATGTGATCAAATTGTTGGTCTTTTTATCTATTAACTTGTTGAAAATATTTGTTTGGTCATCAGAATGACCATTTATGTTTATACATTGATAAGGGCTGATGAATAGGCACAAAAATAAAGTTAGTCAAGCAATTTAGGGTCATCTTGCTAAAATTTGGTGCTCCTGGGCATAGCAAAATTTAGGCCTCAGATTCACAATTTGTGTAGAGGTCTTCAAAGCAACATTATTTGAAATAGAAGTCAATACGGTTGATTGGGTTGAATGCCACTTTTAACATTAGTTCAGTCACAGAGGCTGGAGCATTTAATCATGGATTTCTCACACCAGTGCTACCATTACATTCTTTCCAAGCCTCCAACAACTCATCCCACTTAAGTTTACATTTATCCATCCTTTGGTGGGAGTCAAATTTCTGAAAGGATATTTGCGGCCGTCTTGGATAGAACCTGGGGCCCTAGTCCAAATAGTGCGTCTATAAAAACCAAATGGCAAACTTTTAGACTGGTCTGATTGGAAAGAAATAACAGATGACATTTCAAATTGTTCTTAAATTAAAAACTAGAGGCCCACAGGGCCTTATCAGTCGCCCGAGTCCAAAGAGCACAAAAACAAATAGTCCACCAGATTATGCTACATAATAAATATCAAAGCTCTAAGCCTTTTAGTTTGGGAGAAGCAGATTTTTAAGTTTTCACTAAACAAGCCTATGTAAACTTGGGACATCTTGAAACAAGCAAATTCTGAACCTAGGGCCATAATTCATACAATCTTGATGGAGGTCCACCAGGTGATGCTACAAACAAAATATTAAAGCTCTAAGACCTCCTGTTTGGGAGGAGAAGAGTTTTAAATGTTCACTATATAAGCCATATGTAAAATTTGTGATGTCCGAGAGTGGGCTAATTATGACCCTAGGGCCATAATTCATACAATATTGATAGAGATTCATATGTTAAATTTGTGACATCCGGGAATTGGCAAATTTTAATCCTGAGGCAATAATTTGTACAATCTTGATAGAGGTTCACCAGATGATGCTGTATACCAAATATCAAAGTTCTAGGTCCTCCTGTTTGGGAGAAGAAGATTTCTAAAATTTTCACTATATAAGCCTTTTGTAAAACTTGTGATGTCCGGGAACGGGCTAATTCTGTCTTTGGGGCCATGATTTATACAATCTTAATAGAAATTCACAAGATGATGCTACGTACCAAATATGAAAGCTCTAGACCCTCTAGTTTGAGAGAACAAGATTTCTAAAATTTTCATAATATAAGCCTATGCTAAACTTGTGAAGCCCAGGAACGGGCTAATTTTGACCCTGGGGTTATAATTCATACAATATTGCTAGAGGTCCACTAGATGATGCCACATACCAAATATCAGAGCTGTAGGTCTTTCGGTTTGGTAGGAAATGATTTTGAAAGTTGTCACTATGTAAGCTTATGTACACCCCCCCCAAGCACAGCCATTTCTGGACAGATTATTTTTTCTTTTACAAACTTGATAGTCCTTGCCCTAAAGACTCTAAATACCAAATAAGAATCTAAACTTACAACCGCTTCATGACAGGAAGATTTTTAAAGATGTACCCTTTTTGCCCCTTGTGGTGCCCCAAGGGGAGATAACTCCATGATGTGTACAAATCTGAAGGGCCTTCCCATAAGAATGCTTCCTGCCAAGTTTGGTTGAAATCCGTCCAAGAGTTTGTAAGAAGTTGAAAATGTAAAAGTTAACGCACGACGACGGACAAAACAAGATCACAATTGGTCACCATGACCTTTGGTCAGGTGACCTAACAAGTAACAATGCAGGAAACATTGTGTGAAAAGGAGAATATGAGTTTTACAAGATATATGCGTTTGTACTTTTCCGCAAAGTTTTCCATGATAATATTTTGCAGGGCCTAAAAATGCTCTAATGTGTGGTTTTAGTTCATCAACTTTACAGACCATGTCATTAGCAAAAAATTGGGCCATCTGTTATGTCTGGTTTTCACAAAATCATTTCCAATTTCTTTTTATTAGTAAGGTGTTTCAGGACAGAGCCCAAGTGAGACCTTTGGAGTAAACAAACATTGTCACATTAAAAAGGTGGAACATACAGGCCTCATGGTCTTTAACAAGAAGAATTTTTAGATGTTCTTTGTTTTGGCCTTTCTCTGACCAGTGCATACAAGAACTCATTTTCAAATATTTGTTTAATGGAATTCCTGTGAGGACCTATTTGCACAACTGGTCATATTAATATCCTTTTGATGTCATTCACAAATAACTTGTGCTATTATCTATCTGTTATATTGTTATCATTGTCAGGTATATTAAATATAAAATTGTACACCAAAATATTACTTTGATAACTTTTAATTCGCTACACATAATTGATACAGTGGTGACTCAGGACTATTTAAATTGCACAGGTTGGGCCATAATTTATACAACGTGGGTAGAGATCCGGCAGATGAAGCTACATACCAAATATAAACAAGATGTGTTTGTGAAACACTATGCCCCCGAAACAGGAATTCTTTATAAATGGGTGATTTTTATTGTTGTTTTTTTTTCTTTGCTTTAGGGAAAATGGTTAAAATTTTTATCTTGACCTTGATGAAATGACCTTCCCCAGTTGCGCCTTGTTGAGACCTATCTACATACCAAATATTAGCATTGTAACTTAATCAGTCTTGAAGTTATAGGAAAATGTTTAGATGGCAGGTTAAGTTGTGCAGACAGACACTGGTAAAACAACATGCCACCGATCTATCGATGCGGGGGCATAAAAACCTAGGCATATCCACTTGAGAGAAGATCTTTTAAGTTTTTAATTTAGAACCTATGTTTAACTTGTGACGTCTGGGAATGGACTAATTTTGATCCTGAGGCAATGATTTGTTCAATCTTGATAGAGGTTCACCAGGCAGATGAGACTGCATATCAAAGTTATAGGTCGTCTTGTGTGGGAGAAGATATTAGTACTTGCACTATATTAGCCTTTTGTAAAACTTGTGGTGTAAGGGATTGGCTAATTATGACCCTGGGGACATAATTTATACAATCTTGATGGAGGTACCTAGATGATGCTCCATACCAAATATCAAAGCTGTAGGCCGATCCTTTTGAGAGAAGATATTTAAATATTCACTATATAAGCCTATGTTAAACGTGTGACGTCCGGGAATGGGCTAATTCTGGTTCTGGGACCATGATTTATACAATCTTGATATAAATCCACCAGATGATACTACAAAATATAAAAAACCAGTATGGGAAAAGACATTTTTTTAAATTTTCACTATATTAGCCTATGATAAACTTGTGACGTCTGGGAACGGGCTAATTTTGACACTGGGCTTATGATTTATTCAATTTTGGAAGAGGTCCAATAAATTATGCCACATACCAAATATCAGAGCTTTAGGACTTCTGGTTTGGTAGAAAAAGATTTTTAAAGTTGTCACTACATAAGGCTTTGCACCCCCCACCTTGTACAAACTTGATAGTCCTTGCCCTGAAGACTCTAATTAACAAATGTTGCCATGAACCTAACTCATATTTATAGTTAAACCTTTCCTGTTCAATTCCTGTTTTTTTTCGTCCTTGCGATTTTATAATTGAGAAACTATTGTAGACAAATAAGAACTTGCTTTTGACAAGCAATTTCTTCCTTTTCAACAATATTTTCTATTCTACTGAATGGTTACTTATTTTTAAATCCTCTTTGAACTTTCATCTGTTAATCCTTTGAAATTGGAAATATCTAAAATATTGCTATACAAGAAAGGGTTAAATGGCACATAAGTTCTGATCAACTATGAACAATTTCACATGCAATCATAAATGTTAGGATAATTGGCAAAAGGCTGACCCTGCCCATTGACTCCGGCGGGAAGTCCTTTTTTTTGAAACATTTATGGCCAATACTATGTAAAAAAAGAGGACCATGATGATCCTAAATTGCTCACCTTGATCATCTTCCATTCTGCTGTTTGAAAAGGCAACCAGAGCCCAATAACTGTAACCAGTTTCATGAAGATTAATCCAAATGTGTGGCCCCTCAAGTGTAAAACAAGAATTTGACATTTAGGCCCCTTTTTCCCATTTTTTTCCAAATAGAAACTTTACATAGTCAATAGGGTTCATCCCAATGACCTTACAATTATTCTGGCTACGTTTCATGAAGACTGAGGAAAAATTGTGGCCTCTAGAGTCTAAACAAAGCATTTGTCAGGTCCCTTTTCAATGTTTTCCAATAGAACCCTCCCATAATCAATAGGGTTCATTCTTATGACATAGAAATTGTTTTGGCCACTTTTCTTGCTGACAGCCAAAATTGTTGCCTCTAGAGTGTTGACAAAGGAATTGTCATTTAGGCCCATTTTTCTGTGTTTTCCAATAGAACCTACCCATAATCAATAGGGTTTATCCTAATGACCCAACGACAATTTTGGCCAAGTTTCATGAAGACTGGGCCAAAATTGTGGCCTCTAGAGAGTAAACAAAGAAATTGTAATGTTTTTCCAATAGAACCTTCCCATAATCAATAGGTTTCATCCTAGTGACCTAATCATTATTCTGGCAAAGTTTGATAAAGAATAAGCCCAATTTGAGGCCTTTAACCAATTCCCACACAATGACGCTTTTATACGCCCCTCAATATAAAAGCTTTGGAAAACATTGTGGAAAAAGAAGAAATTGCTTGTGACAAAAAGACGAAGAAATTTAAAATTCTATCAACTTGAAATTGTCGTCTGCAGCTTCTTTCAATTTGGACCAGTCTAAACTTTCACCGTGTGGGAAAGGGTTAAGGTGTAAACCAGGAAATTGTCATAAGTCACTTTTCCTGTGTTTTCAAATAGAACCTTCCCATAATCAATAGGGTTCATCCTTTGGACCTTACAATTATTCTGAGCAAGATTCATGAAGATTTAGAAAAAACTGTGTCCTCTAGGATGTAAACACTTAATTATTGATGAAGGATGACAAACATTTAAATGATAACAAAAGCTCACCATGGGCACTTTGGACTCTTGTAAGCTAAAAATGCTTCACATAAATGGCAACATATGTCATAGTTCAAATCTTACTAACAGTCTAAAATTAATGATTTTATTGGTCGACAGATTATTTGATTGACAGCAGGGATTGGTCAATTGGACAGACAATCTTGGATGGATAGACAGAAAAACAAAAAGCCATGGCAACATCCCTCTGCCTATCAGGCAAGGGTATGAGTGCTAGTTGGGATTGAAATTATAGAAAATTAAGCTTCTTTTTTTTTTGTTTCGAGCAATTTCATCTTTACCAAAATGTTTTCTAAAGGTAATTTTCATATAGGTCAGAGTAATATCAAGTACACTGAAACATCCCATCTCTGCAAGAAATATGCTGAATTCTACCAACCTACACCCTGTCAGGATGGGATGAATCCTGTGTATCGACCAGATAGACTAGGAAATTTATTTCTTATAACTTGGACACAACAAGCAGGAACAGTACGCCTATCATCTTTCAGTAGCCTTCCGTATAGCCACAAGATGTACTGCCTATATGCAGCATGTCTGAAGGCCCTGTTAGTGTCTTCCACTGTTTCTGCTTGTTGAGCAAAGACATCATTTCTAAATGTATGCTGTATATAAAGAGTCAGCTCATCTGTAACAACCAATCCCATTTCCTGAAATGATACATAGATTGATTTTACATTAAAATTGATGGAATAATGTCACATTAAGTCAACTGTGATATAAAATCATTGAATGAGACTGAAAGTGATTGTGAACCTCCCATATTTATTACAAGCTTTTTCGTTATTTAAGCGACTTAAGCAGCTCTTGCACGGAGCATAACAGAATTTGTTGTTTTTCAAATTTCTAAATGTAATGCTATTGTTTTTTTAAATATCTGATTGGTCCTTTTTGATGGATAGATCATATATATCTTTATATTGGCAAAAATGCCCTTATCTGTCAAGTTTTTTTCCAAGTATTATCTCTAAATGGTACAGTATTCTGTAGACTTTTTATCCTAACATATTAGAAAGATGATACTGTGTATTAAATGTACATGTTTGTCAATTTGTTGAATAAATCTTGAGAACCAAACTTCTTATATTGTTTTAACTGACATGAAGTTTATTCCATTTCATTTGTGGTCAATTTTTGCCAGCATATTTTTCTAGTTTATTTTTTCTAAAAGTAAAGCTTCCACTATTGACCTGTATTGTCACTGTTATTAACCTTTGTCATGCTGAATAACATCCTCTGCAGGGTTCAATTAAAGTCAAAAGGCTGAAAGCACTACTTGTGGATTACTTTCTATTTTGAAAATTCATACAATAATCATTATGGTTTAATAGGGAAAGGCAAGTGTCTACTAAGTCTACTAAGATCAGACTGCACACATGTGCAGGCAGATGTTTGTCTATACCCCCTGTCTAAACAGGAACATTTGGATTCAGCATGACAAGGGTTAATTATCTATCACTGGTCTATTCGGTCTTGTAGAAAATTTCATTAGCCTAGCTTAGTTTATTTGGTCTGTAGTATGCTGTACTTTCAATCCTTGGTTAGAACACCCTCTCCACCAACATTCTTCTGGACAATTGATTAACATATTCAGAACATACATCATTTGTCTTTCAAAAACTAAATAATGATAATTAGTACACCTGAATGACATTAGTAGCTAGTTGCTGGATAAATGGTGTGGAAACTGATGTTGGAAATGACAGAAGGCCATAGATATGTATGCAATCTTCCTCAAAACTCAAAAAAATGTTGAAAGCATGAAATCCGTGCAATCAGTCTTGCAACAATTCAATAGAGAATAATTTATCAATTCCATTTTCGAACAAGGTGCCAAATTGTCACAAGATACGCCCATCACACTGCTTAATATTAACTGGGGGTTTGAATAGAACTGAGGTTATTTTGAATGAATATTTTTTGTCAAACAAAGTATGAAAAACAACAAAGGACAATAACTCAAAATATACACTAGGTAGAGTTATGGTTCTTGTACACTGCACTCCCATTTGGTGAGCTCTATCCATCCATGAAGTTTCATGATTCTAGCTATTATACTTTTAGAGATATACTCCGGACAAGATTCAAGTATGAAAAACAACAAAGGGCAATAACTCAAACAATAGGCCAGGTAGAGTTATGGTTCTTGTGCACTGCACTCCCCCTTGGTGAGATCTATACACCAATGAAGTTTCATGATCCTAGCTATAATACTTTTAGAGATATACTTTGGACAAGATACAAGTATGAAAAACAACAAAGGGTAATAACTAAAAAAATAGGCCAGGTAGAGTTATGGTTCTTGTGCACTGCACTCCCCTTTGGTGAGATCTATACACCAATGAAGTTTCATGATCCTAGCTATTATAATACTTTTAGAGATATACTCCAGACAAGATTCAAGTATGAAAAACAACAAAGGGTAATAACTCAAAAAATAGGCCAGGTAGGGTTATGGTTATTGAGCACTGCACTCCGTTTTGATGAGAAGAATACAGCTGCCAAGTTTAAAGACAATCGGATTAACGGTGACAGAGTTATGCTCCGGACAAAGAAGTGGACACCGCCCGGACGCCACGGGTGATCCCATAATACGTCCCGTCTTCAACGGGCGTACAGGCCTCCTAGCAGGCCAAAACAAAATTAAAGGTTTTTATAAAGGCTCCAATGTATGAAAATAAAGGCCTTTTAGTGTAAAATATGAAAAAATAAAGAGTGAATAAAGGCTATTTTCGTCGAAGTTCTCATTTCTTTATTAAACCCACAGTCATACCAAAGTCATTTTTTGATGTTATATACTGTTTGAATTATGCAATATAATACATACCTTATTTAATGTGTATACCTATTTTCTCTGCATATTTATATCATACATAGCTACTGTTTTACAGTGTAGGAAAATGCAGAACAAAATCCATTACTTGCTTTAAGCTAGCACGGCAACCAGTCAGGGCAAATATAAAGGTTTTGAGAGAGAATTACAGGCTATTTTGGCGTTTTAAAGGTTTTCTGGGGAAATGTAAAGGTTTTAAAGGTTTGCTCTGAAATTAAAGGTTTTAAAGGTTTCACTAGGAGGCCTGGGCGTATAAAAACGGCCTCAACAAAGTAAAATGCAATTTGAGGTAACATTACCGGTCTGATACTATTTCAATACTGTGGAGCCATACCACAGCACAGTTTGTCCTCGTCTCTAGTCATGTGTGGGCATCTTCTGCACACACACCATGCAGGTGGTCCGTTATCATCTTCAGGTTGCATTGGTGGCTCTGCCTCCTCTCTCTGCGAGAGTATTGCTGTAACATCAATAAAAAAGGCTGGTTGGCCCACCGCAACCTCTTTCATTATTCTTTTTCTGTCAATCTTTCAATCATATCGTGAAAAAAACAAGAAATCTGAGTCAAAACTCCCTGATTTTACACCCACTTGCAGTATCAAGTTAACTACAGTGAAAATGAAAATCTCCCTCAATGAAACATATTCCATAAGCACCATGTAGAACAACTAGTTGAACCACATACCCATTTTCAAACGCATACTATTATACCCAGCATGTCCTAAAATGAAAGACATAAAACAGGAAGTAGTATACTTGCAGAACCTAAATTGAGTATGCACCATGTAGGATCCTTAACTGAACCTCACCACAAAATTTCTTGTCATATCTATGAATAATTGCTAACAAAAATTTTTCTAAATATACCACTATACCAGCCAATGCAGGAAAATGAACCAAGTCATAAAACTGGAGGTCGTTATTTTGCGGACCTAAATTCTGTAAAAGTTATATAGGACCCTTAGCTGAAGCTCATAACAAAGTTATATGTCATATCTATGATTAGTTGCCGAGAAAATGCGACGAAAATATACCACTTTACCAGTCAATCTCACCTGAGATAAAGGCTCTTTTTCTTTCAACAGTCTAATTTCATGTTCAGGTAAGGATTATGATACAAATGGGCCATAATAACATATATAGACTATGTACATGGGGATCCAAAAGTCTATATTACAAATTCCAAGGCTTTAGGGCAATTTGATAGAAGGAAAAAACTTTTTCCTCCCTCTGGATCCATGGGTTATAATTTCAGAAATAAGCAAGAAGTCTGTGAACTGACACTTTATGTCTTTAATCCCCCCTCCCAGGGCTGGGCCTGGGGACATGAGGATCATGATTTAATATAAATAATAATAAATAATAATATAAATAATATTATTTTGTAATTGTGAACGGACTAACAGATGGACAGATGGATGATGACCAGTCACAATAGCTCACCCAGAGCACTTTGTGATCAGGTGAGCTAAAAACAGTAAAAAGGAATCCAAAAAAGCTAAAAACAGTAAAAAGGACTCCAAAAACTGATATGCTCTACATGTATAAAATGATGGGTCGAATAGACAAACTGAGTTCACAACAAAACTAAATTTGCCTCCAGGATAATCTATTATTTCTGATAGAAAAGATTCCGGTATATGAATTCAGACTACAAATTTAATGCAAATTCTTCTTGAACTATAATTTCTATTTCTTACCGTATCTATATCTTCAAATAGACGGGACAATCTTTGTCTTTTTGAACGTCTAAGCTCTGGCATTTCACTTGGTTTAGCCTCCTGTAAGCCACAGATTCCATAATTTCAACAAATCATAATATTTGCGAACAATGTAGCTAATAGGGACTTGTCACACTTGGATTTTTCTACTTTATACCATCAATCTAGTATAAAGGAATTCAAATGCAACAAGTCCCTGTGATGCTGACTACCCCAAAAATGAAAAATATAAATAATCAGACACATGCAGATGTGAATGTCCAGAAATAAAAAACTTTACATGTGCAATCTTCTATATTGTATATCATTTGCCAAAACGTGGTAACTACAGATTGGATACCACCATAGCTACTATAACACAGCACTCTGTGATATGATTCACATAAGTCGGAGGATATCACAATTAAATCGCAGATATGTGATTGATTGATTAAATTTTGTTTGTTAGAATGGGGTTTTACGCCGCTTTCAACAACCTTTCAGTTATATTGCAGCAGCTGGAGCACCTAACAATGGAATCCTATTATTTCTCACACCAGTACTACAATTACATCCTTTCCTACCCTCCACCTGCTATCTCACATAGGTGTATGTTTATCTACCCATTGGTGAGAGACAAATAGTCAGAAAGGATGAGTGCCGCAGTCGGGGATCGAACCCAGGACCTCTAGATTGACAGTCCAACGCTTGATTGAATTCAACACCACTTTTAACAGTATTTCAGTTAAATCGTGGCGGCTGGAGCACCTAACAATGGATTCCTGGTATTTTTCACACCTGTACTACCACTACATCCTTTCCTAGCCTCCAGCTGCTATCCCACTTAGCTTTACGATTATCCACCCATTGGTGAGAGACAAGCATATTTGTGAAAAAAAGTTTGACATACAGACTCTGACAAAATAAAAAACAAGATGTGTTTGTGAAACACTATGCCCCCGAAACGAGAATTATTTAGAAACTGGTAAAGGGTTAAAATTTTGACCTTGACCTTGATATAATGACCTTCCCCAGTTGAGACCTATCTACATACCAAATATTAGCATTGTAACTTAATCGGGGTTGAAGTTATATGAAAATGTTTACTTTGAGGTTAAGTTTTGCAGACAGACGGACACCGATAAAACAATATGCCCCCGATCTTATCGATGCGGGGGCATAAAAATTCAATAACACTCCATGATATAAAGATCGTCGATGGGTTCTCGCATTTGAATTTGTTAAAAAACGAAGCTAGGAAAATGAATTTTTGTTTTCCTTTATCGCAAATGCATTATTCATGATCAAGTTTTTACTAAAGGTACCAGTGAGGTAAAAAGTTATTATATTATTACACAAACAATAGAGGCCGCCGTCGACAAATATTGACAAACAACCAAATATTATGAGTAAAACTGACCTCTCCATTGCTCGATGATGTTGATTCAGCCATGTTTGTTTTGAATTTTCCGCACAAGTCACGTGGTTATGGTCACGCTGAAGTGCGTCCCTTATCACGTTTCGCTAAAGTGCCCAGATTCCCGCGCGAAAATATCGGGTCTAAATAGACGGGAATAACCCCCTTGTCTTCTTCGCCTCCAGACAAAAGCGACTAAAATAACCGGGATTATGGTACGTTTAAGCAAAATTTCATAGCCAGTCTTTGTTTGTATTGCAATTCGTAGGTAATTACATTAAATGAACTTATTTAGAAAAATTGCAACATATCTATGCAAGAGCCGCTTTAACGCTTTAAGTTGAGTGAGGTATTGTCTTGGTGGTAATCTAATAGGCCTAAAGTAGCTTTTTGTGGCTTCATCGGAAAGGTTCAGCGGAATTCCAGGTTATTTTTAGAAATCACTGAATTCGGCTGTCGACATCGAATGACCTCATTTGCATATGACCAAAAGTCAACTGAAGGTAACAAATTTACTAGCGAAACAGCCAACGTCCTAGTTCATGTCACATAAAAGGGTTAGCGCAAAACTACGGTAAATCTTTATATTACTAATAACGCTTACGACAGTTTTGAACTGATCTTAACAGTATTAAAGACCGGCTAGCGAACATTACTCCTGATGATATAACGATGACGTTGGTGTGATGTAATTTAAGCTAAATTCAAGGTTACAACGATTATTTGCACCACGTGAATGATCATATAGTCTTCGCAACGGTCTCGGATTAATCTAAAAATAGGTTAATAGCCTACGTAGAATATTAAGGAAATACCCTGCTTTTTTCTGATAAGCGACCTCAGAATTTTGCAAAACTACTTTTCGGCATATTGTATTCAAATAGTATACGAGAGGAAATAGAAATAATTAAAATCTGTGACATGAGAAAAACAACGATACCTACCTTAAGTATCATGAAAATGTGATAAAAAGATGTGATACCTTATTCATTTTATGAATTAATATGTAAAATATTGAAATCGAATGAGTAATCGCTGGCTGACAAGATAGACATTTTGTGTGTTTGTACAGAAGAAAGCGAGTCGATGCGTTACAAATATGTACCAATATGAGTAGGTCAAAGTTGTCGTTCTAAGACCTCGTAACTACAGCTTGAATCAAGCTGTAGTTATGAGGTTTTAGAACAACAATGTTTTCCCCATGGGGTAAAGTCACTAATTTTTGCAATTCATTCAATGGCCAACTGAAAATGGAAATAGATATAGCGTTTTATATTGTATTAAATTTCCCTAAAGGATTTTTTATCATATTTCCTACAAAAGATTCGTTTGTCTACGTAGGTGATAATGAAATATGACAGCGAAACTCTATACCATGTCGTTTTAACAAAAGTTGTTACCTCCCCGAATGATTTGTTTGTTTGTATAGGGATTTACGCCGCCTTCAACAATCTTTCAGTAATATCGCGGCGGCTGGAGCACCTAACAATGGAATCCTGGTATTTCTCGCACCAGTACTACCATTACATCCTTTCCTAGCCTCCAGCTGCTATCCCACATAGGTCTACGAGTATCGACCCATTGGTGAGAGACAAATAGTCGGATAGGATGAGTGCCGCCGTCGGGGATCGTACCTGGGACCTCTAGATTGACAGTCCGACGCGCTACCAACTGCCCTATGACGGCGGCACCCTCCCCGAATGATAAAAATAAGTAATCGTGCTCTTGAATAATACATGTATTACTTTCGCTTATTAAGAAGACATCAGCAATGTGAAGAATATGTGATCAATGAGCGACAGAATGTTAGATCACAACAGACGATCAGCTAGTTTAAAGGATATGGTATCTTGTGTACAATATGACTTATTTTTTTGTTCATGATTTCACTGGTATTGTTAAACACCCTCAGTCCAATCAGTCCAAGACTGTGATATACTTTCCTGCAATATTTATTTGTATTTAAAATTTCCTTTGTGTTGAGCGAATATCTGAACAAATCTGTTTGAAAGCCTCGTTGGTTTTTATTAACAGGACCACGTGTCGAAGACATGCTGTATCCCACCATTTTCATGTTTAAAAAATCATATAGAATTTTAGCTGTTCTGCCCGGATCTTTGAAATCTTTAAATTGGATTATCTTTACTCTGTCTGGGAATAAAATTTTACTGCCCAAGCAATGTCGTTTTCCATTCGTTTGCACAGAACCTTTGCATCGGAAGAAAGTGAAGAAGGGGAAGATTTCCTACCGTGATACCAATCGATACTTTTTCGACTGTTCAAAACGGCCCTGGGATCGCGAAACAATTGGATGAGTTTCAAGCGATTGTGATTTTCTTAAAGATATTTCACATGTGAGGTATCCATTCTCAAAACCTTTGTGGCTCTGTGTTTTGTTGTCTTACAGCGTTTTATCCATGTTTCGTAACACTCTTTGGTAGATAATTGTGGACATCCTTTGCATTTCACTCTAGTTTGAGTGCAATCAGTACAGTTTGGTGGCTTTACCCTCCCGCATGCCTTACAGTTAGTATAAGGATTACGACATTTCTCGACGACTTGGCCGATTGCTCCTGTAAAAAGATCTCAGAGATTGATTCGGGTTTTTTAACTCTAGAAAGCCGAGCTCGCCAGATATTTGAGCTTGGCGGTGACCTTGACGTCATGAATTGTTTTCGTTCAAATGTCATATCTGCTCATGATGGAGAACAGTTGTTCCTATTCATTTTGAAATACATACGCATTGTAGATATTCTCTGGACAAGCTCAATTTTAACAGTTGTCCTTGAGCTGTGACCTTAACCTCTCAGCTTTGCGAAATCTGGTTTTAAAAGGCAACATTACTCTCGATGGACAAAAATTGTCCTTAGTTACTTTGAAACGAACATATAATCACAGAAACAACGCTCTGGACAAGCTCTATTTGATCGTTTGGCCTTGAGTGGTGACCTTGACTTCGGAGCTATCCGAAATTTTGATTCAGATGGCAAGTTATCCATAAATGTAGGAGATACGCACATGCACCGACTTATGATTGTGACAACTATGCCTCGCTGATCGCAAGTGAGATTGACAAAAAATATACACCATACATATTTCCTCAAAGGTGTTTTTTCTTTTAATATTATTAAAAACAACGGTTCAAAATGGATATTAAATGATCTTAACCCCTGAAAATTTTAATGCTCAAAAGGATAAGGGTATAAGTATCTGATATACTGAACAAAAATGAAAATTAGACGCTCCGAATTTTTTGCGACCAAATTTTCATATAAGGTATACTGCAAGACATTTTTGTGCATTAAAATACCACAAAATATTTGGCTATTCGTAGTGAAATATAAATTTCTAAGCGGTATGATGCTATGTGAATAAACGCCAAAAAATAGGATCCCTAAAAGAGATAATCAAAAGATAGCACTATGAATTCTATAAAGATTGTGTCTACATCTATCATCTCTAACAGCAACACAGATTCGTACATCTTAGTACATATCGAGGCCTTGAGCAAATACATAGTATGGCTCTATACAATGAATAGAGCCATACTATGCTTTTGCTCTAAGCCCTCGATATGTGAATACTGCATAAGGAAGACGTTTCCGTTGTGCAATAAGAATGCGTTCAAGATTTGTACTCTAAGTTAAGACAAATTTGAATCAAATGACAGCAAGATTTATGGTATGCACGTGTAATATTTGTTTTCCGTTTTCCTCATTCTACACGGTAGCGGAAAGCACGTGGCTTTCTTTAATTACATGCGGTCACATGGTCTTTGCTTGCTATGTCATAGCTTAGAATGTTTTTGGATTTTGTTTTACACTGGCCAACAAAGATATGGGAAAATCTCAACTTTTCATTTTTAGTCAGTACACTTAAATATGAACTTGATTTGGTTTTATTGTTATTTGACGGGCCAAAGTGGCGTATTGGTTGGTTTTTAGCTATGGTTCAGCGTAATCACAAATTATTCCTTAAATTCATGTCATTCGGAAGTCGAAACCGCTTGACCTAATTTACATGTTGCCAAATTTAACTGAAGAAAACGAGTTGACATTTGCAAAAATCGATATCATGAATTATGTCGCATCATGTGATTAGGGCAAAGCTATTGTTTTTGCCTTATTAAATAAGGTAAATATTTAGACTGTATTGTCACTCTCCGCATGGTTCGACTGTCGTTTTTCTTTTGTGTGTGAGCGTTTTTTATTTATTTTTTTTTTCTTTTTCTTTTTTTTTTTGGGGGGGGGGGGTCTTCTGAAAACGTGAATCTTCTTTCTACTAAACTTTCTTAATACATAGATTGCGTTAATTTCGTTGGTTTTATCTCATTATTGTTATTCGTTGTTTTTTCTATAAACAGAAAAAATGTTATCAAGATGATTCTTGCTATCTAAAGACATGTGTAATCCCAATTACTTATCAAGCCCCCATATTAATGTGCCATCCCCCATACAAACTATTTCTCACTCTTCCTCATTCAAGTGTTGCCCCTTTAATAGATTTACCTCAACAAACAAAACAAGATAATTAAAATCTCAATTTGCTTGATACAACCAATTTCTTTGTTTCCACAATGTTTTCTAAAGCTTTAACTTGATGTGCGTAAAAAGGAGCGATTCTTTGGGAATGGGTTAAGGCATTACATGTGTTTTGATTTTGTTGGAATGGTTTTACGCCACTTTAACAGTCCTTCAGTCATATCGCGACGATCAGAGCACCTAAGACAATATCTGACTCAAATTTAAGTCTTGAGTTTAATTTTGGGCAATTGACATATTTTTCGTATCAGGTTTTTAGAAACTTCGATACCTCCCTTTAAGTCTATAAAATAAGAGGGTGGTTTTTCGTTGTTGTTGTTTTGTTTTCATTCATGTATGAACCTAAAAAGTAAATTACTTTTATTTAATGAATCAATTCGCGTCGCGTATTCATATAGTTATTTTAAGTTTTTAGGTTCATATCTCAATGGAAATAAATTTAGAATTTAAAAATCAAGTTATTTCAGTTATTTACACGTTAATTAAATGTAAATTTACCCAGCAGCACAGTATCAAAAAGTTTGCTAAAATATATTAACCTTGTCATGCTGAATAAAGCCCTCTCCAAAGATTATCTTTAAATCAAAGGACTGAAGGCACAGAAAGCACTCGTTTTGGTTAAGTAATTGTCTAGAAAATTAATGATAGACAATACCAGCTTTAAAGGGACAAGCAGTGGGTATGTGCAGCCTGATCTTTGTCTAGACCTCCCTTTGTCTAAACAGGAATGTTCCGGGTTCAGCATGACAAGGGTAAATTAAATTATTAAAGTTCAGGAACTCATTCGACTCAAATTTCAGAATATATAGGAATCATCATCATATCTAAAAAGGAGTTTTCTTCTCACAGTACAGAGTTTATCGTCTATCCTTACTGATTTTGGCTTGCAAAGTGTTAGCTTTGATAGTTGAAGTTAACAGACAAAATTTTGAGGTCGTCTCAAAGTTCGACGAGTGCAAACTGCCACTGGAGGCTTAACCACATAATTCATTGAATGCCTACGCCATAAAAAGTAGTTCTGATGTATTTCATGAATATTGCAAACTCTGCAAGCAAGTTTATCTTCTATGTATTTTAGTCACTTTAGCACATAGTAAATGGCCCCAATCAGAGTTTTCAAAGAAATTGCAGACGGCAGTTTCAAATTGTTAGAATTCTAAGATATTGATCTCTCTATGTAGAAAACAATGTGGAAAATGAAGAAATTGCTTCTAATAAGCGATTTCTTCATTTTCCACATTGTTTTCCACAACGTTTTCCTCGGGTGGGGTAAAAAGGAGGGATTGTGTGGGAATGGTTAACTCCTTGCTTAATCTAGTTTCTTTATCGTGATGACTTTTAAGATTATTGATCAAAACATTACTTTGCTAGCTTAGAGTAATTTTCAGTACTTTGATTTCTTCCATTTGGACAGGATCCTTTGGCTTAACATGAAATCATCTGAAGTTGATTTTCTAATTTAGAAATATGAACATCTAGTGAAATACTTTGAAGATTACACCATTCGCTTGATAAAATACACAACTAAACTCACTGTGTGCAAAGCTTCCAGCTGATCAAATTAGCGTTTTCCCTTTCGTAGTTGTAAATCGTGTTTTGCTGACTTTTGTCTTTTTGGTTGAGCTAAAGTTTGAACCAGGAGTACATCACGTTAAAAATTGAGCTAGTTTGTCTCATCAAGGAGCTGAATAAGTTTGAAAGAAAATAGTTTGATAGAAGTTAGGCTACACATGGTCTGGTCAATGTCAAACCTTTTTTCTAGTTCACAGAATGTCCAATGCATAATTTAAGACAAAACCAAATGAATTATTCGTTTGGTTGATGAACCAAATTGATAGTTGATTTCAGCCATTCCCCATACACAGGTTACTTATTTTTTTGTTGTTGTTGTTGTTCATATAGAAATAAATACAAATATCACAATAATTCATTCATTAAAGATGTAAGATCCAATTAGAGACAATGATTTGTGGGAATTATTTACCCCCACTTTTATTCTAATTAAAATTAAAAGGCATTAATAATGATAAAATATAAGCGAACTTGCAAAATAAAATGTAAATGCTGGTCAGTTCTTTTTGCACGAAAGCAAAATATGGCTTTTTACTTGTGGGTTCTGCGTGACTCAGTAGTTGCAGCGCACTGAAAGAAGACGAGGGTTGCTGGTTCAAACCATGGTCTCGTCGCTTGAAACATGGGTATATTCTTGGACAATACATTTCAGAGCACTAGCCTAGTACTTGTGAATTCAGAGAGCACATGAATAAGCGAACTTTACTGTGATGTAACAGAAAGACTATTCAAATCGACTTCTTTAGATACCATTCAATTAAACCTAAGATCAGACTGAAGACTCATCTTGCAATGATGGGTATACCAATCAAAAGTAAAAAATAAGAAGGGTTGTTTATGAATGGCTGCCGCTGACGTGTTCTTCTTATGCTCATGCAAATACTTCTAGGAAACATATAGTTGTCACATATTGTGTTTGTCAATGCGTTTTTCTATTCGTTCATCAAAACATCAAAAACACAGAAGAGCTATCCCGGCTCTCTACCCATGTTTGCGTCTGTCTTTGTGTCATTTAGCTAATCTGAGGACGGAGTGCAAGGTGACCTTTTTGAACTGCAATTGTCCGCGTCCGTCCGTCTGTCCACCGTCTTTAAGAATATTCCCTCAAAAAGCTAAAACTTTGCGGGGATGCTCCTTGGATGAGACTCTTCAAATCAATGTTTTGGGTAAAAACAGTACAGCCATAGGGGGGGGGGGGGGCAAGAATCGTAAAAGGCTATAATAGAGATTATTCAAATAGTATATGGTATAATGCATCCGTTATTCATCTACAGTATGACCACTAGGTTCCCTATCAAGTCCTGAAAAATTGCATCCCATAGGTAATAAATGGCCCCGTCCGGGAGGTCCAAATCTGGGGAAAACGCTGAATAAGGGTACGTTTAAACGTCTTCTCCCATTTCTATGGCCTGTTTGGATTCATATTTGGTATGGAGCATGATTAGATAGTATTGTAGTATGTTAATAAAAACGCATGCCCCTGGGGTCGGAGACGACCATGCCCTGAGGTTAAAAAGTGGAATTTTGTTCATAATAAGCAACTTAAAAATCTTCTGATCTGTAAGGCCTTTAGGAAAACTAATTGTAATACCCTCGTGAACAAGATAGAGTCTACAGCTTTTATTGGATTTCTCTTAAAACTTGCACAGCCTAATTCCGGTCGTTTCTGTCAACAGTATAAGGCAAAGTTTAATAAAGATGTCATTGTAAAAAGGATAAGATCCGTATGTTTCATCGGATTATCTCCTGACCTAAAATACTGAAGTTCTTTCCTTGAATATCATATCTGTTTAACAAAATAATTTGATTTCCCAAAAGAGAAAAGTTGCTAAAGTATTTATACAAAAGGAAACACAGTTAATAATACGTTTTCTCTGCTTTTCTCAATGTTGTCTTAACAAGTTAATCCAGTTGCAATTTGTGATCTGTTTTATTAACCATCGCTTCATATTTGATATTGTCCAAGTTTTTACTGTCTTATATACATTAATAAAAAATTCTTTAAAATAAGGACTTATTTTTTAAACACTTATAATCCAATAAACTTCAAAATTTGTCTCAAGAAACAAATTTGTTGCAAAACATGTGCAAATATATGCAACACTACACTTATCTATTGAAATACGCTAGATATATTCCCTTGTATACTGTATACAGCTTCCTTATCAGATAAGATCGTTAAATTGTCAGCGGGTGATTAATTGTATATCTCATTTTTGGGGGAAGCAAATAAAGAAGGATTAAACTAGGCCTTTAAGAATTCAATATTAGCTATGTCGAAGGTTTCAACTTTGACACTCTTTGAATGATAATTTTCTCTAGATCACTTGCACGAACCCGTTATGCGAAATCGATAATTTATGAAACTTCACACGCTGATAGTAATTATTACGGAAAATGCATCGTAGAGGACAATAACTCTTCCTTGCTTATTAGTCCTCTATCGGCGAAGCCGAAGGGGACTTTAGGTTTGTGCAACTTTTTTCTGTCCGTCCGTCTGTCCTTCCTTTCAGTTTCCGGACTTTTTTTCTTTACCCTGAGAGATATTGAGCTGAGTCCGCGTCAATGAGTTACAAAACAAGTTCGAGTTTGGTTCCGTTCCATTGATTTTGTGGGATATACGGATGCTGGACTTAGAAAATTACCAGGATATTTTAGTTTTCCGGACTTTTTCTTAACCCTCGCAGATATTAAGCTAATTTTTGGTAGGTGAATCCGCATCAATGAGTTACAGAACAAGTTCGAGTTTGGTTCCGGTCCATTGGTTTTGGTGGAAGATACGGATGCTGGACTTAGAAAATTACCAGTAAACTTCAATTTTCCGGACTTTTTTTCTTAACCCTCGCAGATATTAAGCTGATTTTTGGTATGTTAGTCCGCGTCAATGAGTTACAGAACAAGTTCGAGTTTGGTTCCGGTCCATTGATTTTTGTGGAAGATATTGATGTTAAACTTCGAAAATTACCAGAAATTTTCAGTTTTAAATCTTGTCACATTAAAAGGTTAGTGCAAAACCACGGTAACTGTTTATATTCGTAATTATGCTAACGACAGTTTTTGACTAATCTTAACAGAATTGAAGACCGGCTAGCTTACATAACTCCTGATGACGTAACGATGACGTTGTATTGGTGTAATTCGAAATAAATGCGAGATTCCAACGGTTATTCGCATCACATAAATGATCATTTATTCTTTGCAACTGTCTAAAAATAGATTAATAGCGTACGTAGACTATTAGGGAAATACCCTGCTTTTTTCTGAAGAGG